>CM069147.1:3614845-4092345 GCA_035221665.1 Okamejei kenojei | reverse complement strand
AGATTCACCACTCTCTGTGTGAAAAAAGTCTTTCTCATCTCAGTCTTAAAGGATTTCCCCCTTATCCTTAAGCTGTGACCCCTTGTTCTGGACTTACCCAACATCGGGAACAATCTTCCTGCATCTAGCCTGTCCAACCCCTTAAGAATTTTGTAAGTTTCTATAAGATTCCCTCTCAATCTCCTAAATTCTAGAGAGTATAAACCGAGTCTATCCAGTCTTTCTTAATAAGACAGTCCTGACATCCCAGGAATCAGTCTGGTGAACCTTCTCTGCACTCCCTCTATGGCAAGAATGTCCTTCCGAACGCCGGGTTCTTTACCTACGTGCGTCAGCAAGCGCCGCTACAACTTAATTTTTTTTTAATGACACCGCACGGAAACAGTCCCTTCGACGCATCGAGTCCGCGCCCACCAGCAATCCCCGTACAGTAGGACTATCCTACACACACTAGGGATAATTTACAAACTTACCCAAGCCAATTAGCCTGCAAACCTGCACGTCTTTTGTAGAGTGGGAGGAAACCGGAACAGCCGGGGAAAACCCACGCGGTCACGGGGAGGACGTTCAAACTCCGTACAGATAGCACCCGTAGTCAGGATCAAACCCAGGTCTCTGGTGGCGTAAGGCAGCCTGAAGTCTATTCCGCCATTCAATCATGGCTGATCTCTACCCTGTACAAGAAAGTATCGCCAATGCACTTGTTTATTGGTTTCAGATATTACTGGTGCAATTAGTGACGAGGTTTCGAAGTAAAGCCATCATACAGACAGATACCCGTGTGCGACTGATGAACGAATTACTGACGCATATTAAACTTATTAAAATGTATGCATGGGAAAAATCATTTGGTCGTTCTGTTAAAGGTAAGGTGAATAAAATAAATCTTGACATAAGATTAACATGCACTTCTTATAAACACAACGCTGTGGATGGCCCGATTGTAATCACGTATTGTCTTTCCGCTGACTGGGTAGCACGCAACAAAAAGCTTTTCACTGTACCTCGGTGCACGTGACAATAAACCAAACTGAACTGAACTGAAACTGAAAAGCAAGGAACTGCAGAGGCTGGAATCTTACGTAGAAAAGGGGCAGAGTGGCGCAGTGGTAGAGTTGCTGCCTCACAGCACCTGAATTCGATCCTGACCTCGGGTGCTGTCTGTGTGGAGTTTGCACGTTCTCCTTGTGACCCCATGGTTTTTCTCCTGGTGCTTTGGCTTCCTCCCACCTCTCAAAGACGTGCGGGATCTGTAGGTTAATTGGCCCTCTGTAAAGTTGCCCCTAGGGTGTAGGGAGTGGATGAAAAAGTGGGATAACATAGAACTAGAGTGTGTATAGGTCAGCATGGACCAGTTGGGCTGAAGTGCCTGTTTCCATGCTGTGAACTAAACACAAAATGCTGGAGAAAATCAGCGGGTCAGGCAGCATCTTTGGAGAACATGGATATGTGATTTTTCTGAAGAAGGGCTCCGACCCAAAATGTCGCCTATCCATGTCCTCCAGAGATAGAAACATAGAAAATAGGTGCAGGAAGAGGCCATTTGGCCCTACGAGCCAGCACCGCCATTCATTGCGGTCATGGCTGATCGTCCCCTATCAATAACCCGTGCCTGCCTTCTCCCCATATCCCTTGATTCCACCAGCCCCTCATGCTCTATCTAACTGTCTCTTACAGTGGTTTTCAAAAGTATTCATACCCCTTGAACTTTTCCACATTTTGTCATGTTAAAACCACAAACGTAAATGTATTTTATTGGGATTTTATGTGATAGACCAACACAAAGTGGCGCATAATTGTGAAATGGAAGGAAAATGATACATTGTTTTCAAATTTTTTTACAAATAAAAAACTGAAAAGTGTGGCTTGCAAAAGTATACCCAAAAAAAATATATCCAAACTTTGAACATCTCACGGAGCACTGTTCAATCCATCATCCGAAAATGGAAAGTGTATGGCACAACTGCAAACCTACCAAGACATGGCCGTCCACCTAAACTGACAGGCCGGGCAAGGAGAGCATTGATCAGAGAAGCAGCCAAGAGGCCAATGGTAACTCTGGGGAAGCTGCAGAGATCCTCAGCTCATGTGGGAGAATCTGTCCACAGGACAACTGTTTGTCATGCACTCCACAAATCGGGCCTTTATGGAAGAGTGGCAAGAAGAAAGCCGTTATTGAAACAAAGCCATAAGAAGTCTCATTTGCAGTTTGCCACAAGCCATGTGGGGGACACAGCAAACATGTGGAGGAAGGTGTTCTGGTCTGATGAGACCAAAATTGAAGTTTTTGACCTAAATGCAAAACGCTATGTGTGGCAGAAAACTAACACTGCACATCACCCTGAACACACCATCCCCACTGTGAAACATGGTGGTGGCAGCATCATGCTGTGGGGATGCTTTTCTTCAGCAGGGACAGGGAAGCTGGTCAGAGTTCTTGGGAAGATGGATGGAGCCAAATACTGGGCAATCTTGGAAGAAAACCTGTTAGAGTCTGCAAAAGACTTGAGACTGGGGTGGAGGTTCACCTTCCAACCGGACAAGGACCCTAAACATACAGCCAGAGCTAAAATGGAATGGTTTAGATCAAAACATATTCATGTGTTAGAATGGCCCAGTCAAAGTCCAGACTAAATCCAATTGAGAATCTCTGGCAAGACTTGAAAATTGCTGTTCACAGACGTTCTCCATCCAATCTGACTGAGCTTGAGCTATTTTGCAAAGAACAATGGGCAAAAATGTCAGTCTCTAGATGTGCAAAGCTGGTAGAAACATACCCCAAAAGACTTGCAGCTGTAATTGCAGCAAAAGGTGGTTCTACAAAGTATTGACTCAGGGGGCTGAATTCTTTTGCACGCCCCACTTTTCAGTTTTTTATGTGTAATAAAATTTGGAAACCATGTATAATTTTCCTTCCACTTCACAATTATGCACCACTTTGTGTTGGTATATCACATAAAATCCCAATAAAATACATTTACGTTTGTGGTTGTAACGTGACAAAATTTGGAAAAGTTCAAGGGGTATGAATACTTTTGCAAGCCACTGTAAGTTAAATCCATCCAGTGACTTGGCCTCCACTGCCCTCTGTTGCAGGGAATTCCACAAATTCACAACTCTCTGGGTGAAAATGTTTTTTCTCACCTCAGTCTTAAATGGCTTCCCCTTTATTCTAAGACTGTGGCCTCTGGTTCTGGACACGTCCAACATTGGGAACATTTTTCCTACATCTAGCTTGTCCACTCATTTTATAATTTTATATATTTCTATAAGAAACCCTCTCATCCTTCTAAACTCCAGTGAATACAAGCCTAATCTTTTCAATTTTTCCTCGTATGACAGTCCCGCCATCCCAGGGATCAATCTCGTGAACCTACGCTGCACTGCCCCAATCACAAGGATGTCCTTCCTCAAATTTGGAGACCAAAACTGGACACAATACTCCAGATGTGGTCTCACCAGAGCCCTATACAACTGCAGAAGAACCTCTTTACTCCTATACTGAAATCCTCTTGTTATGAAGGCCAACATTCCATTAGCGTTCTTCACTGCCTGCTGTACCTGCACGCCAACTTTCAGTGACTGGTGTACAAGGACACCCAGGTCTCGCTGCACCTCCCTTTTACCTAACCTAACCCATTGAGATAATAATCTGCCCCCTTGTTTTTGCCGCCAAAGTGGATAACCTCACATTTATCTATATTACAGATCACTATCGCCAAGCGGTTTCTTTACCTTGAGCTCTCTTATCATATCTGGTTCATTGGACAACACTAAATCCAGAATTGCCTTTTCTCTGGTCGGCTCCTTTACAAGCTGCTCTAAGAATCCTAAGGAGGCTCTCTACAACTCTCTTTCTTGGGGTCCTGAACTAACCTGATTTTCCCAGTCTACCTGCATATTGAATTCCCCCATCACCACAGTGGCATTACCTTTGTTACATGCCACTTTTAACTCCTGCCGCAACTTACACCCTATTTGGGGGTCTGTAGATAACACCAATTAGTGTCTTCTTGCCTTTGCAATTCCTCAACTCAATCCACAGTGACTCTACCTCGTCAGTCCATATGTCTTCCCTCGCAAGGGACTGAATTCCATCCCTCAACAGCAGAGTGAAGGATGGCAGTATAGGCGTAGAGAGCTTCTTCTGCAGTTGTATAGGGCTCTGGTGAAACCACATCTGGAGTATTGCGTACAGTTTTGCTCTCCTAATTTGAGGAAGGACATCATTGTGATTAAGGCAGTGCAGCGTAGGTTCATGAGATTGATCCCTGGGATGGCGGGGCTGTCATATGAGGAAAGATTGAAAAGACTAGGCTTGTATTCACTGGAGTTTAGAAGGATGAGAGGGGATCTTATAGAAACATATAAAATTATAAAAGGACTGGACAGGCTAGATGCAGGAAAAATGTTCGCAATGTTGGGCGAGTCCAGAACCAGGAGTCACAGTCTTAGAATAAAGGGGAGGCCATTTAAGACTGAGGTGAGAAAAAACTTTTTCACCCAGACAGTTGTGAATTTGCGGAATTCCCTGCCACAGAGGGCAGTGGAGGCCAATTCACTGGATGGATTTAAGAGAGAGATAGATGGAGCTCTAGGGGCTGGTGGAATCAGGGATATGGGGAGAAGGCAGGCACGGGTTATTGATTGGGGACGATCAGCCATGATCACAATGAATGGCGGTGGTGGCACGACGGGCCGAATGGCCTCCACCTGCACCTATTTTCTATGTTTCTATGTTTCTATGAATGGGTGTCATTTCGGGTCAGGACCCTTCTTCACCCATTCCTTCTATCCAGAGATTCTGCCCGTCCCTCTGAGTTACTCCAGCATTTTATGTCTATCCATAGAAATTCACGGCTGAGGTGGGCGTTGTGCAGTGCTCAAGAGCCTGACGGCTGTGGGGAAGATGTTAGTCTTGAACCTGTTGGTGTTTCTTTAAACACTGTGGTTTAAAACATGCCTTTAAAACTGTTTTCATTTACCAGAAAAAGATTTTTATATCAAGCACATTTTAACCAATCTTTGGTATAAACTATTTTAAATAATGTGAATCTTAAGGACCTTCCATTTCTTTAAACTCGGCGTGAAGGGTGCTACAGTAGTGCCTGTCCCACTTACGTGTCCTTGGCACGCAAATTACGTGATCTCGTGGTCGCGTTAAGGCGTACGGGCATCGTGTGGCCGCGTAGGGCCGGTCCCATTGAGAAATGCGGAGGGGTATGTAATTGTGCACGACATCGCGTGGGGCTCCGAAATTTTTGTAGCGAACAAAACCTTTGCGCGCCAACGGCCTGTCGCGTAACTGACGGCCAAAGTGAGACAGGCCCAAGACCCTGGCGCAACGCAACGTCTCACCTCCAACAGCAGCAGAAGCAGGCAAACGATCGCCGAGCTCGGTCTGGGGCTCACGGCCGTTGTGGTCCGGATCCGCCCCCACTTCTACTCCCAGAGCAGGGCCAAGAAAATTGAAGATAGACACAAAATGCTGGAGTAACTCAGCGGGACCGGCAGCATGTCTGGAGAGAAGCAATGGGTGACGTTTCGGGCCAAGACCCTTCTTATCAGACTGAAGAAGAGTCTCGAGCCGAAACATCGCCCATTGCTTCTCTCCAGAGATGCTGCCGCTGAGTTACTCCAGCTTTGTGTCCATCTTCAAATGACGTCACGCGCTCCAGACATCTGTGCGGTCGAATGAAGTCATGTAATGAGCGTGCCAAGGACACGTAAGTGGGACAGGCCCTTTAGAGTTGCTACCTCACAACGCCAGAGACCTGGGTTTGATCCTGACTATGGGTGTTGTCTGTATGGAGTTTGCACGCTCTCCCCGTGACCTGCGTGGGTTTTCTCCGGGCGCTCCGGTTTCCTCCCACACTCCAAAGACGTGCAGGTTTGTAGATGAATCGGTTTCTGTGAATTGTAAATTGTCCCGTGTGTGTGTGTGTGTGTGTGTGTGTGTGTGTGTGTGTGTGTTGTGTGTGTGTGTGTGTGTGTGTGTGTGCGCGTGCGTGTGTGTGTGTGCGTGTGCATGTGCGTGTGCATGTGTGTGTGCGTGCATGCGTGCGTGTGTGTGCGTGTGCGTGTGTGTGTGTGTGTGCATGTGTGTGCGTGTATGTGCGTGTCCGTGTGCGTGTCCATGTGCGTGTGTGTGTATGTGACTGTGTGTGTGTGTGTGTGTGTGCGTGCATGCGTGCGTGTGCGTGTGTGTGTGTGTGTGTGTGTGTGTGTGTGTGTTTGTGTGCGTGTGTGTGTGTGTGTGTGCGTGTGCATGTGCGTGTGCATGTGTGTGCGTGTGCATGTGCGTGTGCATGTGTGTGCGCGTGCATGCGTGCGTGTGTGTGCGTGTGCGTGTGTGCATGTGTGTGTGCGTGTGTGCGTGTGTGCGTGTGTGCGTATGTGTGTATGTGACTCTGTGTGTGTGTGTGTGTGTGCGTGTGTTTGTGTGTGTTGCTGCTAGTATGCGGGGATCGCTGGTCAGTGCGGACTATAGACCAGGATAATTTATATTGTTCATTTTCCAATGCAGATGTGAGGAAAAAGGAGACAAATATATTTCGAAAAGCCAGATTTGCACAGAGTCTAAATACTTCCCTGGCATCGATGGTCCAAGCACTTGCCACAGTCCTCACCTTTGTTGTGCACACATTGTTGGGTCAAGAGCTGATTGTATCCACGGTAAGGACATATGGAATATGGCAAACAAACCTTTGATGAGCGTTTGTCAGCGCTGGGCCTGAACTCTTTAGAAGAATAAGGGGGGGACCTCAATGAAACGTACAGAATCGTATTGAAACATATAAGATTGTTAAGGGTTTGGACACGCTAGAGGCAGGAAACATGGTCCCATGTTGGGGGAGTCCTGAACCAGGAGCCACAGTTTAAGAATAAGGAGTAAGCCATTTAGATCAGAGACGAGGAAACACTTTTTCACACAGAGAGTGGTGAGTCTGTGGAATTCTCTGCCTCAGAGGGCGGTGGAGGCAGGTTCTCTGGATACTTTCAAGAGAGAGCTAGATGGGGCTCTTAAAAATAGCGGAGTCAGGGGGTATGGGGAGAAGGCAGGAACGGGGTACTGATTGGGGATGATCAGCCATGATCACATTGAATGGTGGTGCTGGCTCGAAGGGCCGAATGGCCTACTCCTGCACCTATTGTCTATTGTCTAATAGTGAAAGGCTTGGATAAAGTGGATGTGGAGAAGATGTTCCCACTAGTGGCAGAGTCTTGGACTAGAGGTCATTGCCTCAGAATTAAAGGACGTTCTTTTGGGAAGGAGAGGTGGAGACATTTATTTAGTCAGAGGGTGGTGAATCTGTGGAATTCTTTGCCACAGAAGGATGTGGAGGCCAAGTCAGTGGATATTTTTAAGGCAGAGATAGAAAATGTTTTGATTAGTACGGGTGTGAGAGGTTATGGGTAGAAGGCAGGCGAATGGAGTTAGCAAGGAGAGATAGATCAGTCATGATTGAATTGCGGAGTAGACTCGATGGGCCGAATGTCCTGATTCGAATGACCCTCACACTTATGATCTTATGACCATCTGAATATTGATTTCTCTAACTTCAAGTAAGGGCTGCACGGTGGCGCAGCGCCAGAGACCAGGGTTCGATCCTGACTACGGGCGCTGTCTGTACGGAATTTGCACGTTCTCCCCGTGACCGCGTGGGTTTTCACCGAGATCTTCGGTTTCCTCCCACACTCCAAAGACGTGCAGGTTTGTAGGTTAATTGGCTTGGTGTATGTGTAAATTGACCCCAGTGTGTGTAGGATAGCGTTAGTGTGCGGGGATCGCTGGTTGTTGCGGACTCGGTGGGTGGAAGGGCCTGTTTCCACGCTGTATCTCTAAACTAAACTAACTAAACTAAACTAAAGTCACCCTTACATGCCCTCTCGCTCCGTCCCTCCCCCACCCTAGTCGTCCTACTTGCTTCACTGCCATCCTGCTTAATCTCACTGTTTGTATTCACTCGTTATCTCCTGCTCCACAGCCAACAAAGGACCATTGTGGGCTCCACCTTTCCTTGTTCATCTGGCTGGCTTTGATTTGTCCTTTTGCATACTTTTCATTTATTTGTTCTTTGTATCTTTTCATACCTCTAGTGACCCTCTCTCCTGACTCAGTCTGAGGAAGGGTCTCGACCCGAAACGTCACCTTTTCCTTTTTTCCAGAGATGCTGCCTGGCCCGCTGAGTTACTCCAGCATTTTGTGTCCACCTTGCATGTAAACCGGCATCTGCAGTTCCTTCCTGGTTGTGAATTGATTCCACTAATTACTTTAATTCCTCTCATCATTCTAGGCATTCACTGTGAGTACAGTCTTCAATATCATGAAATTCTCATTGAGTGTTGTGCCCTATTCAATTAAAGGGTTTGCAGAGGCCAGAGTATCTTTGAGAAGATTAAAGGTAAAAGAAAATATTTTTGATAATTTTACACCTCTGTTTAAAAAAAAGGTAAAAGAAAATATTTTTGATAATTTTACACCTCTGTTTAAAAAAAAACATACAAAAGTTGTTTTGAAAAGGGTGTTTAAATAATTCAAAAGTTCCTATTAATATTTAGTTGAGTTCAGTTTAGCTCAGCTTGGTCTATTGTCACGTGTACCGAGGTACAGTGAAAAGCTTTTTCGTTGCGTACTGTCCAGTCAGCGGACAGACAGATGCACGATTTACAATCGAGCCACAGTGCACAGATACATGATAGAGGGAACAACGTTTATAGCCCTGTCCCACGGTACAAATTCATTCCAAGAGCTCTCCCGAGTTTAAAAAAAATCAAACTCATGGTAAGCACGTAGATGAACGTAGCGGGTACGTTGGAGCTCGGGGACGTCCCTTAGCGGCTCGTAACGCTAACGACAGGTACTCGGGAAGACTCGCTAATGGCAGGTAAGCACGGGAAGCCTCGTGAAGATTTTTCAACATGATGAAAAATGTCCACGAGAGCCCCGAGCGCCGACGAGCGGCCATTACCGTAAATCTCCGAGTTCGAATCAGGGCAAACTCGGGAGAACTCTTGAAATGAACTCGTACCGTGGGACAGGGCTTTAACTGCAAGATAAAGTCCAGTAAAGCCCGATTAAAGATAGTCTGAGTGTCTACAGTGAGATAGATAGTAGCTCAGACTGCTCGCTGGTTGTGGTAGGACAGTTCAGCTGCCTGATAACAGCTGGGAAGAAACTGTCCCTGAACCTGGGACAGATTCGTTTGCATTTGCATTTAATAACTTATTTTGTTTATTAGAACATTTTGATAATGGAGACCCCTGAAGTCTACGTGAAATCCCTGCAAGATTCGCCTTATGCAGTGGTATTGGAAAATGTATCGCTCTCATGGAGCTGTGCAAATGGGGATAAAGGAACATCCAATGCTGGTGACGGGGTCTCAAATAGAAATGATTCCTTTGACACCAGCAAAACACACCAGGCCAATATTAATGAGCAGGTGCATGAAACGACCCCTGAAACTGTATCAGAGGAAGATGGCGTTGCCTCAATGACTCTTTGCAACCTCACCCTCAACTTGGAAAAGGTACGTACTGCTTTCCCACCAGCTGTCAAAGAAGAGATTGAAATCTAAATTTGTTTTCAAGTGTCAACTAAATAACTTATGGTGGCTTTTTTAGGGAATGCTTTTGGGAGTTTGTGGAAATGTAGGAAGTGGAAAGAGTTCTTTACTATCTGCTCTGCTTGGACAGGTATGTACATTTTACTGTTTGATAACAAGACTGATTCCAAATTCTTCTTCTTTCGTGTGGCGTGCACAGCCTAAAGTTGTCGGACAACTTGTTCCATTTGATCTTCCGTTTGTGCACGTCGAGTTGATTGCATTAGTTGAAACAGGGCGGGCCACGTGAAGGTTGCAGTCTCCCACCCCTGATTCCATCTGCGGACTGTTGACATATGATCCGTAAAGATAGCGGAGTCAGGGGATATGGGGAGAGGGCAGGAACGGGGCACTGATTGTGGATGATCAGCCATGACCACATCAAAGGGCCGAATGGCCTACTCCTGCACCTATTGTCTATTGTCTATTGAAAGAATGGAATGACTGGGCTTATATTCACTGGAATTTGGAAAGCATGAGAAGGGATCTTATAGAAACATGTAAAATTCTTAAGGGTT
Organism: Okamejei kenojei; assembly: GCA_035221665.1. Classification (NCBI taxonomy): domain Eukaryota; kingdom Metazoa; phylum Chordata; class Chondrichthyes; order Rajiformes; family Rajidae; genus Okamejei; species Okamejei kenojei. The sequence continues at coordinate 4,082,222 of CM069147.1, read as the reverse complement.
TGGACAGGCTAGGTGCAGGAAATATGTTCCAGATGTTGGGGGGAGTCCAGAAACAGGAGTCACAGTTTAAGAATAAGGGGTAGGCCATTTAGGACTGAGATGAGGAAAAATGTTTCCACCCAGAGAGTTGTGAATCTGTGGAATTCTCTGCCATAGAAGGTAGTGGGGACCAATTCACTGGATGTTTTCAAGAGAGAGTTCGGGCTAACGGAATCAAGGTATATGGGGAGAAAGCAGGAACGGAGTACTGATTGGGGATGATCAGCCATGACCATATTGAATGGCGGTGCTGGCGTGAAGGGCCGAATGGCCTACTCCTGCACCTATTTTCTATGTTTCTATGTTACATATGTTTAGGTTTATGTTTATTCCTGTCACGTGTGTCAAGGAACAATGAAAAGTGTTGTTTTCTTGCGATACAAACGGATCAGGTATAATATACATAAACACAATTAAGTCAAACGCAAGTATGTTAGATAGAGCAAGGGCGAGATACAGAGTGCAGAATATAGTTTGCAGCATTGTAGAGTATCATGGAGTCAGCATGGAAACAGACCCCTCGACCCACCTTGCCCATGCTGGACAACGTGCCCCATCTACACTAGTCCCACCTGCCCGCGTTTGGTCCAAATCCATGCATCAGTTCCAGAGCCAAAGTCCAATGTCCACAATGGGGCAGATAGAGGTGAGTGGGACAGCAGCCTGGCTTGTGGAATGAACCGTTCAGAAGCCTGATAACACAGGGGAAGAAGCTGTTTCTGTAAATTGCCGCTAGTGTATAGGAGATAGGTGGATGTGACAGTGTCTATAATGTGGGATTAGTCTCAATGGGTGATCGATCGGTTGTCGGCATATATACCCATCAGCCTTTTTGTTATTTATGGGCAGTTTTGGACTCCGTGGGCCACAGGGCCTGTTTCCACCCTGTATTTCCAAAAAACTGCCCATAAATACCAAAAAGTCTGATGGGTATATTTATTATGACTGTCGCTGAAGTAACATGTTGTTCTGAGACTTCACACTATGTTGGCCAAATAAATGTATGTGCTTATGACTGTGTAATTAGATATAATCCCCTATTGGAAAATGGCATCTTGTGGATTGAAAGATACAACATGGAAGCAGGCCATTCGGCCCACCGAGTCCGTGCTGACCAGCGATCACCTGTTCACACTAGTTCTATGTTATCCCACTTTTTAATCCACTCCCATACACACTGGGGGAAACTTTACAGCGGACCAATTAACCTACAAACCCGCACGCCTTTGAGAGTTGGGAGGAAACCGGAGCAACCGGAGAAAACCCACGCGGTCACATGGGGGAACGTGCAAACTCCACACGGACCACGCCCGAGGTTGGGATCGAACCCGGGTCTCTGGCGCTGCGCAAATCTCCCGATTAACGTCAGGAAAATGTTTGATTTTCCCATCAAATCATAACTGGATTCATCACTGAAGATTTAGGCAGGAAGTTGACATTAGGACCATTTTCATGTTGCAAAGGCAGAGCCAGATGATCAAGTTTCATCGTTTATTTCCCTTGTTGCAGATGAATTTGCATAGTGGGATGGTTGCTGTCAATGGGTCACTGGCCATTGTATCCCAGCAAGCTTGGATGTTTCATGCGACAATCAGGGAAAACATATTATTTGGAATGACGTTTGATAATGAAAGGTAAGTGTGTTGATCTTCAATCGATTTTTTAATTTCGTTCAGTTAAGTTTAATTTAGTTTAGTTCGGAGATCGTTTGCTTGTGTGTCAGGCGATGTTGCTCGCTGTTTGCTTCTGTCATCCTCTAACATGTTGACACAAATGTCGCCCGACGCGTCACAGAGTGCATCTCGTTGTCGCTTCCAGGGATCGCCACGAGGAGGCTGTCTTTTGGAGGTACAGCGTGGAAACAGGCCCTTTGGCCCACCGTGTCCACGCTGACCAGCTATCACCCCTCGACACTATTTCTATCCTACACACTGGGGACAATTTACAGAAGGCAATTAACCTACAAACCCGCACGTCTTTGGAGTGTGGGAGGAAACCGGAGCGCCCGGAGGGAACCCACATGGTCACAGGGAGAACGTACAAATAGCACCCATAGTCAGCAACGAACTCAGGTCTCTGGAGCTGTAATGCCCCTGTCCCACTTGGGAAACCTGAACGGAAACCTCTGCCGACTTTGCGCCCCACCCAAGGTTTCCGTGCGGTTCCCGGAGGTTTTTGCCAGTCTCCCTAATGGTAGAAGTTTTATTGCACCAGGGAGGTCTTACCTTCCACTACCTGCAACCTCCGGCAACCACCTTCAACTAGCATCGCAACCGGCTTCAACTAAAAAATTACCGATTTTTAGAACGGCAACCTCTTTTTAGTCGTGGCCAGTTTTGAATTTTTTGAAATAATCGCCAGAACATAGAAGAGGAGGAAACCACTTTCGACCATTAGGGAAACTGACCAAAAACCTCCGGGAACTGCACGGAAACCTTGGGTGGGGCCCAAAGTCTCCAGAGGTTTCCGTTCTGGTTTCCTAAGTGGGACAGGGGCATAAAAGGCAGCAGCTCTACTGCTGTGCCACCGTGTCACACTAATACCTTTCACCCTAATTTTGATCTTTTAAGATATATCATATTTTTAATATTTTTGATTTATATCTTATATTTTCTGAGACACTAATATTTTACCAGATATTTAATAACTTCAATATTTTACCTTCAGGTCTTAGGTTTTTAATAAGATATATCTTTTTTTGTAAGATTTTGTAAGATCTTAACAAGAGGATTTCAGTATAGGAGTAGAGAGGTTCTTCTGCAATTGTATAGGGCTCGGGTACAGTTTTGGTCTCCTAATTTGAGGAAGAACATCCTTGTGATTGAGGCAGTGCAGTGTAGGTTCACAAGATTGATCCCTGGGATGGCAGGACTGTCATATGAGGAAAGATTGAAAAGACTAGGCTTGTATTCACTGGACTTTAGAAGGATGAGGGGGATCTTATAGTAACATATTAAATTATAAAAGGACTGGACAAGCTAGATGCAGGAAAAATGTTCCCAATGTTGGGCGAGTCCAGAACCAGGGGCCACAGTCTTAGAATAAAGGGGAGGTCATTTAAGACTGAGGTGAGAAAAAATGTTTTCACCCAGAGAGTTGTGAATTTATGGAATTCCCTGCCACAGAGGGCAGTGGAGGCCAAATCATTGGATGGATTTAAGAGAGAGTTAGATAGAGCTCTGGCGGCTAATGGAATCAAGGGATATGGGGAGAAGGCAGGCACGGGTTATTGATTGGGGACGACAATGAAAGGCGGTGCTGGCTCGAAGGGCCAAATGGCCTCCTCCTGCACCTATTTTCTATGTTTCTATGTTTCTATTTTATATAATTTTTAACTTATGTGATAATAATGTAACAAGTGGCGTCTACACATCTACGCCTGTACTTTTGATTACCTGTCTCTTCTGACCCAATATTAAATTATCTTATATCTTACATTAATATTAAATGATATTTAATATCATTAGATATTTCTTTGTCATCAGGCAGTTTTCTACTAGTCGGTAGTAAATTTGCAGTTCAGGCAACATGGATGTGGAGAGCAGACCAAATAATTATTCAAATCTCAGCCTTTTATTTCACAACCAAATACCATGCTGTGAACAGACGCATTAGTATAGAATGAGACAGCGGCAACATAATGGAAAAAGCAATCAATTCCAAGAGGAATTGTAAATGGGAAAGTGGAACAGATCATCTGAGTCAAATAATGAGCAAAAGCATGAAATATTGAGAGGCGAGGAGAGTACGCAGCTGAGAAGCATCAAAGCCCTTCAAAAGCACCCGCACCTGGGCAGAGACTTGGGTGCAAACAGCCACAAAGGCAGAAACTCACAAGAAAGAGAAATAGAACTAGTGCAGATGTGCAGATATAGAACTAGTGCAGATGTGCAGATATAGAACTAGTGCAGATACAGAACTAGTGCAATGGAAAACAGAAAATCGAGGCAGATTTGGTATTAATGAAATAATAGACTTTATGAACAGTGTCACGGGGGCAGTCACAGGGCACAGCGGTGGAGTTGCTGCCTTACAGCACTTGCAGTGCTGGTGACCCGGATTCGATCCCGACTACGGGTGCTGTCTGTGCGGAGTTTGTACGCTCCCCCTGTGGTCGTGCGGGTTTTCTCTGAGATCTTCGGTTTCCTCCCGCACTCCAAAGACGTACAGGTTTGTAGGTTGATTGGCTTGATATAAATGTAAAAATTGTCCCTAGTGTGTGTAGGACGGTGTTAGTGTGCGGGGATCGCTGGTCGGTGCGGCCCGGTGGGCCAAAGGGCCTGTTCCGCACTGTATCTCTAAACTAAACTAAACTAAACTGAGAACTACTGAGAGCATAAAGATAAATAGAGTATTGATTACAGCTTAACTGAGTAATTGACAGCCTAACGGTATGAACATTGAATTCTCTAGGTTTAGGTCACAAACCTACAACCAGCCCACTGCCCCTTGTCATGGGTCCATGCCGACCAGTGATCCCCCATTCACTAGTTCTATCCAACACAATAGGGTCAGTTTACAGATGCCAATTAACCTTTAAACCCGCACATCTTTGGAGTGTGGGAGGAAACTGGAGCACCTGGAGAAAGCCCACGCAAGTCACACGGAGAACGTGCAAACTCCACACAGACAGCACCCGTGGTCGGGAACAAACCCAGGTCTATGGCTCCACCGCTGCGTCACCGCTGTTGCCAGGACACAAGGGTCTGATCTACAGGGAGAGGTCGGGCCAGCTAGGACTCTATCCTTGGAGCGCAGGTTGGGTGTACTCATTTTACATTCTATGATCAGGCCAGATTATCGGGATATCTAGCGGCAATTGCCTCTGCTTTCTATTGCAGTTGGATATTCTGACCATATTTCACGGACAGAAAGACTAATGAAATGCAGAAAGAAACAAGTTTGAGTTTAGACTTAGCAAGCTGTCAGTTCTACTTAAAGTTCAAGTTGGGTGAAAAAATGGTTCAGTAACTCCACATGCCAAAGCTATTCTCTTGCTTCGGGTGATAAATTAACTCCTCAAAACTGCTTCAATCATGAAACTGTATGCTGCAAGGGAATTGAAATGAGAAATATAATTATGGAGCAGTCCGTACATGAAGCCACGTGGGTGTATGTCTGTAGGCTCAGTGGCCACTGAACCGTGAGCATTATGTTGTATCCACAATGACATGAAACCCCTCGGCCCCGTACTTCCATTATTTATATATTCTTTTATAATAGAAATGTTCCTCGACTCATCTCCATTGTAAATTAAACATGGTCAATCCAAATGGTTTCACTTTATCTAACACTCCTGCAATTGACTTCAATGGCATGTCAGTGGCACAGGGGTGCAGCTGGTAGAGTTGCTGCCGCACAGCACCAGAGACGCAGGTTCGATCCTGACCACTGGTGCTGTCTGTGTGGAGTTTGCACGTTCTCCCTGTGACTGGGCGGGTTTCCTCCGGATGCTCCGGTTTCCTCCCGCATCCCAAAGACACGTGTTAATTGGCCCTCTGTAAATTGCCCCCAAGTGTGTATTTTAGCCTTTAGAATGGCGATGAGGAGGAATTTCTAGCCAGAGCGTGGTGAATCTGTGGAACTTACTGTGGAGGCCAAGGCACAGGGGGAAGTGTGCAAACTCCACACAGACAGCACCCGAGGTCAGGATTAAACCAGGGTCTCTGGCGCTGTGAGGCAGCAGCTCTACCCGCTGTGCCACTGTGCTGGCCGTTGATCAGATGCTCCGTAATGAGTAAAAATTATTCATTGGAATTTATTAATCACGTGTACTAATGTGAAATTCATTTTTCTGTACAGTTCCGTACAAGGATCACTATACATAAACACATGGACACTAATTGCTGGAGTAACTCAGCAGGACAGGTCGCATCTCTGGATAGAAAGAATGGGTGACGTTTCGGGTTGAGACCTTCTTCAGACTGACTGAAGGCTGAAGAAAAGTCTCTCCGGAGATGCTGCCATTCCCGCTGAGTTATTCCGGCATTTTGTGTCTTTCTTCGGTGTAAACCAGCATCTGCAGTTCCTTCCTACGCTCCGTGGAATTCTCTGCATCAGAGGGCGGTGGAGGCCGGTTCTCTGGAAACGTTCAAGAGAGAGCTAGATAGGGCTCTTAAAGATAGTCAGGGGATAGGGGGAATATGGTGTATATGGGAGTGGATGGGAATGTGGGATAACATAGAACTAGTGCGAACGGGTGATCGATGGTGGGTGTGGACTCTGGATGGAAGGGTCTGCTGGCACGGTGAATCTTGAAACTACACTAAATTCAACTGAAAAATCGTGCATGAAATGAATGTGCATGGTACGTTTGACAGCGATTTCAGCACCGGGCATTAGGTGCAGCTAGAGTAAAGATTGGATTGAAGAAAGGAAGAGACGTTAAGAAGACGTGAGCTGCACTAATAGCTCTCCAATGATTTAGGTGCTTGGATCGTTTGTCAATCTCCGATCCCAGTCAAAATTCAAATCCTGGCCTTGGTGAGAGAATCAAATGCTTCAGGAGTCAAGGGCCGAGAGTGTTAAATTGTCATTCACCATGGCAACGGAACGATGAAATTCCCACCTGCAGCAGCACCTGGGAGCACAATACATACAGATAATATGTGAGAAATTCTATAAATTAATAACCCCGTTAGTCTGGACGCCACAGTGGCACAGCGGTAGAGCCTGACTCCAGGTGCTGGCTGTACGGAGTTTGCACGTTCTCCCTGTGACTTGCGTGAGTTTTCTCCGGGTGCTCCGGTTAACCTCCTATCTTCCAAAGACGTGCGGGATTGTAGGTTAATCGGCCCCCTGTAAATTGTTCCCAAGTGCGCAAGGAGTGGATGTGACAGTGGGATAACACAGAACTAGTGTGAACGGGTGATCGCTGGTGGGTGTGGACTTGGTGGATGGAAGGGTCTGTCTCCCTGCTGTGTCTGTAAACTCAACTAAAACCCATTGAAAAAAATAGTAGTTTCGCCAGAGGTTAGCACTCGGTGGGCACAAACTGCAGCTGGAGTAAGATTGACGCAAGAAACTAGAGTAACTCAGCGGGACAGGCAGCATCTCTGGAGAGAAAGAATGGGTGACGTTTCGGGTCGAGAGCCCAGCAGCTCGAGTAAGATTGGATTACAGAAGGAAATAGGAATTAGGAAGAAGTGAGCAATGCTAATAGGTTTCCCAATGGTTTAGGTGCAAACTATGGAAGAGTGAAACGGAAGAAAGAAAGAGATACAAAATGTTCAGAAAATTTGCTACTATAAAGGTGCTACAACACTTCAAATAAAGTTATATAAGTTTAAATGAGTGGACAAGCCAGTCATGAATCTAATTGGCCTTTTCCATGTCAGGCTTGCATTAACCCACTTTCTGATGATGGAAAACCAAAATGGCGTTATATAACGGTGTGTGTAGGTTAACTAGATATATTAACGTTTATGTAACACACTTTGTTCCCTCACAAAGCACTTCACCACCAAGGTACTTCTAAAACGAGGTCATTGAATTCAAAGCAGCTGATTTGAGCATGGATTTGAATAAACCCCATCAAACAACCGGTAAACGCAGGTTTGAGGTTGAAGGGTGACTATTGTTTGGGACATCAAGGACAATCCCCTTATTTAAGTCTGAACTCTGCCTTAGTTAAACTTCCTACCTTACACACGGCAGCAGAGTACACAGCTCTATTCCAACTGCCTACATTTTTGTAGCAAATAAATGTAAAACCTCGTGCGGCACGGTGGCGCAGCGGTAGAGTTGCTGCCTCACAGCGCTGGAGGCCCGGGTTCCATCCAGACTACAGGTGCTGTCTATACAGAGTTTGTGCCATCTCCCTGTGACCATGTGGGTTTTCTCCGAGACCTTTGACGAACGACGAACAGGTTTGTAGGTTAATTGCCTTGGTTTAAATGTAAATAGTTCCTAGTGTGGGTGGGATGGTGTTAGTGTGTGTGGATCGCTGGTCGATACGGACTCGGGCCAAAGATCCTGTTCTGCGCTGTATCTCTAAGCTAAAGGAAAAAAAACAGTGAACTCCCGACATTTTTGTTTCCTTCAGTAATAGTTGAATAGATTCATTTAATGAATTGACTTGAAATTGCCCAGCCGCCGTGGAAATTATGAGATTTGAACTACAAGCTTCAGGGTTGGCACGGCAGTGCAGCGGTAGAGTTGCTACCTCACAGCACCAGAGACCCGGGTTCGATCCAGACTACAGGCGCTGTCTGTACGGAGTTTTTATGTTCTTCCCGTGACCCGTGTGGGTTTTCTCCGGGTGCTCCAGTTCCCTCCCACATTCCAAAGACATGCAGGTTTGTAGGTTAATTGGCTTTGGTAACACTGTAAATTGCCCCCAGTGTGTGTAGGACAGGGTTAGTGTGCGGGGATCGCTGGTTGGCACAGGCTGGGCCTGTTTCCACCCCTGTATCTCTGAAGTCTAAAGGTGATGAAGGCACTCTCGGAGAGTTTTGAGCATGGCTTTGTGAGTTTGTGTTGTTAGAGTTGTGGAGAGATACAGTGTAGAAAGAGGCCCTTCGGCCCAACTTGCCCGATCTACACTAGTCCCACCTGCCTGCGTTTGGCCGTGGAGGGGAGAGGGGGGAGGAGAGAGGGATGGGGGGGGGGGGGGATCTCACTGCGTGCTAAGAGGGTGGAACAATGTTGACTGATGATTCCTCTCCTTTATGAATGGGCAGGTACAAGAATGTGATTGAAATCTGCTGTCTGGGACAAGACCTGGCCGCGCTGCCCTATGGAGACACAACTGAAGTAAGAAGCTTTCAGAGAGACCTGGAGTTGTACCTTCGAGCCAGCACCGCCATTCAATGTGATCATGGCTGATCATCCCCAATCAGTACCCCTGACTCCGCTATTTTTAAGAGCCCTATCTAGCTCTCTCTTGAAAGCATCCAGAGAACCTGCCTCCACCACCCTCGGAGGCAGAGAATTCCACACTCACCACTCTTTGTGAGAAAAAGTGTTTCCTCGTCTCCGTTCTAAATGGCTTACTGCTTATTCTTAAACATGTACGAATGTGTAATTCATTTTTCTGTACAGTTCAGTACAAGGATCACTATACATAAACATATGGACACAAAATGCTGAAGTAACTCAGAAGGACAGGTCGCTTCTCTGGATAGAAGGAATGGGTGATGTTTCGGGTTGAGACCTTCTTCAGACTGACTGAAAACTGATGAAGGGTCTCTCCAGAGATGCTGCCTGTCCCGCTGAGTTACTCCAGCATTTTGTGTCTCTCTTTGGTGTAAACCAGCATCTGCAGTTCCTTCCTACGCTCTGTGGAATTCTCTGCATCAGAGGGCGGTGGAGGCCGGTTCTCTGGAAACTTTCAAGTGAGAGCTAGATAGGGTTCTTAAAGATAGCGGAGTCAGGGGAAATGGGGAGAAGGCAGGAACGGGGCACTGATTGGGATGATCAGCCATGATCACATTGAATGGCGGTGCTGGCTCGAAGGACCGAAAGGCCTACTCCTGCACCTATTGTCTGTACATAAGCACTGAAATACATCTTAGAGAAGCATCTCAGATACAGTACAAGTGGACGCAGCAGTACACTGAGACAGTGTACAGATCCCCAGATGTGTGGCCATTTTCAAGTCCCAGATGTTATAAAGGGATCTTGACCTGACAATGAAGGCCTGTTGTCCTTGTGGAAGTGTAAAATGAGCTTTTTTTTTTCTTCCATCCCAGGTGGGTGAAATGGGTATCAACCTGTCGGGGGGTCAGAAGCAACGGATCAGCCTCGCTCGAGCGGTGTACTCTGACCAGGACATATATTTACTGGACGATCCCTTGTCGGCTGTGGATGCACACGTTGGGAAGCACATCTTTGAACAATGCATCAAAAAGGCACTCGCAGAGAAAACTGTGATTCTCGTCACTCATCAGCTGCAGGTAATCCTTCACTTTACACGTTGTCTAAGCCAACATGGTGATCTCAAGAACTCAGAGTCTGAAGAAGGGTCTCGACCCGAAACATCACCCATTCCTTCTCTCCAGAGATGCTGCCTGTCCCGCTGAGTTACTCCAGCATTTTGTGTCTGTCTTAGTGATCCATGTTTGCTTGTGGACATAACTCCTGGATGCTAGCCAGTGCTTCGACCGCAATCACCTTTAGACTTGCTTTAGAGATACAGCACGGAAACAGGCCCTTCATCCCACCGAGTCTGCACCGACAGCGATCACCCCGTACACTAGTTCTATCCTACACACTTGGGACAGTTTACACAAGTGACTTGAACTACAAAGCTGTACGTCTTTGAAATGTGGGAGGAAACCGGAGCACCCGGAGAAAACCCACGCGGTCACAAGGAGAACGTACAAAGTCCATACAGACAGCACCTGTAGTCAGGATTGAACCCGGGTCTCTGGCGCTGCAAGGCAGCAACTCTACCGCTGCGCCACCGTGCCGCCTACTAAAGTATTTTTTAAATCTCAGGTTAGTATCGGCCTCCTCTGTCAGCTCATTCCATATGATCGAGCATCAACGGGAAACGCAGGTAGAGACACTCCACAAGGATGGGGTGGTGGGTGCAACAGTGGGATAATGACACCAGTCAGGCAGCCTGCCACCAACCCACGGCTGCATCATCAACGACCTCCCTTGCATACTATGGTTAAACGTGGATCACACAAGGTTTAATTCCACTCTTACTCAGCAAAGTAAACCTACTTGTTGCAGGACTTGGGGTGCAGGAGGGTCCCGACCCAAATCATCGCCTGTCCATTCCCTCCACAGATGATGCCTGACCCACTGAGTTCTTCCAGCACTTTGTGTTTTGCTCAAGAACATAGAACAGTACATGACAAGAACAGGCCATTCGGCCCACAATGTCTGTGCTGAGCATGGTGCCAAAACCATCTCTTATTTGCCTGCACATAACCCATATCCCTCCATTCACTGCATATCCATTTAAGTGTCGTAAATGCCATTATAATGTCTACTCCGCAACCACCCCTGGCAGCGAGTTCCAGGCACCCACCCACCCACCGTCTGTGGAAAAAACTTGCCCCCCCCAAATTTCCTTAAGTATTTACCCTCTCACCTTAAAGCGATGTCCTGTAGTCTTTGACAATTCCACCCTGGGACAAAGATCTGACAACTCCCATCTGAGCTTGATCGGGGTTGCCCAGGTCAGTGTGGGAATGGGAAGAGGAGTTAAAATGGTTGACAACCAGCAGGCCTTGGGCGGACCCAGCGCCAGTAATCGGCGGAACCGTCGCCTAGCCTACGCTTGGTCTCACCTATGTAAATGAGGGCACATCGGGAACTTCAAATGCAGCAGATGAGGTTGGAGGAACATAGAAACATAGAAACATAGAAAATAGGTGCAGGAGTAGGCCATTCGGCCCTTCGAGCCTACACCGCCATTCAATATGATCATGGCTGATCATCCAACTCAGTATCCCGTACCTGCCTTCTCTCCATACCCCCTGATCCCTCTAGCCACAAGGGCCACATCTAACTCCCTCTTAAATATAGCCAATGAACTGGCCTCAACTACCTTCTGTGGCAGATAATTCCAGAGGCTCATCACCCTCTGTGTGAAAAATGTTTTCCTCATCTCGGTCCTAAAGGAATTCCCCCTTATCCTTAGACTGCGACCCCTTGTTCTGGACCTCCCCAACATCGGGAACAATCTTCCTGCATCTAGCCTGTCCAACCCCTTAAGAGGAGATGCGTGTAAATCTCTATCTCACCTGGAAGGACCGTCGGGGTCCCTGCACTGAGGTGTGGAAGGAGATCCTTTCCCATTGCCTTATTTTAAAGCTGACATTCTCAAAAATACTTATTATTCTACCCAGAAAATTAGTTGTGTTGACATAGGAAAAAAAGGATTTTAGATTTTAGTGAATGCTAGTTTCAAAATATTATTTGAATGAATAAACGCAACATATTTACAAAACCTATTGCGATCTATTCATTCTGACGAAACGTCGCCCATCTCCTTCGCTCCTTAGATGCTGCTGCACCCGCTGAGTTTCTCCAGCCTTTTGTGTCCCGCGATCTATTCATTACTTCCTTCTGGTTAGTCTGAGTCCTGTGAGAGTAGATGAATAGTGAAATGCCTGGATGGAGTGGATGTTTCCTCTAGTGGGAGAGTCTAGCACCAGAGGTGGTAACCTTAAGATTAAAAGGACGTATCTTTAGAAAGGAGATGAGGAGGCATTTCTTTAGCCAGAGGGTGGTGCATCTGTGGAATTAATTGCCACAGACGGCAGTGAAGGCCAAGTCAGTGGGTATTTTTAAGGCAGAGATTTACAGATTCTTGATTAGTACGGGTGTCAGATATTATGGGGAGAAGACAGGAGAACGGGGTTGAGAGGGAAAGATAGATCGGCCATGATTGAATGACAGAGTGGACTTGATGGGCTGAATGCCCAATTCTGCTCCTATGAACCTATGAGCCATGTGGCCTTAAACCCACAGTGTGGTGTGTGTGTGTGTGTGCAGGTTTTCCCAAGGGATTGCGGGCTTCATGATTGGAAGCTTGTGGCGCCTTGCATTGACATCAGTTAATCAACATCCATTTTCTTTAAAATCATCTTTAGTATTTGGAGCACTGTGACGAAATTCTTTTATTGGAAGACGGAAAAATCAAGGAAAAGGGAAAACATGGGACACTGATGAACGGAAGCAGACACTACGCCAATCTCATCAGTAATTACCAAATGTACCAACCTAATGTAAGCAAATTCTGAATGCTCTACAATGTATATTCAAATTTCTTTTGCACTCAACCTTTATTAACAAGACAAAGTACACGTGCAAACAAGATATGCAAATCACACAGCAGCTGTCAGCATCACATCAGGTCATCCTGGAGTTCTGTGGCAGAAGCATCACATTCACAGGCACCCAAGCAAGCTCATCATATTTAATCCTACTTAAAATATAATCACCCGTTATGTTAAACCAGACACTTGTATGCCACTTGAAGAATGTATTTGTCATTGATCGCCACTATGCACGCACTTATACACAGTCACAATCATGTCTGTACCTATGGTTCCAAATACACGTGTACAATACCAGTCAAACTCCTCCCCTCCACTGGGGCTATGGAGAAATTGTGTCCTTAATCAGCCTTGGCATTTGTAGTAATACCAATGTTGAAGGCATCAGTCCTTAACTGGAGGGTACACAAAAAGCTGGAGAAACTCAGCGGGTGTAGCAGCATCTAAGGAGCGAAGGAGATAGGCGACGTTTCGGGTCGAGACCCTTCTTCAGACCTTAACTGGAGTTTAGCTGTTGTGCTTTGCATCAAATATACACTCGTCAGTCTTTCCCTCCACTGTTGAACATTTGGTGGCTTTACATTATATTCAAATTCTAACCAGTTTTGTGTAAATTTGGCATCGACGTCAGCTTTCCCTTATTTGCAACCTTGTGAGAATTACAGAACATTTATTCCTTCAGAGTATATGTCCAGTACATGCAAGCACAAGGTACATGCAAGCACAAGAGACCTCCCCCTCGACCTTACTGCCATGAGTGGCACTCCAGGCGGCATCGCTCTCAGGATCCCAGGACCACACAAGCTTCTCCACCACGACAAGGTGACAATCCACGGAGAAGAATGAAATGCCCCAACTCTTCAACTCTCCATGTTGATAGGCCACAGGTTGTGTCTGGCCACTAGATTGAAGGAAAACTTTGGTTACATTTTAGTCCGTGTGTGGTTTGAAAGGCTAAAGTCTTCAAGCATCTTTTCCTCATGCTCATCCCCGCAAACATGTTTCTTAAATCTCCTTTCCTTCATTTAAACACAGACCCTGTATCAAAGCATCCAACTGGCTAATGAACCTTCCTCCAAAGTGCAATTTCAAATGCGAGAACATTCTTAATTATGCGAAGCTTCATATAATGACAAAATGATTCAAGTTTCCAGGTGGCTCAAAGAAATGCATAAACCCTGGTCTTCACGCACAGCAGACAATAAGACCATTAGAAGGTGGACAAAATTGCTGGAGAAGCTCAGCGGGTGAGGCAGCATCTATGGAGCGAAGGAATAGGTGACGTTTCGGGTCGAGACCCTTCTTCTGACTGATGAAGGAATAGGTGACGTTTCGGGTCGAGACCCGGAAGGGTCTCGACCCGAAACGTCACCTATTCCTTCGCTCCATAGATGCTGCCTCACCTGCTGAGTTTCTCCAGCATTTTTGTCTACCTTCGATTTTTCCAGCAATTGCAGTTCTTTCTTAAACATAAGACCTTTAGACCTAGGAGCAGGCTGATCTATTTTTTGGCTGATCTATTTTTTAACTCTCAACCCCATTCTCCTGCCTTCTCCCCGTAACCTTTGACACCCTTGCAGCAGAAATATTGAAACCCTGGAATGAAGCAAATTGATTTTGCATAATGATCACATAATTGTTAATTAGTCTGAAGGAGGGTCTCAACACAAAACGTCACCCATTCCTTCCATCCAGAGATGCTGCCTGTCCCGCTGAGTTACTCCAGTATTTTGTGCCTACTGTGTAAACCAGCACCTGCAGTTCCTTCCTGCACCAATTAACACAACATGGTTCAAAACATCGGATTGATCCTTAGACCTGCCAATGAGCTTAGAACTGATCATTTCCCTGATCAGGTGGAGAAGGGGAATTTCCTAAAGAGGTATTTGTAGAATTCAAGTGCATGACTACATGTTAAAAAGGCTTTGCTGCGAACATCCATCATTAATGTCTGAAGAAAAGATCCAACCCGAAACGTCACCCATCTTCTTTCTCCACAGATGTTGCCTGACTTGCTGAGTCACTCCAGCACTTTGTGTCCATCTTCGGTGTAGAGTCACAGAGTGATACAGTGTGGAAACAGGCCCTTCGGCCCAACTTGCCCACACCGGCCAACGTGTCCCAGCTATACTAGCCCCACCAGATCCTCTAGCCCTGGCAACATCCTTGTAAATCTTCTCCGAACCCTTTCCAGCTTGACAACATCTTTCCTATAACATGTGATCATGGCTGATTGTGGGTGATCAGCTGTGGTCACATTGAATGGTGGTGCTGGCTCCTGCACCTTTTACCTATTGTCTATTGTCTAACACGGTGCCCTGAACAGAACACAGTGCTCTAAATGCTGCCTCACTGACATCTTATGCAACTGCAACATGACCTCCCAACTTCTATTCTCACCAGCATCTGCAGTTCCTTTCCACGCATCGAGAGTTTACAGTTCAGTATCTCTGTTGTAGGAACCAGGACATGATGGAATGATGCCACTGAGTTCTGAAAATGGAAACTTAAAAGAACGTTCTCCCACCGTCACACGACACCAAGGCTTGGACAATGCTGGTAAAACTGCTTACAAATGTCACGCACAGGAACAGAGGCAGCTCATTAGGATGTAGAACAGCGCAGGACAAGAACATGATGCCTGTGCCAAACATGGGGCCAGGTTAAACTAATGCCCGCTGATCCATGCCCCTCCATTCTCTGCTCATCCATGTGCCTGTCTAAACGCCACCATCATATCTGCCATCATCATCGCAGCACGTTCCAGGCACCCACCACCCTTCTGTGTAAAAACTTGCCCCGAATATATCCTTTAAACTTTACCCCCCTTGCCTTAAAGCCATGCCCTCTAGTCTTTGACATTTCCACCCTGGGGAAAAAGTTCTGAATGTTTGAATGAGAGTTCGGAATGAGAATCTACATTCTCTCTCATAATTCTATACACCTTCATATGACCACCCCCTCCTCCCCCCCCCCCCCCCTTCAATGTGACTGTTCAATTGAATGGCTTTCTAGAAATATAGAAACACCTCACCTTTATATTCTTAAAACCCTTACCAAATAAAAAGATATTGACCTCGCCCTTGGATATTTTAATTGCCCCAGCTCCATAATATCTTGGATGAGAATATTTCACATTTCCAATACTCTGTGTAAAAATAAAATCATTTATTTTATTCTAGGCTGAGTGAAGTCTAGTTTTACTGTTAACCCCTACCAACCCTTGCCCCCCCCCCCAATACCACCACTACTACTGCCCACCACTAAACTATTGCCCCTTTCCGCTGGTTCTGTGCTTAATATTGGAACTGAGGTTTTAACCAAGGTTCTGTTGAAATGTCGCATTATCCTCTCAATATAGTATCAGAATACTCTTCAGAAAGAGGCTATTAAATGTTTTGATATCTTCTGGGCCTTGTGATCATGTGGTTATATAACTTATTTTCTTATTATTTAATTCCATTTCTCGTTTAATTGTAGAAAATTAGAAGACATTAAATGCATAATCTTGAAGTATTAACTTTCTAAAATTCTGTTCTATTGACATACTATAGTGCGTGTTTAATGTGAACATGAATTTCTAGTAAAATGTCCTTTCAGATGCAAAGCTGGTATAAAAATATTTTGTCATATTTCAGCCTTTGATATGACTGATGAGAAAGATGTTGCAACAGGCGAGCGTATCAAGAATGCAAAGAGAGCGCAGCAGAATGGAAACACTGAGAGAGGTGAAGCATTCAGAATTATCTCCATCGTTTACAGGTTTCACTCAAACATCTTCAGTGGTTCCCCTGGGTTTTCAAGAAATATTAAAATGTCGCATTCAATTGTCAATTTACAAGATACATATTTTCTTCCAAATCACTCGAAACTTTTTCTCGACACAAATCTCCAAGGCATTTTTTCTCCGTAATTAATCTTTATTGGGATGAAATTCAGTGGCTCCAGAGAAGCAAGAATATTGCATGTGTAATCTCGCTGGCTGATACAAAACAGGCTGCATGTTAGCGCTGCGCTGCATGCAGCCACAGCCCTGTACACTATTCAATGGACACAATCTGATGACTAACTTGGCTTTGTAAAGGTGGCCCTCAATCATTAAAAGAGTGATTTGGGGGCGGCGCGGTGGCACAACAGTAGAGTCTCTGCCTCACAGCGCCAGAGACCCGGGTTCGATCCCGACAACGGGAGCTGTCTGTATGGAGTTTGTACGTTCTCCCCGTGACCTGCGTGGGTTTTCTCCGGGTGGTAAGGTTTCCTCCCACATTCCAAAGACGTGCGGGTTTGTCGGTTAATTGACTTCTGCAAATTGCAAATCGTCCCGAGTGTTCGTGCACGGGGTGATCACTGGTCGGTGTGGACTCAGTGGGCCGAAGGGCCTGTTTTCGTGCTGTATCTCTAAAGTTTAAAGAGTGAAGTTGGAAGGGTAGGGTTAGAGGCAAGGATTTGCTCTTCTAATTAAATTTGAAACACTGAAGAATGGCTGGCAATGGAAGGGACGAAACAGAGACGTTTTCAAACAGTTGCCCAAACCAAATATGTTTGTTCATTATATTATATATATTGCTTGCTGTGTTTATAGACCTGTTGCCTGCTGCAATAAACAAGAATTCCATTATTCCGTTTTAGTACAAATGACAATAATGCACTCTTGACTCTTGAAAGAGTTTCTAGTTAAGTGAGGGTTAAGTTAGACTGGTTATCTAGTTGTAATTAAAGTGAGGTCTCAGCATCTGCAGTTCCTTGTACCTTGTACCTTCAAGGATACATCCAGCGAATTGGCCTCCACTGCCGTCTGTGGCAGAGAATTCCACAGATTCGCAACTCTCTGGGGGAAAATGTTTTTCCTCGTCTCAGTCCTAAATGGCCGACCCCTTATTCTTAATATTGAATGGCGGTGCTGGCTCAAAGGGCCTAATTACCTACTCCTGCACCTATTAAAAAAAAAAAAAGAAATTCTACACATCCTATTTGTCTCAATCAGTCTTCAAAGAAAAATCGGAGATAGACACAAAATTCTGGAGTAACTCAGCGGGTGAGGCAGCATCTCTGGAGAGAAGGAATGGGTGACGTTTAGGGTCGAGATCCTTCCTCAGACTGAGGGGTGGATTTCTGAAAGTAATCTACGATATTAATTTCAGGTTGAAAAACTGATTTGTAAAATTTATTTCTACAGCCCCTAAAGGACAGCTTGTACAGGAAGAAGAAGCAGCAACAGGCGTTGTCCCAGCAAACATCTACCACCATTATATCAAGGCAGGGGGAGGTAAGGAATGTGGCAAATGGTTTAAATTATACACAGCCCAGCAGGTCAGACTACATCTTCGGAGAAAAGGAATAGGTGATGTTTCGGGTTGAGACAGCATAGAAGCAGGCCCTTTGGCCCACCTTGTCCATGTCAACTTGGCATTATGGACTATTACTATTTGCTTGCATTTGGCCCATATCCCTCCAAACACTTTCTATCCATGTAACTGTGTTATATGGATGTCCATGTCATGAGGTCATGACGAGGAATAGGAGTAGAATTAGGCCATTTGGCCCATCAAATCTACTCCACCTTTCAATCATGGCTGATCTATCTCTCCCTCCTAACCCCATTCTCCTGCCTTCTCCCCATAACCTCTGACACCCGCACTAATTAAGAAATTATGAGGAAGGGTCTGAGGAAGGGTCCCGACCTGAAACGTCACCTGTCCATTCCATCCACAGATGCTGCCTGGCCCACTGAGTTCCTCCAGCACGTTGTGTTTTGACAGTGTTAGACACATCTTTCTTCTCACTTGTAAGAGTCTAAGGAAAGATTTGTATTCAAAGTGATTTTTTTTCCAATTTCTCGGCAGAAGTTTTTAACCTGCTACTGTACATATTGGCAGCAATTTCTATTCCTGTTTCAAATTCATCTTCTTGGCAAAACTTTTTTTTTTCACAGCTGACAAATGAGGACAGTTTATTTTTGTACTTTAGCCTTCCTTTCAAGTTCCCCAGCTGCATGTATTTTTACACTTTAAATGTGTTGATTTTACCTAAACTCATTTCACTTTAGACTCTCCATTCTGTCATTATACTTAATCATAACTACTTGTGGGACCGGCATGTATGAGTGTCCATGTCATAAGGTCATAAGTGATAGGAGTAGAATTAGGCCATTCAGCCCATATAGTCTACTCCGCCATTCAATCATGGCTGATCTATCTCTCCCTCCTAACCCCATTCTCCTGCCTCCTCCCCAGTGAATTGAATTGAATTGAATTGAATAACCCCTGACACCCGTACTAATCAAGAATCTATCCATCGCTGCCTTAAAAATATCCACTGACTTGGCCTTCACAGGCAAAGAATCCCATCAATTAAACCAACAATTATACAATCATGCAATGTATGCACATTATTTTACCCAGAGTAGGGGGATCAAAAACCAGGGGACATAGGCTTAATGTGAGAGGGGCAAGATTTAATAGGAATCTATTAAGGGGCAACTTTTCCATAAAGGATGGCGGGTGTATGGAACAAGCTGCCAGAGGAGGTAGTTGAAGCAGGTACTATAACAATATTTAAAAGACATTCGGACAGGTACATGGATAGGAAAGGTTTAGAGGGATATGGGCCAAACACAGGCAGGTGGGACTAGTGTAGATGGGGTTACTGCAGCATTTTGTGACTATCTTTGGTGTAAACAGGCATCTGCAGTTCATTCCTGTACATCTTGGCCAAAGTGCCTATTTCTATGCTGTATGAGTCTAAATACAGATTTATAGGAGGCAATGCATAGTTTAATTTTAATTTAGTTTCATTATTATTTTAACTTGCCTGGGCTTTACTGATTGTTAGTTCTTTTTCAGAAGGTCAATTGAATGTAATTCTCATTTATTTTCCAGGATATGTTTTCTTTCTGTTTGTTCTCACTTTGATCGCCCTCATGTTTGCCTGTATATCCTTTAACGGGTGGTGGTTAAGTTATTGGATAACAAAGGGAGCTGGGGTAAGTTTTTGCCATTTTAACCATTTGTGGTTCATTTTCATTGAGCATAAAAACCCCCACAAATATATTGGCTGCAATTTCCTTTCCTGTACTCCAGCGTAGGAGGCATAGTGGTGCAGCGGGTAGAGCTGCTGCTTCACAGTCCCAGAGACCCGGGTTCGATCCTGACCGCGGGTGCTGTCTGTGTGGAGTTTACACGTTCTCCCTGTGACCGCGTGGGTTTCCTCCAGGTGCTCTGGTTTTCTCCCACATCTCAAAGTCATGCTGGTTTGTAGGTTAATTAGCCCACTGTAAATTGCTCCTAGTGTGTAGGGAGTGGCTGAGAAAGTGGGATATCATCGAACCAGTGTGAACGGGTGATCGATGGGCAGCTTGGACTTTGTGGGCTGAAGGGCCTGTTTCCATGCTGTATCCTTCAATCAATCACTGGTAAAATATGACAGTGCATGCCACTAACATATACAGGTGTAAAAGGATCCCTTTGGTTGCAACATTGAATAGGGACAATGTAATTTAAATTGTGCAATATTAAAACAACTGCAGAAACTAGTAATGCTGGAGTAATCGCACAAAAGCTGTGATAATGGTGGTACGTCAAAGAGTGATACAGTGTCGAAACAGGGCCTTCGGCTCACCTTACCCACACTGACCAACATGTCGCATCTACACTAACCCCACCTGCCTGCGTTTGGCCCATATCCCTCCAAACCTGTCCTATCCATGAACCTGTCTAAATGTTTCTTAAACCTGTGGGATATGTTTCTTAAACCGTTGCGATAGCCCCTGCCTCAACCACCTCCTCTGGCAACTTGTCCCATACACCTTCTTCTTATTCTTGCGTGTGGCGTGCGCGGCCTAAAGTTGTCGGACAACTTGTTCTATTTGATCTTCCGTTTGTGCACGTCGAGTTGATTGCATTAGTCGAAACAGGGCGGGCCACGTGAAGGCTGCAACCTTCCACCCCATTCCATACACCCACCACCCTTTGTGTGGTAAAAGTTACTCCTCAGGTTCCTATTAAATGTTTTCACCCCTAACCTTAAACGTATGTCCACTGGTTCTCGATTCCTCTCATGATTTTATACACTTCTATAAGATCAACCCTCAGCCTCCTGAGTCCCAGCCTACTCAACCTCTCCCTCTATCCCAGACCCTCTAGTCCTGGCAACATCCTCGTAAGTCTTTTTTTCTAGTTTAGTTTGGTTTAGTTTAGAGATACAGCGCGGAAACGGGCCCTTCGGCCCACCGAGTCTGTGCCGACCAGCGATCCCCGTACACCAGCACTGTCCTTCACACACCAGGGACAATTTACAATTTTTAACAAAGCCAATTAACCTACAAACTTACACGTTCTTGGAGTGTGGGAGGAAACCAGAGCACCTGGAGAAAACCCACGCAGTCACCGGGAAAAAGTACAAACTCCATACAGACAGCATCTGCAGTCAGGATCAAACCCGAGTCTCTGGCGCTGTAGCAGGAACTCTACCGCTGCGCCACCGTGCCGCTTCTCCACTTAGTCTTCTACATCTGAGATGGCTCTCGTTATAGTAATGAGGCGTAAAAGAAGAGATGGCAGAGTTGGCCAACATTAGGATGGAGTAATAGACAATAGACAATAGGTTAACAGGAGTAGGCCATTTGGCCCTTCGAGCCAGCACCGCCATTCAATGTGATCATGGCTGATCATCCCCGTTCCTGCCTTCTCCCCATATCCCCTGACTCCGCTATCTGTAAGAGCCCTATCTAGCTCTTTCTTGAAAGCATCCAGAGAACCTGCCTCTACCGCCCTCTAATGCAGAGAATTCCACAGACTCACCACTCTCTGTGAGAAAAAGTGTTTCCTCGTCTCCGTTCTAAATGGCTTACTCCTTATTCTTAAACTGTGGCCCCTGGTTCTGGACTCCCCCAACATCGGGAACATGTTAACTGCATCTAGTGTGTCCAAGCCCTTAACAATCTTATATGTTTCAATGAGATACCCTCTCATCCTTCTAAACTCCAGAGTGTACAAGCCCAGCCGCTCCATTCTCTCAGCATATGACAGTCCCGCCATCCCGGGAATTAACTTTGTAAACCTACGCTGCACTCCCTCAATAGCAGGCCTAAATAAGGTATAAAATAAGGAATAAAAAAGAGTAAATAAGGATCATTATTTCCAAAGACTGAAGTGGTACATAGAAACATAGAAAATAGGTGCAGGAGGAGGCCATTCGGCCCTTCGAGCCAGCACTGCCATTCATTGTGATCATGGCTGATCGTCCCCAATCAATAACCCATGCCTGCCTTCTCCCCATATCCCTTGATTCCACTAGCCCCGAGTGTGGTTAATCTTAGAGCAGAAATTCAACGTGGTTAATAGATAACGTGGTTGATAAAGAAAGTAAGAGAAGTAAGCGTTGTAAATTGTAATCTAGAAGTAAATAAAGTAATGATATTCAAAAAAAACGAATAAATGAATGGGAGAGAGTCACTGGGGAAAGAACAAGAGCATAGATCTAATTAGTGTAACTTTGTAGATAGCTTGACATGAGCTGAATTCTCAACTCCCTTGTTTCATTGCTATACAAGTCTTAGATTAACTAGAGAGGTTTATGTACACAGAAATATGTCCTTTAATTGGAATATCTATATTGCAAAAAACAAAGATGTTTTATATTCTTTGACAACAGAAAAATCTCCCAGATGTTAAAAGTAGATTTGGGCGGCTGGTGGAGCTGCTGCCTCACAGCGTCACAGACCCAGTTTCGATCCTGACCTCGGGTGCTGTCCATGTGGAGTTTGCACGTGCTCCCCGTGGTCGCATCGATTTCCTCCGGGAGCTCCGGTTTCCTCCCACGTCCCAAAGCCGCGCACCTTTGCAGGTTAATCGGGCCTCAGTAAACTGCCCCTAGTGTGTAGGGAGTGGATGAGAAAGTCGGATAACGCAGAATTAGTGTGTGAACGGGCAATCGATGGTCGGTGCGGACTCGATGGGCCGAGCGGCCTGCTTCCAACGGTGTATATCTAAACTGAACTAAAATTCTAAGAGGCAAAGATAGTACAGACAATCGGGAGCTTGTTCCCAGGATGGCAATGTCAAGGGCTGGAGGGCGTAGAGGGCGTAGAGGGCATAGCTTTGATGTGAGAGGGACAACGTTTAAAGAAGATGTGCAGGATAAGTTTATTTTACAGAGGGTGGTGGGTGCCTGGAACGCGCTGCCAGGGTTGGTGGTGGAGGCAGACACGATAGTGGCGTTTAAGAGGCTTTTAGACGGGCGCAGGGATGTACAGGGAATGGAGGGGCCACGTGCAGGCAGAGGAGATGAGTTTAACTTGGCGTCATGTTCCCCACGGAGGGTGGCGCAGTGACACCGTGGTAGTGTTACTGCCTGACAGCGCCAGAGACCCAGGTTCAACCCCGACTACGGGTGCTGTCTGTACAGAGTTGGCACGTTCTCCCTGTCGCTCCGGTTTCCTCCCCCACTCCAAAGACGTGCAGGTATGTAGGTTAATTGACACCTGTAAATTGTAAATTGTCCCTAGTGTGAAGGATAGTAAGAATGCACGGGGCGATCGCTGGTCAGTGCAGACCTGGTGGGACGAAGGGCCTCTCTCTCTCCACACTGTATCTCTGAAGTCTAAAGACATTGTGGGCCAAAGGGCTTGTTCCTTTGCTGTACCGTTCTATGTCATTTCAGTTTCAGTTTCAGTTGAGTATATTGTCACGTGTACCGAGGTACAGTGAAAAAGTTTTGTTGCGAGATGTCCAGTCAGCGGAAAGACGATGCGTGATCACAATCGAGCCGTCATTACAGAGTACAGATGCATGATAAGAGAACGATCGTTCAAGTAAGAAAAGTCGCTTTAGGAGTAGAGATTGAAGAGTGAGGAGCGATTGTAATATGTGACCGTCGATCTGCTTCTGTGTCGAGCACGCCAATAGTCGCCTGTTTAGCCGCTCGTTAACTAAGTGTCTGGCATTAATTCGCATGTATCTGTGTAAAGCCTGACTGTGCTGCATCGAGCAACAACACCACAGCATGGGACTGCAGCAGCATCACCAAAAACCCCCAGCTCCAGTTCTACCAGCTTGTGTACGGAATGTCCATTGTCGCCATCATTGTTCTGAGCGTCATTAAAGGAATTTTCATCACTCATTTTTCCGTGGCGTCGTCCCGTACACTGCATGACAATATGTTTTATAAGGTAAGATGTATAGATTTCAGTTTTTTTCCAATGTTACAGCATATTAGGTTGACAAGAAATCTGGAGAAACTGAGCGGGTGAGGCAGCATCTATGGAGCGAAGGAATAGGTGACGTTTCGGGTCGAGACCCTACTTCAGACCAGTATATAAGGACACTTTTAGCTTTGGTTTAATCCTATGTTAAATCAGATAACTGGTCACACTAGTTCTGTGTTATCCCACTTTCACAAGTACTCCCTACATTCTGATCAATTGAGGGCATTTTATTTTTAAAAGGCACACTGTGCTGGAGTAACTCAGCGGGACAGGCAAATTCTCTGGATAGAAGGAATACGTGAGGTCTCCAGTCAAGATACTTCTTCTGACTGAGAGTCAGGGGAAAGGGAAATAAGAGGTACAGACGGTGATATAGAGAGATAGAGAACAAATGAATGAAAGATATGCAAAAAAAATACAATGTTCAAGGAAAGGTGGAGCCCACAATGGTCCATTGTTGGCTGTGGGCTAGGTGATAACGAGTTATACAGACAGTGAAACTCAATAGGACGACAGTGAAACTAGTAGGACGACTAGGGTGGGGGAGGGATACAGAGAGAGGGGATGCAAGAGGTTACTTGAAGTTAGAGAAGTCAATGTTCATGCCGCTGGGGTGTAAGCTGCCCAAGAGAAATATGAGGTGCTGTTTGTCCAATTTGTGTGTGGCATCACTCTGGCAGTGGAGGAGGCCCAGGACAGAAAGGTCAGTGTGGGAATGGGAAGGGGAGATAAAGTGTTTGGCGACCTTATTGTGTTCAGAGGAACCTGGTGTGCCATTCACCAGGCGCAGTGTGCTATTAGGTAGTCTAACCACATGTTGTCATTCATTGCAAGATCGTTTGAAACAAGTGTAGAGGCATCTTGCTCCTGTCACTTCGACTCCTGTCAGACAACATCTGTAATATTATGTAAGGTGAAGTGGCAATACGCTTGCAAAAGAGGGACTGCAGCAAAGTATAATCAGATTGATTCCTGACCTAGACACAAAATGCTGGAGTAACTCAGTGGGTAACTCAGCTGGGTCTCGACCCGAAACGTCCCCAATTCCTTCTCTCCATAGATGCTGCCTCACCCGCTGAGTTACTCTAGCATTTTGTGTCTATCTTCGATTTCTCAGCATCTGCAGCTCCTTCTTAAACATTGATGCCTTACCTGGCAGGATTGTCATATGAAAGACTAAGCCTATACACGGTGGGGTTTAAAAGACTGAGAGCTGATCTCTTTGACATGTAGGATAATCTTAAGATAATTTACAAAGATGTGGAGGAGATATTCTCCAGGTTGTGGTAAATAGAATCAGGCATCTGAGCACAAAGTATAGAAAGGGTTTTGGGATGAAGATTGGGGAAGAAGACTTCACCTTGTGAGTGGAGAATGGAATTCTCTATGTAATAGAGCTGTGGTGATCTGCTGGGAGAGAGGGAGAGAGAGAGACTGGGAGAGAGGGGAGAGGGAGGTGGAGGGAGAGGGAGAGAGAGAGAGGGGGAGAGAGAGGCAGGGTGGCAGAGAAGGAGGGTGGCAGAGAGGGAGAGGGAGGGGGAGAGAGGGAGAGAGGGGAGAGGGAGATAGGGGAGAGGGAGATAGGGGAGAGGGAGAGAGGTAGAGAGGGAGAGAGGGAGAAGGGGAGAGGGAGATAGGGGAGGGGAGAGAGGGGAGAGGTAGAGAGGGGGGGAGAGGGGAGAGAGGGAGAGGGAGAAGGAGAAAGGGAGAGGGGAGAGCGAGAGAGGGAGGGGTGGGAGGGACAGAGGGAGAGGGGGTCAGACTGTTGCATCATAATTGCATTAAAGGATATGGGATTAGTTCTGGTAAATGGTACTGAAGCTAAATATCACCATTGGTTGCAGTCAGCGATGGAGTGGCCTTCAGGATCCAAAATAAACACATTCTTGTTTCTACTTATTATATTATGTTGTTTTCTTACAATGGAGTGATAGTTACACACTGTGGAAGCAGGCCATTCGGCCCAACATGTGCAGGTAGACCAAGATGCCCCATCTAAGCAAGTCCCAAGTTCTGCGTTTTGACCCATGATGTGTGTGTGTGTCGCTTCCATGCTGAGCCTTGCGATTCAACTCAATTCAAAGTTCAGCGGCATTCTTGCTACTAAATTGAGTCGAGTTTCTAGTCAATTAAAGGTAACAGATCAATAGTTGTGCGGGAGTTACCGGGCATATTATCTCCATAGCTGGAACATTTATCAAGATCCAGTGTGACAGCAGGTTGGTGATCTCTCGATCTGTAGAATATCGCCATGACGTTAAACCCGATCGATGACAATTGCAGGCAGCGCCTGTCTGTAACAAGCTGCCCGCACCACACACGAGGACTCGTATTTCACTCGTGTGATTGATGGTCTGTGTGCAAGAGGCCGCTCTGGGACCTCTGGTGTCAGGTTTGATTAGTGGCCCAATAACCACAGAGTGGCTGGGTTTATGTTGCGGGCGGTCGCATTCTGGAAGCTCAGCATTTTCCATGCAGTTTCGTGACAAGACTGAACTGTGGAGATGAGCAAAAAAATGAATCCAGTCAACGGGCAACCTATTGCATATGTTTCACGTACTACATAATTCTCCAACGTGCGCGCTTTTTTACTCCAAGCAGTGATTAGATTCACGGGCATTTATCTTCTTTAGAAATGGCTGACGTATTTGCAATCTCCGTGGCAAACAGTATTCCCTCCTAGACTGGGTGCATTTGGCTGACTCTCACCTTCTCACCCACAAAAGCATGGGATCAGCAAAAATGTATCTGGATTTGCATTCGCCCCTCACCTCTGTGCTAGCCCAACTGCTGCCTCTCATCTCTCAATCCCTCAATGTTCAGTCCCCCATTTTTTGTACAAATCCCTCCTTATCTCTAAAATATCCTTTGGCTTCACTACTGAAACTCTCCAATGCTGGCCTTTCATGAGCCCCCACTTTATTTGCTCAGCCTTCAGCAATTTGCCTTGCGCTGTTTTGCCTCTAAACTCTAGAATTCCCTCCCTCAGTCTCTGTGCCCCACATTGATATGACATCTAAGAAGGCACATCTAAGAAGCTTCCACCTTCTCTGGAGACTGAGAGCATTTGGCATGTCTCCAATGACCCCAACAGACATGCTGAACAGAAGCACTGTAGAAGGTATACTGTCGGGCTGCTTGGTGTGGGAACAGCTTTGCCCAAGATTCCAGATCTGCAGTTTCTTGTTAAATAATGTTCTCGTAATATTCAATAAATGAATGAATGGATACTTTATTGTCACTAGAGACATGTGTCACAGTGAAATTCTTTGTTTTGCACGCCCAAGGTATGCGAAGAGTCACCAGCTAAAGGACGGTGACAATATTACAAAGTATCCAGCGCCAGGTCCTCCTTTGTTCACAAGCTCACAACTTACAAGAGTAGAATTTTAGCCATTCAGCCCATCAAGTGTCTACTCCGCCATTCAATCCTGGCTGATCTCTGTCTCATAACCCCATGTTGCTGACAGCAGTTCTAATAAAGAATTATCTTCCCGCACCCTCTGACGGTCCCCCCGCGCCGGGTCCTCCTTCGATCTCGACGGCACATCCCCCGGCTCCCCCGTGGCCCGTCCCGAACCTCCGACCCTGACCAGCGCCCCATCGACCCCTGACCTTGACAGCGCCCCTATCGGCCCCCAGCAGCACCACCCCCGATCCCAACCAGCATCCCTCGACCCCGACCATCGACCCCGTCAACCGCTGCATCGAACTTCTCGACGACCTCCGTCCTTCCTGACCCCTCCACGGCACCAACTCAGGCCACAGATTTGTTAAATGGAACATTTTTAAGATACAGGTCAGTAAAACTTCTTACTACACATAGGCACAATCATAATTAATGTGCAGGAAGGAACTGCAGATGCTGGCTTCAAATCGAAGATGGACACAAAATGCTGGAGTAACTCAGTGGGACAGGCAGCATCTCTGCAGAGAAGGAACTACTCTGAAGAAGGGTCTCGACCTGAAACGTCACCCGTTCCTTCTCTCCAGAGATGCTGCCTGTCCGCTGACTTACTCCAGCATTTAGTGTCTAGGAACACTTTACTCTGTTAACAACAGCATGACCCAAATACGTGTTATTTTTTAATCCTTTTCATATATTTTCATCCTGATTCTAATTTAATTTCTAATTGATGCTAATTGATGACTCTTTGAGAATTATGTGACTGCTAAATCACGAAACGTCATCAGTTGTGAGCTTGCAGAGATCAGAAACTGCATTTTCCATTTACCGTATTGAAATGTGTGGTGGCACGGTGGCGCAGCGGTAGGGTTGCTGCCTCACAGCGCCAGAAACCCGCCTTCGATCGTGACTACGGGCGCTGTCGGTACCGAGTTTGCACGTTCTCCCCGTGACCTGCGTGGGTTTCCTCCTGGTGCTCCGGTTTCCTCCCACGTTCCAAAGACGTACAGGTTTGTAGGTTAATTGGCCGTCTGTAAATTGCTCCTAGTATCTGAAAGTGGGATAACAGAACTAGCATGAACAGGTGATTGTGTCGGAAGGAAATGCAGATGCTGGTTTAAACCGAAGATAGACATAAACAGCTGGAATAAATCAGCGGGACAGGCAGCATCTCTGGAGAGAAGGAATGGGCGACGTTTAAGGGTCTCTACCCAGAACCTCAACCATTCCTTCTCTCCAGAGTTGCTGTCTGTCCCGCTGAGTTACTCCAGCTTTTTGTGAACAGATGATTGATGGCCAGCATCGACTCGGTTGGTCAGGGGGCCTGTTTCCATGTTGTATCTTTCAATGTATCCCTCAAATATTATTATACTTTCACGTTCTGCCTGTGACAGAGTGGGTTTCCTTCGGGTGCCCCGGTTTCCTCCCACATCCCAAAGACATGCAGGTTGTGTAGGTTAAATAGCCTCTGTAAAAAATTGCTCCTAGTGTGGAGCAAAGAACCTATAGCGGGGCAAGATAGACGACTCCTGCTAAATGCAACGGGCTGACGTGTAGTACGCAACGGAGCGGAACGTGGGCCTTTTTTTCATCCATTTCAGTAACCCGACCCGACCCGACTCGCAGTGTAATCTGCGTTGCGGGGAACAGTTTGTGTTAATAAATTATAATTCTGAAAATGAGGAGAAGATTTTTACCAAAGAACTTTTATTTTTTCGAGGATGTTTCCGTAACCGGCTTCCGTCTCCGCACTAGTTTATCTTTGCTCCGCTACGATGGGATCTTTGGTGCGGAGACGGAAGCCGGTTACAGAAATGGGGCCGAAAATTACCCATGAATCTGCCCATGACCGTACTGCATCTTTTTCATCGAGTGGTCTATCTTGCTCGCTGCAGGATCTTTGGTGTGTAGGCAGTGGAATAACATAGAACTAGAGTGTCCATGTGACTGATGCTGAGCTGAAGGACATGTTCCCATGCTATATCTCTAATCTAAACTAAAGATGCTTCCAAGTTACTTCTTTAGACATGTAGGTTTTGTTTTCTGCCCAGTTTTAAGCAGAGAGGGAAGATGGATTTAATTTGGTTTAGAGATATAACATGAAAAACAGGCCCTTCCTGTGGACTCGGCGAGCCGAAGGGCCTGTTTCCACGTTATATCTCTAAATTCTACGTCCATGGACAGTCAAAATAGGTTTATAATATAGAGCAGCGAAGTTTGCAAGAACTTTGAACAGTATTCGAGTGAGCTTCAGGTCAGCGGGGAGATGCAAACGGTGTCTATAAACTGGCAATGGCCTTTTGTTTTGTTTCTCTTTGATCAAAAGATCTTACATTGTCCGATGGCGTTCTTTGACACGAATCCATCCGGGAGGATTATCAACCGCTTTTCCACGGATATGGATGAGATGGATACGAGGCTGCAGTTAAACGCCGAGAATTTCCTGCAACAAACGATGGTGCTAATCTTCATAATCATCACTGCAGCAGCAGTGTTCCCCTACTTGCTCATCGCTGTGGCTGTACTAGGTGTCATTTTTGTGGCTTTTATCAGGTACGTTTTTTTCCTGAAATTAATTACAAAATCATGAGTCATAGAGAGTCATCGAGTGATACAGCATGGAAACCGGCCCTTCAGCCCAACTTGCCCACACCGGCCAACATGTCCCAGCTGCACTGGTCCCACCTGCCTGCGTTTGGTCCATATCCTTCCAAACCTGACCTATCCATGTACCTGTCTAATTGTTTCTTAAACGTTGCTATAGTACCTGCCTCAACTACCTCCTCTGGCAGCTCGTTCCATACACCCACCACCTATTGTGTGAAAAGGTTACCCCTCAGATTCCCATCTATGATAGGAATAGATCGCATAGACGCACAGAGTCTCTCGCCCAGATTGGGGAATCGAGGACCAGAGGACATCAGTTTAAGGTGAAGGGGGAAAGATTTAATAGGAACCTGAGGGGTAACCTTTTCACACAAAGAGTGGTGGGTGTCTGGAGGTAGTTGAGGCAGGGACTATCGCAACGTTTAAGAAACAGTTAGACAGGTACATGGATGGGATGGGTTTGGAGGGATATGGACCAAGCACAGGCAGGTGGGACTAGTGTAGCTGGGACATGTTGGTCGGTGTGGGCGAGCCTGTTTCCACGCTGTATCACTCTATGACATTAATTATTGTGATATGTCTATCCCTGCAACGCCTGCAGTTTCTGCCCACACATTTGGCCCAGAACTGAAAATGCAATCAAGAGTCAATCACTTTGGTCGATCCTGAGTTACAAATATGCCTGAATGATTGAGGATGGAAGATCTCCTTTTCTCAAGCATATTAGTGAACCAGGCTTTTTATATCGATAGACACAAAATGCTGGAGTAACTCAACGGGACCGGCAGCATCTCTGGAGAGGAGGAATGGGCGACACTTTGGGTCGAGACCCTTCTTCAGACTGAAGGAGGGTGTCGATCTGATACGCCACCCATTCCTGGAATCCAGAGATGCTGCCTGTCCCGCTGAGTTACTCCAGCATTTTGTGTCTTATCTTAGAGATGTGGAAGTGGAAGGTGACAACCAGGCGTACAAAGTCAAATTTAATCAGGAGGACAGTTAGACTGGTCGGTGAACTAGGATGGGGGAGGGACAGCGAGAGAGGGAAAGCAAATTACTTGAAGTTAGATAAGTCAATGTTCACACCACTGGGTTTTTTAATATATCCCACTGCAGGCTGGTTTATAAAAAAACGGCAAGTGCTAGTTTCCGAGCTTTGTGACTTTGAAATGTTGTCAGACTTTGCACGTCCTGCTAACCATTCATTGTTAAAATCAGCTGCCTGACAAGGGTGTTTCAGAAAGAACTGCAGATGCTGGAAAAATCGAAGGTAGACAAAAATGCCGGAGAAACTCAGTGGGTGAGGCAGCATCTATGGAGCGAAGGAATAGGTGGGTCGCTCCATAGATACTGCCTCACCCGCTGAGTTTCTCCAGCAATTTTGTACAAGGAACATTTGTTATTTATCTGGAGTTAAACACAAAGTGCTGGAGTAACTCAGCGGGTCAGGCAGCATCTGTGGAGAACATGGATAGGTGACGTTTCACAGAGTGCTGGAGTAACTCAGCGGGTCAGCCAGCATCTGTGGAGAACATGGATTGGTGACGTTTCACTGAGTGCTGGAGTAAAGGGCCTGTCCCACCAGCATGCGCCTGCATGCGGCGAGCGCGACCAAACCGGCAGCGGGGGCCACATGGAGGTCGGGTGAGTGGCGCGACGTGGCGCGAAGTTGGAGCGAAGTCCGCGGTAAGTTCGCAAGGACAGAGAGGGACACGGAGGCACACAGAGAGGGACACGGAGGCACACATATAGAGGGCCATGGAGGCACATATAGAGAGGGTCACGGAAGCACATAGAAAGGGTCATGGCGGCACACAGAGAGGGTCACGGAGGCACGGCGTGGGGCGGTGCGTAATGCGTCGAGGCGGCTGCGGGCCGACAGGCCGTTGCCGCGCGGAATTTTTGAACACGGTCAGTTTTTCGGAGCCCCGCGCGATGTCGGGACCAGCTCCGCACAACTCCAAACTGCTTCGGCTATCGAAGTGGGACCGGCCCCGCGAGGCCGGATGGCTCAAGCGACCACGTTAGGTCGCGCTCACCGCATGGAGTCGCATGCTGGTGGGACAGGCCCTTAACTCAACTTAAGTAATGCTTGGCGATCACTTCGCCCAACACCTCCACTCAGTTCGCAATAACCAACCTGATCTCCCGGTGGCTCAGCACTTCAACTCCCCCTTCCATTCCGAATCCGACCTTTCTGTCCTGGGCCTCCTCCATGGCCAGAGTGAGTCCCACCGCAAATAAGAGGAGCAGCACCTCATATTTCGCTTGGGTAGTTTACACCCCAGTGGTACGAACATTGACTTCTCCAATTTCAGGTAGTCCCTGCTTTCTCCCTCCTTTTTTTTCTCCCTTTCCCAGCCCTCCCACAGCCCACTGTCTCCGCCTCTGCCTTTCTTCTTCCCGTCCCCCTACCCCACCACCTCCACATCAGACTAAAGAAGGGTCTCGACCCAAAACGTCACCTATTCCTTCGCTCCATAGATGCTGCCTCACCCACTGAGTTTCCCCAGCATTTTTGTCTACCTTCGACTTTTCCAGCATCTGCAATTCTTTCTGAAACATTTGATGGGAACATTTTGGGTCTGTCTGAAGAAGGGTCCCGACCCGAAACGGTGTCTATCCAAGTTCTCCTCCTGAGTGACTCCAGCTCTTTGTATCTTTTATCTTCACAGGATTAGCCATTTGGGTCTCATTGGTGCGCCACACGATTGTATTTTGTCAGGGAAAGTTGCCAGCTGTATTTAGTGATATTCAGTTCATTGCGATGATGATTTCAGCCAGGGTTTTATAACACTGTCTGAGTCAGCGTTTCATACACCAGACTTCATTGCAGACCCTGAGCACATACTGACACTTCACTGCACAACTGATGCCGCTCATCATTGACCTCCGCGCTTCCTTTCCGATGAAATATTAAACCCAGGCTCATCTGCCACTTCAGGCAAACATGATCCAAGGCAAGACACAATTCAAAAAGCATCACGACTCACTCCATTCTGATTATTGTCCCATCGGGTCCAATCTAGGCTATAAACCCAGCTGCTGAAAAATACAGCATATACCTGATAAACGCTTATAACATTATGACAGGCATAGATGCGGTACACAGTCAGAACTGACCAGTTCTGGGCAGCACTGTGGCGCAGCGGTAGAGTTGCTGCCTCACAGCGCCAGAGACCCGGGTTTGATCCTGACCACGGGTGCTGTTTGCACAGAGTTTGTACGTTCTCCCCGTGATCACGTGGGTTTTCTCCGGGTGCTCCGGTTTCCTCCCACACTCCAAAGACATGCAGGTTTGTATGTCAATTGGCTTCTGTAAAAAATGCAAAATTGTCCCTAGTGTGTGGGCTGGTGCTCGTGTGCTGGGATTTATTTTTCTTGCGTATGGCGTGCGCAGCCTAAAGTTGTAGGACACCTTGTTTTATTTGATCTTATTTGATTGTGCACATCGGGTTGATTGCATTCGTCGAAATTGCAATTCTTGCTATTAAGGAAGTGCAGTGTAGGTTTACAAGGTTAATTCCTGGGATGGCAGGACTGTCATATGCTGAGAGAATGGAGCGGCTGGGCTTGTACACTCTGGAGTTTAGAAGGATGAGGGGGATCTCATTGAAGCATATAAGATTGTTAAGGGTTTAGACACACTAGAGGCAGGAAACATGTTCCCGAAGTTGGGGGAGTCCAGAACCAGGGGCCACAATTTCAGAATAAGGGGTAAGCCATTTAGAACAGAGACGAGGAAACACTTTTTCTCACAGAGAGTGGTGAGCCTGTGGAATTCTCTGCCTCAGAGGGCTGTGGAGGCAGGTTCGCTGGGTGCTTTGAAGAGAGAGCTAGATAGGGCTCTTAAAAATAGCGCAGGGGATATGGGGAGAAGGCAGGAACGGGGTACTGATTGGGGATGATCTGCCATGATCACATTCAATGGCGGTGCTGGCTCGAAGGGCCGAAAGACCTACTCCTGCACCTATTGTCTATTGAAACAGGGTGGACCACGTGAAGGTTGCAATCTCCCAACCCGGGTGCAGGGTGATTGCAGGTTGGTGTGGACTTGATGGACAGAAAGGCCTGTTTCCACACTGTACCTACAAAGTAAACTGAAATTATATGAGGCATAGATAGAGTAGAGATGTCTAAGACTAGAGGGAATAGCTTTAAGGTGTGAGGGGCAACATTTAAATGGGATGTATTGGGCAAGTTTGTGAGTGTGAGTGCCTGGAGTGTGCTGCCAGGGGTGGTGGGACAAGTATTGGGAGTCTCTTTTTCATTTCTAGCCTTTGTCCACCCATCTGGCACCCCTCCCCCTCACCTGTATCCACCTATCACTCGCTCAGTTTTGTCCAGCCTTCCATCTCTTCTCCTGCTTTCTCCCCCTTACTGCACTCAGTCTGAAGAAGGGTCCTAGCCCGCAACGTCACCTGTCCACCCCTCCACAGATGCTGCCTGACCCGCTGAGTTACTTCAGCACTCTGTGTTTAGTTCCAGATTCCAACATCTGCAGTTCTTGAAATACACAAGGTGCTGGAGTAACTCAGCGGGTCAGGCAGCATCTGTGGAGAACATGGATAGGTGACGTTTCACAGAGTGCTGGAGTAACTCAGCGGGTCAGGCAGCATCTGTGGGGAACATGGATAGGTGACGTTTCACAGAGTGCTGGAGTAACCCAGCGGGTCAGGCAGCATCTGTGGAGAACATGGATAGGTGACGTTTCACAGAGTCTGGAGTAACTCAGCGGGTCAGGCAGCATCTCTAGAGAACTTGGATAGATGACGTTTCACAGAGTGCTGGAGTAACTCAGCGGGTCAGGCGGCGTCTCTGGAGGTGACGTTTTGGGTTGTGCCCTTTTTCGGACCGATTGTAGTAGGGGGGAGAAAGCTAAGAGAGGTGGGGGCAGGACAAAGTGTGGCAAGTGCTAGATGGATAGGTGAGGGGGTTGTATGATTGGCAAATATCCTGGTTACAAACCACTTATTACAAACTCGCCCCCCCATTCCCACACTGACCTGTGCGCTATGGGCCTCCTCCATTGCCAGAGTGAGGCCACATGCAAACTGGAGTAACAGCACCTCATATTCCGCTTGGCTACCTTACGCCCCAGCGGTGTGAATATTGACCTCCAATTGTAGGTAAACAACACTTCCACTTCTCTCCCCCTCCCTGTAATATCCCCTGTCTTCTCTGTGTCCCACCTGGATGTCCCACACTCAACTCTCTCTCCCCCCCTCCCACATGTATGGCTTCCTCTGCCATCACACCTCACGCCTCCTCCATCCCCAGCACCCCAACTCACATTACTGTCCAACCATCTGCCCATCAAACCTGAATCATCACCTATCTATGTGCTCTTGAGATGCTGTCTGACTGTTGAGTTACTCCAGCACTTTGTGTCTTTTTTTGGTAAACCAGCAACTGCAGTTCCTAGTGGTGTTTTAGTACGGGCAACACAATGAGGTCAGGAGTACGTGTAAACCTTAATAGAATATCAGTAAATATGTTTCCGATGTAAGGCTTGGTGTTGAATGAATTCATTCACTGAAGGTCCAACAAGTATCTAAGACACACAGATATTGAGACCTCAGATCACCTTGCATTTTGTAGAGCGAGTTGTATTGTGACAACCAGGCTCACCTGTCCTTTCAGTCATTACTTTGGAAATCACTAAACTAATAAAGAAATCAATTGAAGATGAGAAGAGTAGGTTGAGTAGGCTGGGACTTTATTCCTTGGAGCGTAGGAGGATGAGGGGTGATCTTATAGAGGTGTTTAAGATCATGAGGGGAATAGATAGGGTGAATGCACCGTCTTTTACCAAGAGTAGGGGGATCAAGAACCAGAAGACATAGGTTTAAGGTGAGAGGGGAAATATTTAACAGGGACCTGAGGGGCAACTTTTTCACACGGGTATATGGAATGAACTGCCAGAGGAAGTCGTTGAGACATTTAAAAGACATTTGGACAGGTAGATGGGTAGGAAAGATTTAGAGGGAGACTAGACCAAGGGGGACCCGTTGGGTCCTGTCCCCTCAACGCGCGGGTGCGTGGGGGGCGGGGGCTGCGGCGTCACACACACACTAACCACCCCCCACACACACGGGGGGGAGAGGTGAGGGGGGGGGAGAGGAGTGCGGAGGGGAGTAGGGGGAGGGGGAGAGGTGAAGAGGTGGAGGGGGCAGAGGGGGATGGGGAGAGAGGAGAAGGGGAGGGGGGAGAGAGAGCAGGGGGGGAGAGAGGGGGGAGTGGGGCAGAGTGGGGGAGAGGGAGGGTGAGAGGGAGGGAGGTGGAGGGAGGGGGGAGAGGGATTGGGTAGAGGGGGGGAGTGGCGGATGCACGTAACTCACAGATCGTGGCTGCGTATTGAAAGGTATTGAAACTCGGGAAATAATGAATCAAATTTTCAGATGAGGGGATTTTTGAAATCATGAGGTAAATCTCCACCGGAATATGTAAAAATGTAACTGTCACAGCATCGGGTTTTGGAGGAGATGTGACTGAGAAACAAACAAACGTACTAACGAAGAGAATTTTAATAGTTGATTTGATATGATATATGATATGATATGATGGGCCAAATGCAGGCAGGTGTGATTAGTGTAGATGGGGCATGTTGACCAATGGCTGCTTCCTTGTTGCATGCCTCAATGTCTCCAAGAGAACATAGTTCAAAGATTGCTGGAAAATCCACACAAAAAAGAAACTCGGAGTACTCTTATTACTTTGTAGAAAGTTTCAAGGCAGTGTCAGAGAGCTGAAGAGAATAGAGAACATCAGCAAATCACCCTGGTTCTCCCACCTCACCTCAAGTATTCATGGCCTGAGTACAATACACGCCTACAATAAAACCAATGATTTCATTAAACGGTAAGTAGAGCTTTTATATTTTTGATATCTTTCTTAGTTTTGGGGGGATCCACCATGGGGGTGGAGCAAAGGAGGACCTGGCGCGGGATACGTTACAACTCTGTTGGCGCCCTTTATGTAGTGACTCTTTGCATACCCTGGCCGTGCAAAGCAAAGAATTTCACTGTGACTTGTCACATGTGACAATAAAGTATCCATTTATTTATTCATTCATTCATTCATTCATTCATTCATTCATTCATTCAGAGGTTGATTCAGAGATACATCATTGAAACAGGCCCTTCAGCCCACTGCGTCTACACCAACCATCCAATACCCATTCGAACTACTCTTATGTTATCCAACTTTTCCACCCACCCCCCTATAAACCAGGGGTAGATTGTGGAGGGTCAATTAACCTGCAAACCCACACATCTGTGGCATGTGGGAGGAATTTGTTGTACCCATAGGAAACTTACACAGTCACAGGGAGGACTTGCAAACTCCACACAGACAGCACCCAAGGTCAGGATTGAACCCGGATCTCTGGCGCTGTGAGGCAGCAACTTTACTGCTGCGCCCCTGTACCACACTGAACAGGAAGTATGAGCCAGGATTATGGACTCAAGATAGACGCATAACGCTGGAGTAACTCAGCAGGACAGGCAGCATCTCTGGAGAGAAGGAATGGGTGGTGTTTTGTGTTTATCTTTGGTGTGAACCAGAATCTGCAATTCCCTCCTACACACTATAGAGGAGGGGATGCCCCACGAACTGCGGAGCATCCTGGACAATACAGCTCACCCCCTCCATGAGACACTGGTCAACCTGAGGAGCACCTTCAGCAACAGACTGGTTCCACCAAGATGCAGCACAGAACGCCACAGGAGATCCTTCTTCCCTGTGGCTATCAAACTGTGCAACTCCTCCCCCTTCTGTTGTGGGGTAGACTGACTCCCCCCCTCCCCCCTCCCTCCCCATCTCCCCAATCTTTGCACATCTCAATCCTTTCCACTCATCACATTAATTTAATGTATCTTGTGTTTATGACTTTATGTTAGAAAGAGGAAAGAAGATGAGACTTATTGCCTTCCTTTACAGTGAGGAATGTGGGGAATCTGCTGTGGTGGATGTCTATGTTAACTTTTATGTAGTTGTGTGTCTTTAGTATGACTGTATGGTAAATCGGATTTCGCTGGACCTTAATTGGTACACCTGACCTTTGAACCTTTGACTGTTTGCAGACTAATTTCCCTCCTGGGATAAATAAAGTCCGATCATAGTCTTCTCAGAGGGCAGTGGAGGCTGGTTCTCTGGATACTTTCAAGAGAGACCTAGATAGGGCTCTTAAAGATAGCGGAGTCAGGGGATATGGGGAGAAGGCAGGAACGGGGTACTGATTGGGGATGATCAGCCATGATCACATTGAATGGCGGTGCTGGCTTGTGGGGCCAAATGGACTACTCCTGCACCTATTGTCTATTGTATCGTATTATGCACTCAAGATCCGGATTGGCAGACAAACTAATGTTTCAATTCAAAGTTGCTTGTAAAAATGCTGTGTTTTATCCTTTTACAGATTTAATGAGTTAGGAGACAGGAATTCCGGCCACCTGTATCTGTTCCAGTGTTCCCTGCGCTGGCTCGCGATAAGAATCGACTCCCTCACGGTCGTTATGACTCTCACTGTGGCTCTCTTTGTCGTTTTGAATAAAGACTCAGTGCCTGCTTCAAGCAAGGCGCTTGCTTTATCATACACTGTCCAGGTGAGAAAACAAATTCAACTTTACTCATCTTGTTTAGTCCATTATCTCCCCCTGCCATAACTCAAGTCGAGAGAATCCTCGGTGCAAAAAGTAATCCCTTCTTTTTCTACATCAGTGATAAGGCATTGGACTTGACAAAAGCAGATTGATAATGACAATTCCTCTGCGACCATATGACAAGATTGTAAAAGAGAATTATCTGTGCAATGCTGCAAACAATTCACATTTAATAGTGTTTTAGAAGAGTAATTTAGAGACTCCAAATCATATTTTAACTAAAGAGGAAGAAATCCAATCCAGTGTTTTGAATTGAAGGGGGCAATATGTTATACTCTTACAGTGAAAGTGCATGAAGATTTACCGGTAAATTTGTCTTCATATCAGTAATACAGTACCTCGGTGCTCATATTTGATTAATAGAGTCAAATACACATTTATCATTTTGTATTTTTTAATTTATTGACTGGATATCAATCTAAGATAATTGAATTGTTTCCAGCACTGAGGATAAATAGCATCATATTCCACACAGGCAGCCAAGATTGCAGGAGTGTGCGTAGGAGATAAGGTCATATCATTAATGTTTTAGTTTTCTGATCTCTCG
Organism: Okamejei kenojei; assembly: GCA_035221665.1. NCBI lineage: Eukaryota > Metazoa > Chordata > Chondrichthyes > Rajiformes > Rajidae > Okamejei > Okamejei kenojei. The sequence goes on along the minus strand of CM069147.1, from coordinate 4,043,017 downwards.
TCTTGTTGAGTACAGCACCACTTGGAAAGAATTAGTGAATTTAAACCTCTTTAGGATATTAAACCTGGTTGCCTTTGTGACATGCAAGGTCAAACGGTCATTAGGAATAGGAGTAGAATTTGGCCATTCGGCCCATCAAGTCTACTCCACCATTCAATCATGGCTGATCTATCTCTCCATAGTGACGTTCTAAGATGATAATTTTCTCTCGATTCTCTGATTTCTATGTGATGACTTTCAGAACTGGTATATTGATTCACTCTTATTAATATTGATAATTTCACAAATACATAACACTGCATTTGAAATGTGCCAGAAGGAACTGCAGATGCTGGTTTAAATCGAAGATAGACACAAAATGGTTGAGAATCCAGAAATCGGAGATGCAAAGGGACTTGGGGGTGCAGGTGCAGGATTCCCAAAACATTAATCTGCACGTCAAATCAATAGTAAAGAAAGCAAACTCAATGTTGATTTTGCACAGTGATCTCTGGTGTAGGACCTCGTCAAAGGCTTTTTGAGAGTCCATATACACCACATCCACTGGCTCTCCCTCAGTCATTCCAGAAGATTAGTCAAGCATGATTGACCCTTCATAAATCGATCTGACTTTGACCGATGATTGAATGACAGAGTGGACTTGATGGGCTGAAGGGCCTAATTCTAACCTTATCACTTATGACCCTAAAATGCTGGTGTAACTCAGTGAGGCAGGCAGCATCTCTGGAGAGATGTTTCTCGACCCGAAACATCACCCATTCCTTCTCTCCAGAGATGCTGCCTGTCTCGCTGAGTTACTCCAGTATTTTGTGTCTATCATTGGTATGTTCTGTGCTTACAGCTGACAGGGTTGTTACAAATGTGCATCCGAATGGCAATTGAAACAGAGTCCAGGTTCTTATCTGTGGAACGAATTGTGGAATATATACAGGTGAGCATAGAAAGGCAGAAATAAATTCTGAATCTTGGTTCGAGCAAGTACCTTTGCATTCAATTTTATTTATGATGATATCTCCGTCAGACTCCATTAGAAACTCCACGCCATGCTGTCAAGTCGGACGTACCCAAGAACTGGCCAAATTCTGGTGCAATTAGGTTTGAGAATTATGGGATGAAATACAGACCAGACACTCCGACAATCCTGAAGGGACTGAATTTAAGTATAAATCCCCAGGAAAATATTGGAATTGTTGGAAGAACAGGATCTGGTAAGATATTTTTAAAATATTGAAAAACGCGTTAAGTTGAATGAATGAATGAATAAGTTTATTGGCCAAGTATATTCACATACAAGGAATTTGCCTTGGTGCTCCGCCCGCAAGTAACAACATGACATACAGTAAACAATTAAGAATAAAATATGAAACATTAAAACATTAAGACTAAAACATTATAGTTTAAACAGGTGAATACAATAAAATACCAGAGCAAAAGGAAGCCACAGACTTTTGTTTTCTTAGTATGGATTATAGTATGGATTTCTGAACAATAGAAATTAAATAGGGAAACACATACAAAGAAAATTGCTGACTAATTGGACTCACTTATGAAGGCCGGGGCAGCAGTGGCAGAGTTGCTGCCTCACAGCGCCAGAGACCCGGGGTTCGATCCTGACTACGGGTGCTGTCTGTACGGAGTTTGCACTTTCCCCCGTGACTTGCTTGGGTTTCCTCCGAGTGCTCCGGTTTCCTCTCACATCCCCAAAGCATTCAGGTTTGCAGGTTAATTGGCCCTCTGTAAATTGTCCCTAGTGAGTAGGATGGAACACCTGTGGACCGAAGGGCCTGTTTCCACAAGGTATCTCAAAACTAAACTCAATTAAAGCCCTCAGAAGAGTCCAATTTTAGATTAAGGTTAGATTAAAAATATAGCTGCCACCAAGCTGTCACCAAAGTTGAGCATGTGGAAAATGATGCAGAATTAAAAGCCTTGTTTACGCGCAGCTGTTAATGGAAAAAAAAGTATATTGTGGGCAGCAGTAGTCTATGGTCATTCATTCCCAAATATTCTTTCTTATATTGTTTGGATAACTCATTTTATTTCATTAAATAAGATGCATCGCTCCTTCCCTTCTTGTCAATCCAGGAACAATTCTGATCTCCTGTGAGTGTTAATCTAACCTTAATGTAAACTGAGACTCTTCTGAAGGCTCTTCAGAAGTGCGATTAATTAGTCATCAATTTTAGACTTTAGACCTTAGAGATACAGCATGGAGACAGGGCCTTTGGCCCACCAAGTACACGCTGGCCAGCGGGCAACCCGGACACTAACACTCTCCAACGCACTAGGGACAATTTATAATTTACAGAAGCCAATTAACCTACAAACCAGCACGTCTTTGGGATGTGGGAGGAAACCAGAGCGTCTGGAGGCAAATTCACGCAGTTACGGGGAGAATGTACAAACTCCGTACAGACAGCACCCGTAGTCAGGATCGAACCCAGGTCTCTGGCGCTGTGAGGCAGCAACTCTACCGCTGCGCCATAATTGTCTTTGTATGTGTTTCCCTATTTAATCTGCATTGTTCAGGAATCCATACTATAAAGCCCATTTCTAAACTTTTCTCTTCGTGTTCCATAACTGTAACCAAAGAGTTTCAGGTTTGGCAAGACTCCTGTGTGCCAGTTCTGATACTGAAATGAATCCTTCCACATTATTTACCTTTTGTACGATTAATCCTATTCATTATATTGGAAAACAGAATGTTCAGCTTTGACCACTTTTTTTCAAAGCATAGATTTTGTTTGTTAAATCCTGGGCACTAGCAGATGCAAAAAATAAACTTGTTTTATAAGTTTAATAAGGTCTGAAGAAGGGTCTCGACCCGAAACGTCACCTATTTCTTCGCTCCATTGATGCTGCCTCACCCGCTGAGTTTCTCCAGCATTTTTGTCTATCCTTCGATTTTTCCAGCATCTGCAGTTCTTTCTTAAACATAAGGTCATAAGTGATAGGAATGGAATTAGGCCATTCGGCCCATCGTCTACTCCGCCATTCATTCATGGATGATCTATCTCTCCCTTCTAACCCCATTCTCCTGTCTTGTCCCCACAACCCCTGACACCCGCACTAATCAAGAATCCATCTATCTCTGCCTTAAATATATCCATTGACCTGGCCTCCACAGCCTTCTGTGGCAAAGAATTCCACAAGATTCACCACCCTCTGACTAAAGACATTGCTCCTCATCTCCTTCCTAAAAGAACGTCTTTTAATTCTGAGGCAATGACCTCTAGTCCTATCCTCTCCCACTAGTGGAAACATCCTCTCCACATCCACTCTATCCAAGCCTCTCACTATTCTGTACGCCTTCTAAACGCCAGCGAGTACAGGCCCAGTGCCGACAAACGCTCATCATAGGTCAACCCACTCATTCCTGGGATCAGCCTTGTAAACCTCCTCTGGACCCTCTCCAGAGCCAGCACATCCTTCCTCAGATATGGTGCCCAAAAACTGCTCACAATATTCCAAATGCGGCCTGACCAGCGCCTTATAGAGCCTCAGCATGACATCCCTGTTTTTGTGTACAAGCCCTCCTGGTTTAGTGTGGCCTAGAGATACAGCGTGGAAACAGGCTCTTTGGCCCACCGGGTGTGATCCCCACACTATCACTATTAACACTATCCTACCACACTGGGGACAATTTACAATGGTGCCAAGCCAATAAACCTACAAACCTGTACGTCTTTGGAGTGTGGGAGGAAACCGAAAATCTCGGAGAAAACCCACGCGGTCGCGGGGAAGAACGTGCAAACTCCGTACAGACAGCGCCCGTAGTCAAGATCGAACCCGGGTCTCGGGCGCTGCAAGCGCTGTAAGGCAGCAACTCTACCGCTGCGCCACCGTGCCTCCATCTTGAAATAAATGCTAGCGTTGAGTTGGCTTCCTTTACTTTACTTCAATAATGATTCTAATCACTGACCTGAAATCTGACATCTTCGCAGCTGTAAGAGCTTTCGCATCGATCTCAGGAGTTTAGTTTTTTTTTCTTCAATTTTCTATTTACTGGAGTTGCCAAGGGCAAAAATCGAAACAGACATAGATGTTAAAGGTGCAGAATGAGAGGCGACATTTTAATGATCCTGACCCAAGGACAAGTGTATAAGATGTTGTCTAGTCTTAGAAACCATTCAACATTTTCACTACAATTAATTACCACTTTCAGAATATATAATAGAGGTTTAAGGCAAGGTGCATCTGAGTTATGAATGAAAAGCCACAACATGTAGTCACATATTTAAGAATAAAGCCCTGTCCCACTTTCCCGCGTTACTCACAAACCCTCTCGCGTTTTCCCCTTGATTCGAACTAGGGGAATGTCGGGGAATGGCGGTAGCGAGTCCGTAGGAGACCATAGCGAGTCCGTAGATATTTTGTAGCGGCTCGTAATGCCAGCCGTAGGAACTCGGGGCATCAGGTAAGTCGGGACGTTTTTTCAACATGTTGAAAAATGTCCATGAGTTAATAAAATAGCCCCGAATACCTACAAACGGCTATTACCGTAATTCTCCGAGTTCGAATCAAGGGGAAAACTCGGAAGAGTTCGTGAGTAACTTGGGAAAGTGGGACAGGGCCTTCACTGTGTTTCTAAGATAGTTTATAGCCAGGTATTTTATGCTAGTGATGCATTTACAGCAGAACAAATCCACTCATTAATCCTTTAAATTCTCCAAGTTGCTACTTGTAAAGCGGAAATAATTAATTCAATGGTAATTGAATATGAAAGGAATAAATGAGCCGAGGTTAAGATCTTTGCCGAGCTAAATTGAAATCTCAAATAATTCACATTTTTTAGGAATGATAAGGAAAGTGATATTTTTAAACATTTATCCGAAACAGCCAGCTTAATAGCGTTAAAGATTTGAAGGGATAATTTTATGGTATTATGTTGCTGTTTAGAGTCTAGTTACTCCTGCACCTATTGTCTATTGCCTATTGTCTATTGTTACAGAACACAGACTGTTGTATGCATTGGCAGGGTTGCCCTATTTTTGCAACCCAAAGATTTATTTTTACTTCGGAACTATTAAAAGTACTAACACACAAGGGTCTTTCTTGGGCAGCATGGTGACGCAGCGGTAGAGTTGCTGCCTCACAGCGCCAGAGACCCGGGTTCAATCCCGACCTCAGGTGCTGGCTGTGGGGAGTTTGCACGTTCTCCCTGTGTCCGGGTGCTCCGGTTTCCTCCCGCATCCTAAAGGCGTGCACAATTGTAGGTTAATTGGCCTCTGTAAATTGTCCCCTAGTGTGCAGGGAGTGGATGAGAAAGTGGGATAATATAGAACTAGTGTGAACTGGTGTTCGATCTCCACCCTATCTCTGCCTCACATCATTTTATCCCCTCCTCTTCAACATTCCCGAGAAAACAATCCAAGCTTGTCAGGCTTCTCCTTACACCTAATATTCTGTCATCCGGGCAGCTTTCTGGTAAACCCTTTCTGTATTCTGTCTAAAACCGCCACATTCTTCCTGTAATGAGGCATAAATGTCACACAATACAGCACGGTAACAGAGCCTTTAGCAAAAACATGAAAGGCCAGGCACCATCTGTAGAGGGAATGGATAGGCGACCCTTCTTCAGACCCTGCATGTACTATCGCAGGTACTAGTGTAGATGGGACATGTTGGGCGGTATGGGCAAGTTGGGCCAAAGGGCCGGTGTCCACTCTGTATCACTCCATGACTCTATATCTGTTCTGAACATGATACCAACTTAAACCTCACATCTGCCTGCATGTATTATTGATGATGAGAAAAATTTTTGATGAGAACATTTTTTTTCACACGGAGAGAGAGCGGTGAATCTGTGGAATTCTCTGCCACAGAAGGTAGTTGAGGCCAGTTCGTTGGCCATATTTAAGAGGGAGTTGGATGTGGCCCTTGTGGCTAAAGGGATCAGGGGGTATGGAGAGAAGGCAGGTACAGGATACTGAGTTGGATGATCAGCCATGATCATATTGAATGGCGGTGCAGGCTCGAAGGGCCGAATGGCATACTCCTGCACCTATTTTCTATTTATATATTGATATATTTGATTATTGATTATTGATATATTTATATATCTGTCTGGTAGGTATTGTGACGGTCCCTGGGTCACCCCCCCCTCATCTCTCAAGGGACACGGACAATTGTCTGGCCACGGGGTTTCCCGGGACCTGCTCGCGGGCGTTCTGTGTTTTTGCCATGAGTCATTAAAACAACTTCAGAACCTGCCCTTTTCCTGACCTCATATCCAGGCCACTACAATGTTAAAGAAGGAACTGCAGATGCTGGAGAATCGAGGGTACACAAAAGGCTGGAGAAACTCAGCGGGTGCAGCAGCATCTAAGGAGCGAAGGAGATAGGCCACCCAGTCTGAAGAAGGGTCTCGACCCGAAACGTCGCCTATCTCCTTCGCTCCTTAGATGCTGCTGCACCCGCTGAGTTTCTCCAGCCTTTTGTGTACCCAGGCCACTACAGTATTGCATTTAAGAAGGGACTGCAGATGCTGGAAAATCGAAGGTAGATAAAAGTGCTGGAGAAACTCAGCGGGTGAGGCAGCATCTATGGAGCGAAGGAAATAGGCAACGTTTCGGGCCGAAAGGGTGAAGGGTGAAGGAAATAGGCAACGTTGCCTATTTCCTTCACTCCATAGATGCTGCCTCACCCGCTGAGTTTCTCCAGCACTTTTGTCTACAGTATTGCATTAATGGACCTGTTAGGCTGCAGCAAGTAAGAATTCTATTGTTCCATTGCTGGCACAAATGACAATAAACCGCTCTTAATTCTTGACAAGCACTCTATTTCCCTCACTTCCCTGCCTGTTCACGACTCTGTCTAAAAGCCTCTTAAAAACGTTGCACGTTATTTTCCTTCTGGATTGTTGGTTAAGCTCCTTGCATTGATATAATTTAGATAACATACAATCTACTAAGAAGGTGTTTGTTATTGCAGGGAAGTCGTCTTTGATTGTTGCTTTGTTCAGACTGACGGAATCTGTGACGGGGACAATCCTAATTGACAATGTTGACATTGACACCGTAGCTCTGGAAGATTTGCGAAGTAAACTCTCTGTCATTCCGCAAGATCCCGCCCTGTTTGTGGGCACCGTGAGGTAAGAACTCCGTGCATTCTCCACTAGTTAGATAGGGCTCTTAGGGATAGCGGTGTTAAGGGATATGGGGAGAAGGCAGGAATGGGGTACTGATTGTGGATGATCTGCCATGAATGGCGGTGCTGGCTCAAAGGGCCGTATGGCCTACTCCTGCACCTATAGTCTCTTGTCTGAATCATCGGGACTTCGCTTCCTTCAATCCGGGACATTGCGTGCAAACGTTGCCTGTCCAAGGCCAACAGCATTATAAAAGATCCCACACGTCTCCATCACGGACTGTTCACTCTGCTGCCCTCGGGCAAAAGGTATCGCAGTGTAAGGAGCAGAACGGCCAGGTTCTGCAACAGCTTCTTCCCCCGAGCCATCCGACTCTTGAATTCCATATAATGGCTAAAGGGATCAGGGGGTATGGAGAGAAGGCAGGTACGGGTTACTGAGTTGGATGGTCAGCCATGATCATATTGAATGGCGGTGCTGGCTCGAAGGGCCGAATGGCCTACTCCTGCACCTATTTTCTATGTTTCTATATTTCTATAATGTGCCGCCACTATTATCCATTTTATCTTTTTATCTATTTTATCTTTTTATCTATTTTATCCTTTTGTTATTTTATGTTGCACGGTGAGCCAGATGCAACAACATTTTGTTCAGACTTGCATCTGTTGGTGTATTTTTGAATGACAATAAAGTCTTTGATTGATTCATTGTCTACCATCGCTGGTTGTTCCATTGTGGAGGGCGGAACCGCAGGTGCTGCCTTAAACCGAAGACAGACACAAAATGCTGGCGTAGCTCAGCAGGACAGGCAGCATCTCTGGAGAGAAGGAACGGGTGGTGTTTCGGGTCGACACCCTTCTTCAGACTGAGAGTCAGGGATGAGAGGGTACACAAAAAGCTGGAGAAACTCAGAGCAGCATCTAAGGAGCGAAGGAGATAGGCGACGTTTCGGGTCGAGACCCTTCTTCAGACTGGTCAGGGATCAGGGATATAGACGGTGATGTGGAGAGATAAGGAACAATGAGTGAAAGATATGCAAAAAAGTATCGGTGATAAAGGGAACAAGCCATTGTAAGCTGCTCGTGGTGTGAGAGAAGCTGGTGCAACTAGGGTGGGGGAGTGATAGAGATAGAGGGAATGCCAAGGGCTGAGGGAGAGGAGGAGACAGCAAGGGTTAACAGAATTGAGAAAATTCAATATTCAAGCCCAAAGGATGCAGACTCCCCAAGCGGAATATGAGGTGCTGTTAGCTTGACTCTGGCCGTGGTGGAGGAGGCCCGGACCGAGAGGTCGGATGCGGAATGGTTGAAGTGCTGAGCCACCGGGAGGTCGGGTTGGTTAAAGCGATCGCCAAATATAGATCATCTGGCATCTGGAGCAGCGGATGCAGTAGATGAGGTTGGAGGAGGTGCAGGTGAACACCTGGAAGGACTGCTTGGGTCCCTGAAAGGAGTGGAGGGGGGAGGTAAGGGACAAGTGTTGCAAAGGGAAAGTGCCCGGGGAAGGGGGAGAGTGGGAGGGGAGGAAGAATGGACAAGGGAGTTGCGGAGGGAGCGGTCTTTGCGGAAGGCAGACAGGGGGGGAGATGGGAAGATGTGGCGGGTGGAGGGGTCACGTTGGAGGTGGCGAAACTGGCGGAGGACTATATGTTGTATTTGCCGGCTGGTGGGGTGAAAGGTGAGGACCAGGGGGACTCTGCCCTGTTTGCGAGTGGGGGAATGGGGAGCGAGGGCAGTGTTGCGGGGTATGTGGTGCGAGCCTCATCAATAGTGGGGGAGGGGAATTGCCTCAGGGATGAGAGACAGGTACAGAGATAAGGAAGTGTAAGGTGTGAAAACAGGACAAAGGGGATAAAGTTCAAGGAAAATGTAGAATAGATTGTTAGCTGAGAAGGTAACAACAAAGCAAACAGAGATAAAATGTAGTCGGAGACAGTCAGACTGGTCGGAGAACTTGGAAGGGGGAGGGGATGGGGAGAGAGGGAAAGCAAGGGTTATTCGAAGTTGGAGAAGTAAATGTCCAAACCGCTGGGGTGTAAGTTGCCCAAGCGAAATATGAGGTGCTGTTCCTCCAATTTGCGCTGGGCCTCACTCTGACAATGAAGGAGGCCCAGGACAGAAAGCGCAGTGTTGGAATGGGAAGGGGAGTTAAAGTCTTTCGCAAACCGATAAATAGTTAATTATTCCATTGACTTCAATGTGGAAGAAACAGCTGTCGTTATGTACTGTATCTTGTACCAGCAGCCGGGCGCGGACTTGTTTTCTGAACTCGCGCTCTGTGGGAAAATGTGCGGCTTTGATTCAGGAGCTCTGCATGTGGAGCTGCTGTGATATATTGTGTAGGACTATTGTCTTCAGACCTAGTCTGAAGAAGGGCCTCAACCCGAAACTTCACCCATTCATTCTCTCCAGAGATGCTGCCGGTCCCGCTGTGTTACTCCAGCATTTTGTGTCTATCTGCCGTGATACATAGCCTAAGGATCTGGCTCACAGTTCAATAGACTTTATAATTTAAAAGTCACGTCATAATTGACTTGGTAAATGGAAAATTTGTCCCTAGTGTGTGTAGGATAGTGTTAATATGCGGCGATCACTGGTCGGCGCGGACTCAGTGGGATTCCGCGCAGTATCTCTAAAATTAAAAACTCAAATTGCAATCAGTCTAAAGATGGTCCCGACCTGAAATGTCATTTATCCATGTTCTCCAGAGATGCTGCCTGACCCACTGAGTTACTCCAGCACTCTGTGAAACGTCACCTATCCATGTTCTCCACAGATGCTGCCTGACCCACTTTGTGCCTTTTTCTTTTTTGTAAACCAGCATCTGCAGTGCTTTATTTCTCCACACACTGACTCTGCATTTATTCAAGTTAACGATTGCTTTCTCCTCTGACTTGAAAAATTGCCTCCGATGTTAGTGGGCAAATCTAAGCATCAAACTGCAGTGGACATCTTAAGCTGCTGTTGAATCATACCTTGTCCAGTAAATGGATCAAGAAAAGTTAAACACCAAGATTCTAATCCATAAATTGGAATTTACTATAAGTAGAAAACACTGGGTTAATTAGAAATATTTGTGGCTATTTACATGACAAAGGTCAGGCTAACAAAAACAAAATAGTTATGATTCAAAATGTTGGAGTAACTCAGCGGGTCAGGCAGCATCTGTGGAGAACATGGATAGGTGACGTTTCACAGAGTGCTGGAGTAACTCAGCGGGTCAGGCAGCATCTCTAGAGCATTAAATACTTGAGTAATAGTCACGACCTACAATGTCCCCAACCCATGTTCGTTGAGTTTATTGTCACGTGTATCGAGGTACAGTGAAAAGCTTTTATTGCGTGCTATCCAGTCAGCAGAAAGACACATCCATCACCGGCCCTGACTTCCCCACCATCGAAGGGATCTATCGAAGTCACTGCCTCAAAAAGGCAGCCAACATCATCAGAGACCCACACCATCCTGGCCACACACTCATCTCACCACTGCCATCGGTAAGAAGGTACAGGAGCCTGAAAACTGCATCGTGCAGGTTCAGGAACAGCTTCTTCCCTACAGCCATCAGGCTATTAAACCCATCAACAAAAAAGCTCTGAGCTCTGAATTGCAAAAGAATATATTATTACTGCACTATATTTGTTATTTATTGAACCTTTTTTCTTTTTTTTTCTCTTCCCCCCGTTATGTACAATGTTTACATATTCACAAATTCTGTTGCGCTGCAGCAGGTAAGGATTTCATTGTCCCGTCCGGGACACACGACAATAAAACACTCTTGACACTTGATTACATTCAGTCCATTTACAGCGTGCAGATGCATGATACGGGAACGGGGTTTAGTGCAAGGTTCTCCAGAGATGCTGCCTGACCCGCTGAGTTCCTCCAGCACGTTGAGTTTTTTTTTCATAAACCAGCAAATGGTAGTTCCTTGTGCCTCCAATGAGTTAAGATTTTCAGGCTGTTTTATCACTAACATTGGCCGTATCGAACCCAGCCGCTTTGTTCTGAATGTTTTATGGTGCTTCACTGAATCTTGCAGCATCTTACTCAAGTCTCACTGGTATTCAAATCCCTGACAAAAATAATTGTTGGCTGTATTATAATAGTCTCCCTCTCGTCAGCCCCTGAGGCAGTCATGCAAATGTAGTCGGCTGTGTTCGATTTATCCAGAGCTGAATAAAATCCTCTGCTCCTTCCACAGGTACAATCTAGACCCCTTTGGGAAATATAAAGAAGATGCAATCTGGGATGTCCTTGAAAGGACATACATGAAGGAAATGGTAAGTTTAAAACAAATCAAAACCATCATTAATACTCATTAATATTGATAAGGCACAGTTTTATTTTAGTAATAACAATGGACTATTTGCAATGTTTAATCGCCATGATTGCTGTAGGTGTTGATATATAAATTACTTTAATAAGAGCTCTATATAATGTGTTTAGTCACGGTTTGAGTGGCAAAATAGGTTTACTATTTACTTCAGTGTAATTGGTAGCTCATATATTATTGCATAATCTCTTGATACAGCAGCTTGGAAATGAGGGACATCAGTTGTAAAAATCATATTGCTCTGCCATCTGCTTAATATCAAACCATCACCACATAAAATGTTTATCAAACAGTCCAGTCCACATATCATATTAACTCTTAAAAAGTAAGACACGGTGGCGCAGAGGTCGAGTTGCTGCCTCACAGCGCCAGAGACCCAGTCTCGATCCTGACTATGGGCGCTGTCTGTACAGAGTTTACGCATTCTCCCCGTGACCTGCGTGGGTTTTCTCCGGGGTGCTCCAGCTTCCTCCCACATTCCCAGAGCGTGCAGGTTTGTAGGGTGATAGGGCTTCTGTAAATTGTCCCGGACGTGTGTAGAGTAGAACTAGTGATCGGAGGTTGGAGTGGGCTTGGTGGGCCGAAGGGCCTGTTTCCACACTGTATCTCTCAATTAAAATTAGAGTCCAGTAAATATGAACAGTAAGCTTGATAAAAATACACAACGTTAAAATTATGGACATGTTTTATTCTGTCATTTAGTGTTTAGTTTCTTTAGAGATACAGCATGCAAACGGGCCCACCAGCCCACCGGGTCCAAGCCAACTATCGATCACCCTTTCACACTATGTTACGTTCTATGTTATTCCACTTTTGTATCCACTCCCGGGGCAATTTACAGGGGTCCAATTAACCTACAAACCCGCACATCTTTGGGATGTGGGAGGAAACCGGAGGAGACCTACGCTGTCACAGGGAGAACGTGCAAACTCCACACATGGACAGCACCCTGGGTCAGGATCGAACCCGGATCTCTGGTGTTGTGAGGCAGCGACTCTACCCGCGATACCACCATGCCTTATTTAGAAAAGTACAATTCAGATATTCACTTACTTTGGAGATTAGCGCGAATCAGAAAATCCATGGCCAATCCAATTGAAATTGACGGGATAAACGCTATATTTGGCTGAATAAGAAAGTTAATTATTAAATGTTCATTGTCAAAACTTGCCTATTCAAAGGTGACTAAGCTTCCTAAGAAACTGGAAACGGTGGTGGTGGAAAATGGAGAAAACTTCTCGGTGGGAGAACGTCAGTTGCTGTGCATGGCCAGAGCGCTCCTGAGGGACTCGAAGGTAGGAGAATCCCAACTGGGAAACAGAAGGAACTGCAGGTGACGGAACCTTGCGTGGAGCACAATGTGCTGGAGGAACTCAGCAGGTAACTGCGGTGTCGCTGAGCTACTCCAGCACACTGTGCTCAAAACAAGCTGGAACTTAGACGAAAGGAGGAGAATAAAATATATAATAATGGAGATACAAAGAACTGGTGAGCATCAGTGGTTCTGGGGAGAAGGCAGGAGAATGGGGTTAAGAGGTAAAGATAGATCAGCCATGATTGAATGGTGGATTTGACCTATGTGTCAATTGGCCTAATTCTGATCCTATGACTTTATGACCTTATGAAGTGCGGAAGTTGGTTTTCCAAAAAAAGACACAAAGTGCTGGAGGAACTCTGCAGGTGACTGCAGATCCGCTGAGTTAGCTCAGTTCAAAACAAACTGGAACTTGGACAAAAGGAGGAGGTTAGAATGAAAGGAATAGTGAAGATGCAAGGAACTGCAGATGCTGGTTCACAATTTAAAGGACACAAAGTGCTGGAGTAACTCATCGGGTTACCAAGCTACTCCAATAGAAAACAAACTGGAACGTAGACAAAAGGAGGGGGAAAAAAGGAATGGAATCATGGAAAAAGACACAGAGCGCTGGAGTAACTCGGCAGGTCAGGCAGCATTCCTGGAGAACAGTCAGCTGATTCGGAACAATGATATTGCCAAGAAAAGTCTCATAGCTGTAAATAGTCACAGATCAGCGTTTCATTACAGGGTTTGGTGTTTGGAAAGCTGGCTGGGTAAGTGTATAGTTACTGGTTGTGAGGTGAATAACATCATGAGAGGAATATATCAGGTAAATGCACAGAGTTTCTTGCTCAGAGTAGGTGAATCGAGGACTAGAGGACATAGGCTCAAGTTGAAGGGGAAAAGATTGAATAGGAATCTGAGGTAACCTTTTCACACAAAGGGTGGTGAGTGTATGGAGATGAGGAGAAATTAAAACATACAGAATAGTGATAGGCTTGGATAGAGTGGATTTGGAGAGGATGTTTCCATGTGAGAGAGTCTAGGACTGGAGGGCACAGCCTCAGAATTAAAGGACGTTCTTTTGGGAAGGAGATGAAGAGATATTTCCTTAGTCAGAGGGTGGTGAATCTGTGGAATTCTTTGCCACAGAAGGCTGTAGAGGCCAAGTCCCGCTATTTATAAGGCAGAGATATATAGATTCTTGGTTAGTGCGGGTATCAGAGGTTATGGGAAGAAGGCAGGAGAATGGGGTTAGGAGGGAGAGATAGATCAGCCATGTTTGAATGGCAGAGAAGACTTGATGGGCCGAATGGCCTAATTCTTCTATCACTTATGAAATTATGACTATGACTCTAAGTGGCTGAAACACCAAAACATGAGCCGTCAATAGTATTAATCCCATAAGGCAAAGAAAAATATCTTCCTCAATTAGACCACTTTATTGTCCTTCTCATAACAGGTTTTCCATAAAATGTATTGCTTTTTAAACAGCAAAACACAAAGTGGGTCAAGCAGCATCTGTGGAGTTGAATGGACATATGACGTTTCGGGTCGGGACCCTTCTTCACAATCATTTTAAGAATCTGCAGAAAGCATCTTGTCTTTAAATAGGTTTTGCTGTTACTAAGAGAATTCTTTTTTGCAAAAATTAAATGCAATAAATTGGGTGATTTCAACTGTGGGATCGATTCTCATGTAAGGATACAATTATTGCCACGAACATGCGAAACACAACTTTGCAAACATGGTCTGATATTATGAATTGCAGAAGTTGGTATACAAAAAAAAAAGACACAAAGTGCTGGAGGAACACTGCGGATGACTGCAGAACCACTGAGTTATTCCAGTTCAAAACAAACTGGAACTTAGACAAAAGGAGGAAAATAGAATGAACGGAATAATGGAGCACAAGGAACTGTAGGTGATGGTTCTCCGATATTCAATGTATTTTTTATCACTGTCACCTTCAGTTTCCTCACAGTAACCGCATATCCCACACAGTCCAATGTTTAACGTGTTTAACGAGGCAGGAAAACATGTTCCCGATGTTGGGGGAGTCCAGAACCAGGGGCCACAGTTTAAGAATAAGGAGTAAGCCATTTAGAACAAAGACGAGGAAACACTTTTTCTCACAGAGAGTGGTGAGTCTGTGGAATTCTCTGCAGAGGGCAGTGGAGGCAGGCTCTCTGGATACTTTCAAGAGAGAGCTAGATAGGGCTCTTAAAGATAGCAGAGTCAGGAGATATGGGGAGAAGGCAGGAACGGGGCACTGATTGGGGATGATCAGCCATGATCACATTGAATGGCGATGCTGGCTCGAAGGGCCGAATGGCCTACTCCTGCACCTATTGTCTATTGTCTATAAACGTTTCCGAAGTAATTCAAAGCTTGTGAGCTTCACTGAGGTCAATGACATGAAGCATGTTAACATGTTTCTCCCTCTGCCCTGACTCTCATGAGGTTATAAGGTCATAAGTGATAGGAGCAGAATGAGGCCATTCGACCCATCAGGTCTACTCCGCCATTCAATCATGGCTGATCTATCTCCCCTCCTAACCCCATTCTCTTGCCATTTTCCCCATAACCCCTGACACCTCAGTCTGAAGAAGGGCCTCGACCCGAGACGTCACCCATTCCTTCTCTCCAGAGATGCTGCCCGTCCCGCTGAGTTACCCCAGCATCTTGCATCTATGAAAGGTCGATGATGTCTGTTTCTATCTTCGGACTAATTTATAGTGCAATGTATCCATTAGATAATAGTGTTGGATGAAGCTACATCCTCCATTGATTCGGAGACTGATTTCTTGGTTCAACACACCATCAAAGAAGCTTTCAAAGACTGCACCACACTAACCATTGCACATCGGATAAACACTGTTCTGGAATGTGACAGGATTCTAGTTATGGATGATGGAAAGGTAGAGTATATTCTAAAGAATATCTTTGTTTTTGATATCAATATTATTGCACAAAGCCACCTTGCTAGTGTTTATTATTAACTAACGGTACCTACAAGTTCCCGGACATCTCCTCTTCTCCCCTCTCCCATCAGACAAGAGGTATTGGTGTGAAAATGCACACCTCCAGATTCAGAAGGTAGACAAAAATGCTGGAGAAACTCAGCGGGTGAGGCAGCATCTATGGAGCGAAGGAATAGGTGACGTTTCGGGTCAAGACCCGGAAGGGTCTCGACCCAAAGCGTCGCCTATTTCTTCTGGGAGAAGGGTCTCGACCCGAAACGTCACCTATTCCTTCATCAGTCTGAAGAAGGGTCTCGACCCGAAACGTCACCTATTCCATCGCTCCATAGACGCTGCCTCACCCGCTGAGTTTCTCCAGCATTTTTGTCTACCTTTGATTTTTCCAGCATCTGCAGTTCTTTCTTAAACACCTCCAGATTCAGGGACAGTTTCCTCCCAGCTGGAGAGTGGTCCTGACCACTTAACAAAATAGTTAAACTTAAACTAAGCTCAAACCAAGCAAGAATGTAATTGTCCTATCTCGGACACATGACAATAAAACTCTCTTGACTCTTGACTCTTGAACCTATCATCTACCTCACTGGAGACCCTCAGACTACCTTTAATCGGAACATACTGGCATTTATCTTCCACTAAACATTATACCCTTTATCCTGTACCTGTACACTGCAGACAGCTCAATTGTAATCATGTCAGTCTTTCTGCTGACTGGTTATCTGGCAGCAAACATCTTTGCACTGTACCTCATTACATGTGACAATAACCTAAATTAAATTAAACCTTGCATAGTTGAATGAAAAACTACAAATAACATGAAATATTTGTAACTATATCCTTAAGAACAAGTAAAGGAGGCGAGAGGACATTGTGACTGGACACAGACTCTTGTTTAAAATTCACCTGTTTAGTTTAGTTTAGTTTAGTTTAGATATACAGCGAGGAAGCAACCTTACGGCCCACTTAGACCGTGCGGACCAAAAGATCCTCATACACTAGGAACAATCTACCAAAGGCAATTAACCTCCAGACCCGCATGTGGGAGGAAATCGGAAAACCCACGCTGTCATGGGGAGACCGTACAAACTCCGTACAGACAGCGCCCGTAGTCGGGATCGAACCCGGGTCTCTGCGAGGCAGCAGCTCTGCCGCTGCGCCACCGTGCCGCATTGCTGTTGGGAAATTAATAATGTAATTATAATATGTTGCCCTTTGCTTTTCAGGTTGTGGAATTTGACACTCCAGCGGCACTCTCACAGAATCAGAATTCGGTTTTTTCATCCATGCTGGCGACATCCATCAACATGAGCTCATAAATAGATGGAGCCAATTCAAACAGTTGGTGCTAATTCCTCAAGAAAGGTATCATGATTGGATCAGGAGAAGATTGATGGCAGGGATTTGAGTTTTAAATGCTCTTATGGAGCTGAATAAGTCAATCAATGTAATAGCGAATTATTTAGATGATCTAAATGTTTGTAAAGATAAATTGCTTCCTAATATCATTATTATAATAATATTCATATTACACATCATGGGTCTCTGAGATAACTTATTTCATGAATTAAAACGTTGGACGCACAATGTAAAGAAATGTGTGTGGGTATTTATTAGTTTATTAACAAGAGTTCTTAATTACAAATTGGTGTTGACGGTGGTGATGATGAATAGACGCTGTAATCACTTGTACCAAACCTAGGTGCAGTGAGAGTCATTTGCTTTGAAACATTAAAATATAGCATTTATTGTAGGCAGCAGAAGAGAACAACTTTCCACAAGGATGGGGTGTGTGGGAACGAGGGGTGGGGGAGGGGGTCAATTTGCATTGTCTCAATAAATAAAAGTAAAATAATCACATTTGATTTGTTCATCAATGCGTATTTGAGGTGCTTTCTGGACACTAACCCCAAATAGTCTTCTGGATTGAGGAAAACTAAAAATGATCATCAACCACTTATTCTGTCAAATTCTTGAAACCATGAGAATTAATTGCCTGCATTTTACTTAAGGAGATTATGATTGATTAGATACAGCAGTATGAACAGCAACAAGACTGTTGATCAATGCCGGCACTGCTCTCCTGTAAACATGACCAGAAATCTAAGAGTCATTGTACCTCAAGAGTCAAGAGCGTTTTATTGTCATGTGTCCCAGATAGGACAATGACATTCTTGCTTGCTGCAACACAACAGAACATGTAAACATAGTACACAACGGGAGAAGGACAAAAGTTCAGTGTGAGTATATCCACATGCACACATACTCAATAAATAACAAATATAGTGCAATAATAATAGTCTGTTATAGAAAATATAGAAAATAGTTGCAGGAGTAGGCCATTCGGCCCTTCGAGCCAGCACCGCCATTCACTGTGATCATGGCTGATCGTGGCTATAGCTCTGTGGTAGTTCAGAGCTTAGTTGCTGTCGTGTTTAATAGCCTAATGGCTGTGGGGAAGCAGCTATTCCTGAACCTGGACGTTACAATTTTCAGGCTCCTGTACCTTCTTCCCGATGACAATGGTGAAATGAGTGTGGGGCCAGGGTGGCGTGGGTCTCTGATGATGTTGGCTGCCTTTTTGAGGCAGCGACTACGATAGATCCCTTCGATGGTGGGGAGGTCAGATCCAGTGGTGGACTGGGCAGTGGTCACAACTTTTTGTAGTCTTTTCCGCTCCTGGACGTTCAAGTTGCTGAACCAGGCCACGATGCAGCCGGTCAGAATGCTCTCTACTGTGCACCTGTAGAAGTTCAGGAGAATCCTCTTTGACATACCGAATCTCCGTAATCTTCTCAGGAAGTAGAGGCGCTGATGTGCCTTCTTTATAATTACATCAGTGTGCTGGGACCAGGAAAGATTTTCCGAAATATGCACGCCCAGGAATTTGACGTTTTTGACCCTCTCCACCATCGTCCCATTGATGTAAATTGTTCCTCAACAAACTTGTGCACATGGCAACAAACTCGACTCAACTAAAATAAAACATGCTTTCCCTCTCTCTCCATCCCTCCCTATTTCCAGTTCTCCGATCAGTCTGACGGTCCCTGATTACGTTTTATCTCTCTACAATCATTTGGATGAAAGAATGTAAGAATTTGGAAGGTAGACACAATACTCAGCGGGACAGGCAGCATCTCTGGAGAGAAGGAATGGGTGACGTTTCGGGTCGAGACCCTTCTTCAGACTGATGTCAGGAGAGTGGGCGGGACAGAGGGAATGTAGGCAGAGACAGTAAGACTGATGGGAGAACTGGGAAGGCGAGTGATGGAGAGAGAGGGAAAGCAAGGGCTATTTGAAGTTGGAGAAGTCAATGTCCATACCGCTGGGGTGTAAGCTACCCAAGCGAAATATGAGGTGCTGTTCCTACAATTTGCGCTGGGCCTCACTCTGACAATGGAGATGGCCCAGGACAGAAAGGTCAGATTGGGAATGGGAGGGGGAGTTAAAGTGCTGAGCAACCGGGTGATCAGGTTGGTTTAGGCGGACTGAGCGGGGGTGTTCAGCGAAGCGATCGCCGAGCCTGCGCTTGGTCTCGCCGATGTACAGAAGTTGACACCTGGAACAATGGATAGAGTAGATGAGGTTGGAGGAGGTGCAGGTGAACCTCTGCCTCACCTGGAAACACTGTTGGAGTCCTTGGATGGAGTCGAGGGAAGAGGTAAAGGGAGGTTGTTTCTCCTGAGGTTGCAGGGGATAGTACCCGCGGAGGGGGTGGTTTGGATGGGAAGGGACGAGTTGACCAGGGAGTTGCAGAAGGAACAGTTTCTGCAGAAAGCAGAGAGGGTTGGAGATGGGAAGATGTGGCCAGTGGTGGGATCCCGTTGGAGGTGGTGAAAGTGTTGGAGGATTATATGCTGACTTAAGAATTTTGACTTAAAGGTAGGCAGCCAACATAATCAAAGACCACTCACACCCTGGTCATTAGGTCATAAGTGATAGGAGCAGAATTAGGCTATTCGCCCCTCAAGTTCACTCTGCCATTCAATCAATAGACAATAGGGGCAGGAGTAGGCCCCTACGTCGCTGCCACCCTTTAACTTTTTTTCATCTGCACTTTGGGGAGTTCACGGGGGCACAGAGGCAGAGTTGCTGCCTCACAGGAAATGGAGTCCCAGAGCCCCGGGTTCGATCCCGACTACAGGTGCTGTCTGTACGGAGTTTTAAGGTCTCCCCGTGACCTGCGAGGGTTTTTTCCGAGATCTTCGGTTTCCTCCCACACTCCAAAAACGTGCAGGTCTCTAGGTTAATAGGCTTGGTAAACGTAAAAATTGTCCCTAGTGGGTGTAGGATAGTGTTAATGTGCGGGGATCGCTGGTCGGTGCGGACCCGGTGGGCCAAAGGGCCTGTTTCTGCGCTGTATCTCTAAAACGATAAATAAAAACTTTCTCTGCAGCTGTAATACCATATTCTGCACTCTGTTTTTTTAATTCCAGGCTATTTAACTAACATTTTTGTTTCCTGCCCTAATTATTCATTAACAGAAGCTTTATGCAACTTCTCTCTGCAGTGCGACAAGCAAGGAAACAAAAAATATTTTTCAGGAAACCCTAAAGAAAAGCATCACCACATCTGCAGTTCAGAAAAACATGCCTTGCACATGCCCTTTAAATGTTGTCCCTCTCACCTTGAAGCTGTGCCCTCTAACATTTCCATGGTATTTCCATCCTGGGAAAAGGATCATGACTGCCCAGCCAACCTATATCTCCATCAGATCTCCCCACAGCCTCCGGTGATCTAGAGAAATGGGAGCAATGCCAGAATGCAGTGCTGAACTACTATCCACCTCGTTGCTATCCCTCGGGCTATCTTTGACCGGACTTTGCCAGTTTTACCTTGCACTAAACGTTATTCCCTTATCATGCATCTGTACACTGTAAATAACCATATAACCATATAACAATTACAGCACGGAAACAGGCCCTCTCGGCCCTTCCAGTCCGTGCCGACCATTTGTTTTCCCCTAGTCCCATCTACCTGCACTCAGACCATACCCCTCCATTCCCTTCACGTCCATATACCTATCCACTTAACTTTTAAATGGATCGATTGTGATCATGCATTGTCTTTCCGCTGACTGGTTAGCACGCAACAAAAGCTTTTCACTGTACCTCGGTGCACGCGACAATAAACTGAACTCAACTGAACAGGGACGCTGGTTCGATCCTGACCACGGGTGCTGTCTGTACGGAGTTTGTACGTTCTCCCTGTGACAGCGTGGGTTTTCTCCCTGGACTCTGGTTGCCTCCCACACTGTAGGTTAATTGGCTTCGGAAAAAATTGGAAATTGTAAATTGTCCCTCGTGTGAGGATAGCGCTAGTGTATGGGGTCGCTGGTCGGCGCAGATTCGGCAGGTTGTAGCGCCTGTCTCGTGTATTGTAATCATATATTGTCTTGGGGTGGGGAGATTGCAACCTTCACGTGGTCCACCCTGTTTCGACAAATGCAATCAACCTAACGCGCACAAACAGGAGATCAAACAGAACAAGTTGTCTTACGACTTTAGGCTGTGTACGCCACACGCAAAAAGAAGAATATAACGTCTTTCTGCTGACAGGATAGCACGCAGCAAAAGCCTTTCACTGCACCTCAGTACATGCGACAATAAACTAAACTGAACTAATGATCGCAATCTGAATTAGTCCAACTCAAAGTTGAACCTGGAGGGCAGGGAAACGATTTTTCGAGGGAGCTGAATATTCTGTGATTCTATAATTTCCTAATTTGTCAATAAAAAAAAGACGTAATGCCGATTCTGAACGGCTGGAAATACATCTTCACCAATATAGAAGGTTAATTTGGGCTGGGAGGATAATTTGTCTCTTAGTTTCATCTCAACTATCGTGATCATGGACCTGTATGCTGGGAATCAATTTATTGTATTGCTGCATTTTTGCAAATTACAGACATTACTTTCACTATTTCAATGATGTTAGGTGCATCTTCTCGATGAAAAATTACCATAATCTATAGCTGTTTGGGATCTGCAAACCACATGAGTCACAGTTAGGCACAACAATTTGTAACAAGGATGGAAGGCCAATATGGTAGGTGTGGCACAGGTCCAAGTGAATTGTGATTAGTCTTCAAGCAAATGACTTGAAATCTACCTAGCAAATGGAAAATGGAAAATGGATTTGGTTAAGAAGGTTCAATCTTTGGGTGTTAATGGCGGAGTAGCAAGATGGATTCAACAGTGGCTGAATGGGAGATGTCAGAGAGTAATGGTGGATGCCTGTTTGTCAGGTTGGAAGCCGGTGACCAGTGGGGTGCCTCAGGGATCTGTGTTGGGTCCACTGTTGTTTGTCATGTACATCAATGATCTGGATGATGGGGTGGAAAATTGGATAAGTAAGTATGCAGATGATACTAAGATAGGTGGTGTTGTGGATAATGAAGTAGATTTTCAAAGTCTACAGAGAGATTTGGGCCATTTGGAAAAGTGGGCTGAAAGATGGCAGATGGAGTTTAATGCTGATTAAGTGTGAAGTGCTACATCTTGGCAGGACAAATCAAAATAGGACGTACATGGTAAATGGTAGGGAATTGAGGAATGCTGTTGAACAGAGGGATCTAGGAATAACTGTGCATAGTTCCCTGAAGGTGGAATCGCATGTAGATAGGGTGGTAAAGAAAGCCTTTGGTGTGCTGGCCTTTATAAATCAGAGCATTGAATATAGGAGTAGGGAAGTAATGTTAAAATTGTACAAGGCATTGGTAAGACCAATTCTGGAGTATGGTGTACAATTTTGGTCGCCTAGTTATAGGAAGGATATCAACAAAATAGAGAGAGTACAGAGGAGATTTACTAGAATGTTGCCAGGGTTCCAGCAACTATGTTACAGAGAAAGGTTGAACAAGTTAGGTCTTTATTCTTTGGAGCGCAGAAGGTTAAGGGGGGACTTGATTGAGGTCTTTAAAATGATGAAAGGGATAGACAGAGTTGACGTGGATACGTTTTTCCCATTGAGGGTAGGGAAGATTCAAACAAGAGGGCATGACATGAGAATTAAGGGACAGAGGTTTCGGGGTAATGTGAGGGGGAACTTCTTTACTCAGAGGGTGGTGGCTGTGTGGAATGAGCTTCCAGCAGAAGTGGTGGAGGCAGGATCGATTTTAACATTTAAGAGTAAAGTGGATAGGTATATGGACGTGAAGGGAATGGAGGGGTATGGTCTGAGTGCAGGTAGATGGGACTGGGGGAAAACAAATGGTCGGCACGGACTGGAAGGGCCGAGCGGGCCTGTTTCCGTGCTGTAATTGTTATATGTTATATGGTTGTTATATGGATTGCATAATTGCGTCCCAAAACTGATTTTCGCAGGACAGATTGAATATGCCTTGTTTTTGCAGTCTTTTTTAGCTCTCACTAGGTTGGCACAGTCGTGCAGTGGTAGAGTTGCTGCCTCACAGCACCAGACACCTGGGTTTGATCCTCAGACGGGTGCTGTCTGTACGGAGTTTGTACATTCTTCCCGTGACCTGCGTGGGATTTCACCGGTTGCTCTGGTTTCCTCCTGTGATGTTTGGTGGACTGTGTGGGGTGGGAGGACCCGTTGCTCCTCCTGTGCAGCAGGTGGCGCTGCACAGGGCAAAGGGAGATGTTTTGTATATAGTTCTCTCCTGTGTGTGTGTGTGTGTGTGTGTGTGTGTGTGTGTGTGTGTGTGTGTGTGTGTGTGTGTGTGTGTGTGTGTGTGTGTGTGTGTCTGTGTCTGTGTGTGTGTGTGTGTGTGTGTGTGTGTGTGTGTGTGTGTGTGTGTGCAGCCATTTTGAGTTGTCTTGCTGCCAGCATTGAGTAAAGCATTAAAGACTTCTGTTGTAAATTTTGCGCAGACCTAGAAAACGAACAGTGGTGTCAGGAGTGGGATACTTCGGATTGCATCCAAAGACCCAGATAAAAGCCTATTTTTTAATTTAAAAGAAAACAGAACTCAAACATGCCTCGGCAATTCGATCGTTTCGATCCTGAGCGAGAAAGCTGGTTGTCGTATTTAATGCGCGCTGAGTTTTATTTTGAAAGTATGGCAACTACGACTGACTAGAGGAAGAAGGCTCTCTTGTGTTCGTCAATGTATCCAGAAACATTTGCACTGCTTCAAAATTTACTTACAGAAGAAGTAACTGAAGCCTCATATGCTGAAATCACTCCGGCTTTGCAGCTGCATTTAGAAGAAAGTCGACATTTCCTCACAGCCTCGCCTCGATTTCTACCAGATGGCGCAACAGGAAGGGCAATCGATTACCGAATTTCTTGCCGAACTTCGCACCAAGGCAAAGGCATGTGATTTTAAAGCTCAATGCTGCGATAAGTGCCAAGACAATGGGTTGCGGGATAGACTGGTCATGGGCTGCAGGCACGTATTCATCCAGCAGGTGATTCTCGAGGAATCGAACGCCTCATTGAAGAATGTGCTGCAGTGTGCTAAGATGGCCGAGCTGCTGAGTAAAGAACTGCACAAAAGCGTGGAAGCTCCCTCAGGAGGTGCATACAGTTCGCCAGACACATCTGCAAAGCCGGAAACCACCGGATCGACCCAGAGCAAATCCGGAGAAGGTGGGACAGTTTCAGAAGAGCCGTCCCCCTGTGGGGGGAGGATCGAAACCCTGCTACCGGTGCGGCTCGACTGCTCATCATCACCGTGACTGCCCGTATATCGAGTCCGTTTGTTATGCCTGTTACCGAAAATGTAATCTCCAGGCAGTGTGTGAATCCGTAGGACAGCGGAGAATGGGCAAGAAAGCGCAAAACGCCGTCGACCAAATCGCAGAGACCATTCCTACTGGAGTGCTCGGTGTGTCTGCGATCACCGACAAGCCGAGGATTTCGCTGCGGGTCTCGAACGTCGGTCTACAGTTCCAGGTGGACACTGGTGCGGCTGTGTCGCTAGTGGGTCAGGACATCTGGGAAAGGATCGGATCGCCGAAACTGAAACCGGCCAACATCCATTTTTGGATACCGACGACAGCCCATTCCCACGAAAGGCAAATGCACTGTCGCCGTTTCCTGTAATGGTCTGACACAGATGTTGCCGCTGATCCTCGTTGGCAAAGAGGGTACATCCCTGTGCTCCATCGTCTGGATCCATGGTTTCAAGCTGGACATGAACGCCTTGATCTACGGTGGATCAACTATGGCATTGTCATCTACCGCGGATTGCAACACGGGCAGCAAGTGCGAGAATAACCTGCGAAAACAGGACATCGAATGGCACTGGTCCAAAGAGTGTGACCATGCATTCACCAGGTTGAAGGAGATGCTCGCCCAGAAGACGCGTTTGGTCCACTATGACCCATCGAAGCCGATCTCGCTGGCCGCCGATGCATCGCGTCTGGTCTGGGGGCAGTAATCTCTAAAACGGCGCCAAACGGCAAGGAAGAACCAATCGTGCTCGCATCCAAAACACTGACGACCGCCGAGAAAAATTACAGTCAAGTGGAGAAAGAACAGCACACAGATAAAGCAAATACTGATATCTCTTCAAAAGAGAACACTAAGGAAAACTGTTGATTCTGAGCCTTTAGCAAGAGTTGTGAAAAGCAAAAAAGGCTGGAAAAACAGAGTGAAGCGAGGTCCAGCGAAATGGAGACGTTCAAACTGGAAAGGGGGAATGTGATGTTTGGTGGACTGTGTGGGGTGGGAGGACCCGTAGCTCCTCCCATGCAGCTGGTGGCGCTGCACAGGATAAATGGAGATGTTTTGTATATAGTTCTCTCCTGTCTGTGTGTGTGTGCGTGTGTGCAACCATTTTGAGTTGTCTTGCTGCCAGCATTGAGTAAAGCACTAAAGACTTCTGTTGTAAATTAAAGACTCTCAAGTTTTGTGCAGTCCTAGAAAACTAACACGAAACCTCCTGCACTCCAAAGACGTGAAGGTTAATTAGGTGGGTAGTATTGTAAAAATGCGTAGTGTTAATGTGCGGACTCGGTGGGCCGAAGGGCCTTTTCACGCGCTGTATCTCTAAACTAAACTAAACTCTCTGTATAATATATGTTTTGAGTTTGTACATGTGCCCTTGTTGCTGCTGCAAGCAAGATTGTCATTGTACCGAAGATAGACACAAAATGCTGGAATCATGAGCAACTCAACAGGTCAGGCAGTTTGAGAAGACAATGGGCAGACTTCTGCATTTGAGAAGAAGGATCCCGACCTGAAAAGTTGTCTGACCATTCCCTCCACAGATGCTGCCTGACCCGCTGAGTTCCTCCTGCACTTTGTGTGTTGCTTCAGAACGAAAGATTCCACCATGTCCTTGTAATTCCTAAAGTCTCTTTATAAGGTTTGGCTCGATTGTAATCACGTATTGTCTTCCTGCTGACTGGTTAGCACGCAACAAAAGCTTTTCACTGTACCTCGGTACACGTGGCAATAAACTCAACTAGCTCAGATAAACGAAAACTCAAACCTCTTCACTATCCACCGCTTCCCATTGCCTGACAACAATGTTCTGTCTGAATAATTTTGATTTCTTTCCTGAAAAAATTAAAGTTGTGGTCCCATTGGAGACTTTCCATAAAGCAAAAATAAATTGGTTTCTGTGCATTAAAATACAAATATTGAAAGTACCTAACTAATAAAGCACATGTGGGAATTCCTTTATGGCAGTCACAGGCTGGTGTCTGAACTACCCGCTAACTCATTGAATTGAAAATGCCACTGGGACTCACGTACAACCAGAGACACAAATGGAGGAGTTGAAAATCTCAGCAGTGGCCATGAAATAAAAAATTGCTTCAGAAACAACGGCCTGTTTCCTTTATCATCGTTACTTTTTTGCATATCTTTCATTCGTTGATCTTTATCTCTCTACGCCAGTGTCCATATTTCTCATTTCCCTTATCCCTAACCAGGCTGAGGAAGGGTGTCGACCCAAAACGTCACCTCTTCCTTCTCTCCGGAGATGCTGCCTGTCCCGCTGAGTTACTCCAGCTTTTTGTGTCTACCTCCCTAGCATTTTACCATCAGGGTTTCCTCGAGGAAGCGAACATTTCCAGTGAATATATAGAGAAGAGGGCATTCCAATCATTGTTACATTTATACTGCTATTTTCCTGCAACTTTAAGTTGTCAGCTCAAACATTTGCGGTACCTCTAAACTAAATTAAACCTGACTACTTTGCATCACTCCTGATCCGAAACATCCATTATTGTATTTCATTGCAATGTTCTTCAGTAAGTGATTTGATGAGTGTCTGCAAGGTCTGCAAAAGTGAAGAGTTACTTGCTAAACCGGTATTAAATCTCCGAGATCAATACCCAGGTATTAAATTCTAACGGTGAATGTGTGACACACAGTAACATTTAATTATTTTTTTCGCAAGGTTGGACATTGGTGACAAATGGATTTATTTGGTCGAATCTCTCAATCTGAGAAAACCCAGTGTGTCTGAGACTGCAGACTGAATTACTGCGCAACTGAGCTCCAAGCTAGCTCGATAATTTAATCACGGTGAGCAAAGACTCTTCCTAAAATATTGTGGCGTCTTAAATAATCCCATGAAAGACTGTGAGAGAGAGAGAGGGAGCGAGAGTGCCAGAAGAGAGATTTACAATAAGAACAAGAGCATAGTGGGATTAAAACGAGAGAAATATTTGGGGTGGATCTATGTAATCCTTGGCTCAGCACTTTGACCAGCTCGAGAGGCTGAGCAAGAAAAAACAACTGCAAAGACCAGGTTGCTCCTCTGCTTCTTAGTCACCTTGTTCCGGCTTTTATCGATAGTTTAGTTCAGAGATACAGCGCGGAAACAGGCCCTTCGGCCCACCGAGTCCGCCCCGACCAGCGATCCCCGCACACTAACACTTTCCCACACACACTAGGGACAATTTACAATTTTACCAAAGCCAATTAACCTACAAACCTGTACGTCTTTGGAGTGTGGGAGGAAACCGGAGCACCCGGAGAAAACCTGCACAGGTCAGGGGGAGAAGTACAAACTCCGTACAGACTGCACCCGTAGTCAGAATCGAACCCGGGTCTCTGGTGCTGTGAGATATCGACTCTGCCGCTGCGCCACCGTGCCAGCCTGTGGGTTGATCCTATTCCAGTTCCATTATATTTTGTTAATTGTGGTAGCAGGGAGTGTAATAGGGGCGGTTGGAGATGGAAGGTGATGGATGGAACCGTGCTTGCTTTGTGACGTTACAATGTGAACAGGATATTTTACGTGGAAACAAGGAACTGCAGATGCATAGGATGATGATCCCCGTAGACACCAACAGCGAGGAATGATATTGTGTCCGGTTATGATATTGTCTGCAATGTAAAAGTACTGGACAGAACACAGTTGAAACTAATTCATTTGACAACAGTGAGGGGCAAACCAATTGTCTTGCTATATGGTATTTCCTCCCTCTCCATTGCTGTGACATCCTACAATCCATCAAAGGTCAAAAACGTGATAGCTTTGATTATTCTTACCTGTGTGAAAGACGTGGGGGCAGCGGTAGGGTTGCTGCCTAACAGCGCCAGAGTTTCCCGGTTCGATCCTGGCCTTGGGTGCTGTGGGTGCTGAATTTGTACCATTCTCCCCGTGACCCTGCATTGGCTTTCTCCGGGTGCTCCGGTTTCCTCCTACACCCTAAAGGCGCACAGGTTCGTAGGTTAATTGGCTTTGGTAAAAATTGTAAATTATCCCTAGTGTGTGTAGGATGGCGCTAGTGTACAGGGATCACTGGTCAGCATGGACTCGGTGGGCCGAAGGGCCTGTTTCTGTGCTCTATCTCTAAACTAAACTAAATTTAGATTGAATTATGTTTTGGATTTATTTTCAAGCTGAACTAGTCCCTTTACAGGGAATGATTAGAGTCATAGATACAGTGTGGAAACAGGCCCTTCGGCCCAAATTGCCCACACTGGCCAACATGTCCCAGCTACATTAGTCCCATCTGCCTGCGTTTGGTCCAGATCTCTCCAAACCTGTCCTAACCATATACCTGTTCTTAAATGTTGGGATAGTCCCAGCCTCAACTACCTCCTCTGGCAGCTTGTTCCATACACCCACCACCCTTTGTGTGAAAATGTTACCGCTCAAATTCCTATTAAATATTTTCCCCTTCACCTTGAACCCATGTCCTCTGGTCCTCGATTCCCCTCCTCTGGGCAAGGGACTCTGTGCATCTGCCCGATCTATTCCCCTCATGATTCAGATCTTGTTCCGTGTAGTGAACCAGGATGCAGGCAGTTCGGCCAGGGTGATTCAATCATGGCACCAGGTGCCTGCAGAGAGCAGCATCTCCCCTGAGAGTGGATATCCAGCTTCCTTGATGGGCCTGACCCAAAAATCTCTGCTGGAGACAATGACTCGCAGTTTTCTGTGGTCAGAAATGAAAAATAGCTTCTGGGAGGCAATCAAGTTTTGACCTGAAACTGGAGACACAGTTTGTGGCCGGCAGAGGAACCCAAGGGATCAGTCAGGGATCACGAGGTGCGATTATAAATTGGCTGGAGAGAAATATGCCAAAACCAATCACGTTAACCTGTGTAAAGGCCAAGGAATGCAATGTACAACATTTCCCAATTATCATTCTGTGTTTTATCATTAATGTTTTATTATTATTAATGTTTAGTGTTTTCGGAGTCATTCGTAACTGTCACTGTATGTCATGTTGTTATCTGTGGGCGGAGCACCAAGGCAAATTCCTTGTATGTGAAAACTTGGCCAATAAACTTACTTACTTACTTCTTCTAGTTGAACGGAATTTGATTTACTGATATCCTGTAAATTCACTTATCACCCGTGAAATAAAATATTTTAATAGCAACTATCTGACTTCACCCCAAACAAGCTATACTTAATAGCCCAAGTCAGAAATACTGACCAGAAAGAGATCCAACTGCAAGAAGGAAAGTTTTATGAGGGGGTTCCCAAAATTCAGACGAATTAATCAAAACTAAAGTTGGAAAAAAGCCAAGAATTCTACAAGGAGGTTTGATAGGTTTGAGGTGCTGGGCTATAGGGAGATGTCGGGCAGACCAGGACATTATTCCTTGGAATGCAGGAGGCTGAGGCATGATCTGTTGGAGTTGTATAAGATCGTGAGGGGAATAGATAGGGTGAATGCACAGAATCTTTAACCCAGCGGGGTACGGGAATCAAAAACAAGAGGACATTTGTTTAAGGCCAAGATGTAATAATGAGTTAGATTTAGCTCTTAGGGCTCACAAAATCAAGGTATAGGGGGAGATAGCTGGAATGGGGTACTGATTGTGGATGATCAGCCATGGTCATATTGAATGGTGGTGCTGGCTGGAAGGGCCGAATGGCCTACTCCTGCACCTATTTTCTATGCTCCTATGTTTCTATGACCCCGAGGGGCAGCTTTTTCACTCCAAGGGTTATTGGTCAATGGATGAGCTGCCACAGGAGGTAGTTGCAGCAGGGACTAATGCAACATTAAAAAGACACTTTAATAGTTATTTAGACAAGTCAGGTGTAGACGGATAGGTGTCAAACGCAGGTAAATGGGACGAGCTTGCTTGGGGCATCTTGGATGGCATGGACGAGTTGGGCTGAAGGGCCTGTTTCCGTGCTGACAGTCTCTTTGAGTCTAAAAAAGCGACCTGAACAGCTGCCACATAAAATACCCTATTCATTTTGTTAAAAGGAAATGCATTCAAAATATTAGACATTGTGTACAGTTTTCAATTACTGTTAAGAAATTCTACACCAAATAGTCTAACATAAGAGAGTAGGTGACTACATGAAAACTTGATCGAGTGCCTTGAAAAATCGATTTGTCCAAGTTCCTTCAGTTTGATGCACAACTTCAATCTTCCATTCTTGCAGCATCGAGATAGAGTCATACAATGTGGACACAGGCCCTTCAGCCCAACTTGTCCATGGCCACTAAGATGCACCATCTACACTCGTCCCAACTGCCCATGTTAGGCCCAATCCCACCAAACCTTTCCTATCGATGTACCTGTCCAAATGCTTTTTAATTCAGATAAATGCTACTTTTTGGCACGTTGATGAAGGAAAAGCCTTAGTGTGTTGAAGATTAAGCCATCAAACAGTCGTAAACCTTGATATTCCATCTAACAGCCCACATGCTGTTTCAAAGCTAGTTTGAACTAGTTAATAGTCTTTTTATGAGGTATTACCAAAGCACTTAACGGCCCAAAATGGTGCATGTGCTGCATACTGCGAGTGAGATATGGCATTGTTAAGGTGATCAGGCAACACACTAAAATTATGCAGTTTAGGTTTTACAGGAAATCAAGTAGGCTGCTGTTGTGCAGTCCAACATCTGGAGGACCACATTGTCCAAAAAACAGGACATGCAGTGGAAGACAAACAGCTGGAAGAGGCAAGGGGAGTCTAACAGGAGGTAAAACGGACAGATTTTGCAAACATGGTAACTGAGGGAATCAGAATCTACTAAGCTGTGGTTCCGATAGAAATTGAAACGGGGGATGGAGCATGAAGGGGGATGGAGCATGAAGTTTGATGGTTCCGTTTAGTTTAGAGATACAGCATGGAAACAGGCCTTTTGGCCCACTGGGTCCATGCCAACCATCGATCATCCATTCACACTAGTTCTATGTTATCCCATTTTTGCATCCACCCCCTACACACTAGGATGCAATTTTCAGAGGACAATTACCTTTAAAAAAACTTGCATGTCTTTGGGATGCGGGAGGAAAGTATGCATGATGTATATATCTCTTCTTCTTAAACCCTTTGCTCCCCTCGGGAGCATAGGCCATTGACAAATGTCCTCCACCTCACTCGGTTGTTGGCAGTTCTTTCGAGATCTCCCCAGTTGAACCCAATATGGTCGGTTTGAAGTAAAAAGGCACTGCTTGTTTGGGGGTACACAAAAGGCTGGAGAAACTCAGCGGGTGCAGCAGCATCTAAGGAGCGAAGGAGATAGACGACGTTTCGGGTCGAGACCCTTCTTCAGACTGGTCAGGGATCAGGGAAACGAGAGATATAGACGGTGATGTGGAGAGATAAAGAACAATGAATGATAGATATGCAAAAAACTATCGATGATAAAGGGAACAAGCCATTGTAAGCTGTTTGTGGTGTGAAAATGAGAAGCTAGTGCGACTAGGGTGGGGGAGAGAGATAGAGAGAGAGGGAATGCCAGGGCCCAAGGGCTATGGGAGAGGTGGGAAGGGGAGGAGACAGCAAGGGTTAACAGAATTGAGAAAATTCAATGTTCAAGCCCCGAGGATGCAAACTCCCCAAGCGGAATAGGAGGTGCTGTTCCTCCAGCTTGCGGTGTTGCTCACTCTGGCCGTGGAGGAGGCCCAGGACCGAGAGGTCGGATACAGAATGGGAGGGGGAGTTGAAGTGCTGAGCCACCGGGAGGTCGGGTTGGTTATTGCGGACCGAAGCGGAGGTGTTCGGCGAAACGATCGCCAAGCCTCCGCTTGGTCTCACCGATATAGATCATAAGGCATCTGGAGCAGCAGATGCAGTAGATGAGGTTGGAGGTGGTGCAGGTGAACCTCTGTCGGACCTGGAAGGACTGCTTGGGTCCCTGAAAGGAGTGGAGGGGGGAGGTAAAGGAACAAGTGTAGCATTTCTTGCGGTTGCAAGGGAAAGTGCCCGGGAAGGGGTAGAGTGGGAGGAAAGGGAAGAATTGACAAGGGAGTTGCGGAGGGAGCGGTCTTTGCGGAAGGCAGACAGGGGGGAGATGGGAAGATGTGGCGAGTGGAGGGGTCACGTTGGAGGTGGCGAAACTGGCGGAGGACTATATGTTGTATTTGCCGGCTGGTGGGGTGAAAGGTGAGGACCAGGGGGACTGCCCTGTTTGCGAGTGGGGGAATGGGGAGAGAGGGCAGTGTTGCGGGGTATGGAGGAGACCCTGGTGCGAGCCTCATCTATAGTGGGGGAGGGGAATCCCCGTTCTCTGAAGAATGAGGCCATTTGTGATGACCTGGTGTGGAACACCTCATCCTGGGAGCAGATGCGGCGTAGACGGAGGAATTGGGAATAGGGGATGGAGTCCTTACAGGAAGCAGGGTGGGAGGAAGAGTAGTCCAGGTACCTGTGGGAGTCAGTTGGTTTGTGGGGGATTTGGGTTGAAGTTAAAAGGCACTACTGCAAATGGTGGCCTGGGTGCTTTGGCTAACTTCCTGTTTGCACTGTATATTGATTTTAGATAAAACGCTACCTCTTATGGCTGTGATTTTTGGCCATCTTTCTCAGTCCTCCTCCGCTCAGCAGATGCAGAGGATTCTGGTGGTTTATGGTGGTTTCACCATGCTTGAAATGGTATGAAATTGCATTTGAATGTGGTGGCGTTGCACCCTGCTTGAAATGGTATGAAACTGCACTTGAATTTGATGGCCTCGCACCATGCTTGAAGTGGTTGGAAACTGCACTTGAATTTGGTGGAATTTCAAGGAATAGCCATGAATCAACTGCCAGCCCACCAACTGTGAGTGAGCTGCCAGCACATCAGGCTTGAGGGACTGAGCTGCCACCCCAAGAACCCATACCAGCGCTCCAGAAAGCCCCCCCACTGGCCACCAATATTGGAATTGGTGGAGAGGTGGAATATTGCGTCGGGGGACCAGCCCTCCCGTGTGAACATGGGACCCAATGGGTCCCACTTAGTCTAGTATATACAGTGGCTTGCAAAAGTATTCATACCCCTTGAACCTTTCCACATTTTGTCACGTTACAACCACAAACGTAAATGTATTTTATTAGGATTTTATGTGATAGATCAACACAAAGTGGCGCATAATTGTGAAGTGGAAGGAAAATGATACATGGTTTTCAAATCTTTTTACAAATAAAAAACTGAAAAGTGTGGCATGCAAAAGTATTCAGCTCCCTTTACTCTGATACCCCTAAATTAAATCCAGTGCAACCAAGTGCCTTCAGAAGTCACCTAATTAATAAATAGAGTCCACTTGTGTGTAATCTAATCTCAGTTTTAATACAACTGTTCTGTGAAGGCCTCAGAGGTTTGTTAGAGAACATTAGTGAACAAACAATTTTCCTTGGACATCATGAAGACCAAGGAACACACCAGACAGGTCAGGGATAAAGTTGTGGAGAAGTTTAAAGCAGGGTTAGGTTATAAAAAAATATATCCAAACTTTGAACATCTCACGGAGCACTGTTCAATCCATCATCCGAAAATGGAAAGAGTATGGCACAACTGCAAACCTACCAAGACATGGCCGTCCACCTAAACTGACAGGCCGGGCAAGGAGAGCATTGATCAGGGAAGCAGCCAAAAGACCCATGGTAACTCTGGAGGAGCTGCAGAGATCCACAGCTCAGGTGCGAGAATCTGTCCACAGGACAACTATTAGTCGTGCACTCCACAAATCGGGCCTTTATGGAAGAGTGGCAAGAAGAAAGCCATTGTTGAAACAAAGCCATACGAAGTCCAGTTTGCAGTTTGCCACAAGCCATGTGGGGGACACAGCACACATGTGGAGGGAGGTGCTCTGGTCTGATGAGACCAAAATTGAAGTTTTTGGCCTAAATGCAAAACGCTATGTGTGGCGGAAAACTAACACTGCACATCACCCTGAACACGCCATCCCCACTGTGAAACATGGTGGTGGCAGCATCATGCTGTGGGGATGCTTTTCTTCAGCAGGGACAGGGAAGCTGGTCAGAGTTGATGGGATGATGGATGGAGCCAAATACAGGGCAATCTTGGAAGAAAACCTGTTAGAGTCTGCAAAAGACTTGAGACTGGGGCGGAGGTTCACCTTCCAGCAGGACCATGACCCTAAACATACAGCCAGAGCTACAATGGAATGGTTTAGATCAAAGCATATTCATGTGTTAGAATGGCCCAGTCAAAGTCCAGACCTAAATCCAATTGAGAATCTCTGGCAAGACTTGAAAATTGCTGTTCACAGACGCTCTCCATCCAATCCGACTGAGGTTGAGCTATTTTGCAAAGAAGAATGGGCAAAAATTTCAATCTCTATATGTGCAAAGCTGGTAGAGTCATACCCCAAAAGACTTGCAGCTGTAATTGCAGTGAAAGGTGGTTCTACAAAGTATTGACTCAGGGGGGGCTGAATACTTTTGCACGCCACAATTTTCAGTTTTTTATTTGTAATAAAATTTGGAAACCATGTATCATTTTCCTTCCACTTCACAATTATGCACCACTTTGTGCTGGTCTATCACATAAAATCCCAATAAAATACATTTACGTTTGTGGTTGTAACGTGACAAAATGTGGAAAATTTCAAGGGGTATGAATACTTTTGCAAGCCACTGTATATATACTAGATGGAACAAAAGATATGTAAGACTATAAAAATAAAGAAAATCCAAATAAGATGTAGATATTACACTGAAAGTTATAAGACCCCTCCCACCCCAACCATGGACTGTTTGCCCTCCTACCATCAGGGAGGCGGTACAGGGAGCCTCAGGTCCCGCACTAGTAGGATGAGGAACAGCTTCTATAACAACACCATCACACAGCTGAACTCGCAGTCCCACCAATAGATTTCTCCAGTCTCTCCGTCCACATTGTCTGCATTCTGTATCTATTTATATATTGCTATTCCTACGAACTGAAGCTAAACTGCATTTCATTGTACCCATACTTGTATCTGTGCAATGACATTAAAGGTGAATTGAATTGAATTGAATTGAATTGAATTGAATTGAAGATGTGGCATTTGTTGGGCCAGGGCTGTATGATACAATGGGAACATGCCAGAATTGGACAACTCCAGAGAAGGCACAATGTATTTAATATTCATGGGAGTTGTATTTTGGAAATGATAGATGAGATCCAAGTGGAGATCATGCAGACATCTGTGACAAAGGAAATGATTTGTTTGCAATGCAGAAATATACACAACAAATTCTTGTTCATGCAAACATTGGGAAGTGCTAGAAAAGATTGTTCTCACAAGAATAGGACTTTACACAAAGCCGGCACACAATAGCTGTAAAATGTTTTGATTGAGCAATTTGAATCAGCTCTGACATAAATAAGTAAAACTAAAGTGATCTGGAGCCAGTGCTTGTAAATTTAATTCAATCAGCAAATACGTCAGCACAGGAACAGGCGCTTCAGCCCACAATGCCCGTGACGAAGATGGAGGCAAGATGAACTTGTCTCCTCTGCCTGCATGTCACCCGTATCTCTCCATATCTGAAGAAGGGTCTCGACCCGAAACGTCGCCTATCTCCTTCGCTCCTTAGATGCTGCTGCACCCGCTGAGTTTCTCCAGCCTTTTGTGTAGCCTCTCTCCATATCCATGTGCCTATGCAAATGACCCTTGAATGATAAGATAAGATGCATTTATTTGTCACGTGTGCCAATGGGCACAGCAAAATTAAATCACCATACAGTAAAAATAAAGAACACAACATGGAGTAGATAGGATTCAACATAAAACATCCCCCCACAGCAGGATCCAAATTTCCCACTGAGGGAAGGCATCAAAGTCAGTCTCTTCCCAATGTTCCCCACTGTTACCCCATGGTCGGGGCCTCCACGAACCCCCTGCAGTCGCCGCTACGGGCGGCCAGATGTTCAGGCCCGCTCCCCGGGGTGATGTAAGTTCGATGTTGGGGCTGTGGGATCTCCTCAGTGGCCTGGACCCCGAGTCGGCCCCCTCCTACCGGAGTCTACGGCTCCCAAAGTCCACTGGCCGCGCTGGGTGGAGATGCAACGCTGGAGGCCCTCGGCAAAGGGCCCCAGGACTCCAGGGAGTTGTTCAGCGCCGCCCGCGTTGGGAGCTCTCTAAACCAGAGCTCCACAATGTTGGAGCAGCGGCCCAACGCTCTGGAGCTCCAACGGCGACCCAGGTAGGCATCGCCAGCTCCCCGGTGACTCCAGCGCCGCGCCGCCGCTGTTGCAGCTCTGGTCCGGTTCCCAGTCCCCAGCAGGAAAGGCCGCTCCTATCCAGGAGGTAGGCCGCGAGGACGCGACTCGGAGAAATAGTCGCGTCTCCGCCAGGAAGCGACTGGGAGTTAGTTTCCCCCTTACCCTGCCCCCCTCCCCCACATAGAAAAGTTAGACTCCCCCAAACACAAACTTTAAACTGACTAAAAATAAAAAAAAGATGGAAAAACAAACGGCTGCAGGCAGAGGCTGCTGGCAGTCCAGCGCCCCCTAGCATCGATCGTATCTGCCTCCACCACCACCCCCAGCTTCACGTTCTTGGTACCCACCACCCTCTGTATAAAAAAACTTGTCCCACACATCTCCTTTAAACTTTGTCTCCTTCATCTTAAACCCATACCCTCTCACCTTTGACGTTTGGATAGTCATAGTCATACACTGTGGAAACAGGCCCTTTGGCCCAACTTGCTCGCGCCATCCAACATGCCCCATCTACACTAGTCCCAGTTGCCTGCGTTTGGCCCGTATCCCTCTAAACCTATCCTATCCATGTCCTTGTTCAAACGTTTCTTAAACATTGTGATACTACCTGCCTCAACTACCTACTCCGGCAGCTTGTTCCTTTTACCTAACATCCTTCAGGTTCCTACTGATTTTTTTTCCCGCTCATTTATGTCCTCTGGTTATAAGGTCAAAGTGATAGGAGCAGAATTAGGCCATTTGGCCCATTCAATCATGCTGATCTATCTCTCCTAACCCCATCCCCCTGCCCTCTCCCATAACCTCTGACACCCGTACTAATCAAGAATCTATCTGTCTCTGCCTTAGAAATATCCGTTGACTTGGCCTCCACAGTCTTCTGTGGCAATGAATTCCACAGATTCACCACCCTCTTGTCTAACAACATTCCTCCTCATCTCCTTCCTATAGGTAGGTCCTTTTATTCTGAGGTTATGACTTCTATTCCTAGACTCTCCCACTGGTGGAAACATGCTCTCCACATCCACTCTATCCAAGCCTTTCACTATACTGTACGTTTCAATGAGGCCCTCATCCTTCTAAACTCCAGCGAGTACTGGCCCAGTGCTGACAAACGCTCATCATATGTTAATCCACTCATTCCTGGGATTACTGGTTCTTGATTCCCCTACTCTGGGAAAATAAACCCAGTGCATTTACCCTATGTATTCCACCCTGGGAAATAGGTTCTGACTGTCTACCCTGTCTATGCATCTCATTATTTTACATTATGCATCCGCTGCTCTAGGTGTCAACTGCGCTACATCGGTGAGGCCAAGCGCAGGCTTGGCGATCGCTTCGCCCAACACCTCCGCACAGTCCGATCTCCCAGGGGCTCAGCACTTCAACTCCCCCTCCCATTCCGTATCCGACCTTTCTGTCCTGGGTCTCCTCCATGGCCAGAGCGAGTCCCACTGCAAATTGGAGGAGCAGCACCTCATATTTCGCTTGGATAGTTTACACCCCAGTGGTATGAACATTGACCTCCAATATCAGGTAGTCCTTGCTTTCTCCCAACTTCCCCTCTTCTTCCCAGCTCTCCCACAGCCCACTTCCTTTCTTCTTCCCGCCCCCCCCCCCCCACCCCCAGATCAGTCTGAAGAAGGGTCTCGACCCGAAACGTCACCCATTCCTTCACTCCATAGATGCTGCCTCACCCGTTGAGTTTCTCCAGCATTTTTGTAGACCTTTGATTTTTCAAGCATCTGCAGTACTTTCTTAATCATTTTAAATACTTCTGTCAGGTCTTCCCTGAACGTGTTAGAATGACTGAGTAGGCAGAAGATAGTGCACATCTTATGACTTCCCTAACTGCAGGAACATTCATGTTATCCAGAATTTAGAAATAAGAGAGCAATCAGATATATAATATTGAAAAGAATAATATCAAAGAACTGAGACAGCAAACTGAGCAAGTGAGAGATGTCAATGTGCTCTTTCAATCTCTCACATATGATTTAAAACAGAAATATCAGGGAAATCGCAAAAACGACCTACCTGTACAGGAACTTTCTTGTTTTATTTCTGTTGCAGTGAATAGTCAATCCAGTTATGTCCTGAAATTGAATCAGGATCCTTTTGCACATGAGGAGAGACACGTAAAGCTGAAGTAACTCAGCGGGGCAGGCAGTATCTCTGGAGAGAAGGAGAGAAGGAACGGGTAACGTCTCGACCCAAAACATCACCCATTCCTTCTCCAGAGATGCTGCCTGTGCCGCTGAGTTACTCCAGTTTTGTGCCTGTCTTCGGTATAAACCAGCATCTGCAGTTCCTTCGTACACAACTCCTTTTCCATGTCACACATCGCTGCTTTGCAGGCTGTAAAGAATGCACATGACTGTGAAGAGGAAAACTTCAAAGTGTGACAGTGAGCGAAATCTGAGCATTGGGAGGACAGTAATTGTTTTTGAGTTTGAGTGTAGTTTATCCTCACCTGATAACAGCTGGGAAGAAACTGTCTCTGAATCTGGTGGTGTGCATTTTCACACTTCTATACCTCTTGCCCGATGGAAGAGGGGAAATTGAGGGAGTGTCCGGGATGAGACTGGTCCTTGATTATGCTGTTAAAGAAGGAACTGCAGATGCTGGAGAATCGAGGGTACACAAAAAGCTGGAGAAACTCAGCGGGTGCAGCAGCATCTAAGGAGCGAAGGAGATAGGCGACGTTTCGGGTCGAGACCCTATCTTCACGACTGCCTCAGGGAAACGAGAGATATAGACCTGCCTTTATTTTAAGGACATGAATGAAAGCGGATATGCAAAAAAGTCTATGATGATAAAGGGAACATTGTTGTGAAAATGAGAAGCTGGTGCGACTGCATGGGGGAAGAGATAGAGATAAGGGATGCCAGGGCCCGAGGGCTGAGGGAGAGGTGGGAAGGGGAGAGACAGCAAGGGTTATGAAAAATTCAATGTTCAAGCCCAGGATGCAGACTCCCCAGCGGGAGGTGCTGTTCCTCCAGCTTGCGGTGTTGCTCACTCTGGCCGTGGAGGAGGCCCAGGCCCACCACTGCTAGTTTCTGCTACTTACATCCACAAATCATTCAAATGATTTTACTTTAAAAAATGTCTTGACTTTTTAATTATTTTCTATAATGCATTGTTCCTTAATAATGGCCTCATCACAGAATGAGTCATTTATGAAGTGATTAAATAGTTGCTTTGTAAGATCCTTAAAGCATATTAAACAGAATAGATGTTTAAGAAAGAAAATAAAACTTACTCCAAAGGCAGATTAGATTATCTTTGGAACAACGGAAGGTAGCCCCGAATTAAATGTGTCTCAAAAGAATCTATTTGAATACGGCTTAATAACAGGAAAAAAGCTAATCTTAAAATTCTGGAAAAATGCTCCCAGACCAACAGTAAATATGTGGATTTCAACTGTGTTCGAAACACTACATCTGGAAGATATGAGACTCCGCCTGGCAGGAAAATCAGACCGTTTCTATAAGACGTGGTCTGCATTTATAGATCTACTACAAGGATAGGGTGCAACAGTACCTCAGTAATTAGAGGTACAGATCTTGAGTGAGGCAGCATCTATGGAGCGAAGAAAAAAGGCGTCGGGTCTTGGTAAAGGGGGATGAAAAACTGTCGAGTTGGTAAATTCCTTTTGCTTGATATTTATAATAAAATGGCTTTTCCTTTTTGCTTCTCTCTCTCTTTTTTTTTTCCTAGGGTCTATCTCTTAATCTCCTTTCTCTAACTCTTCGACCAAGGGCTCATTTCCCTTTTCCTTTGGCGGCCTCTTCACTTTCACAACTCTTTTATACTTTCTCTACTTTCTCTGTTTCTGTTCTTTTTCTCTAAAAGCCTTAAACATGAAGGGGTACAATGATTGTAATAACATAAACGGGATGCACGCTGATGTAATTTACTGTACCTCTAATAAATAAAAATATGAAACAAAAAAAAATAATGATTAAAAAAAAAGAAGGAACTGGAGATGCTGGAAAATCGAAGGTAGACAAAAATGCTGGAGACACTCAGCGGGTGAGGCAGCATCTATGGAGGAAAGAAAAAGGTGATGTTTTGGGTCTAGATCTTGAGTGAGGCAGCATCTATGGAGCGAAGGAAAAAGGCGACGTTTCGGGTCGAGACCCTCGGGTCTCGACCCGAAACGTCACCTATTTCCTTCGCTCCATAGATGCTGCCTCACCCACTGAGTTTCTCCAGCATTTTGTCTACCTTAAACAGAATAGAAGTGATCTTTGCACTGTTGTGGTACAGCTTGCCCACATCTCCCTTGACCTGGGTTCAACATGAACATTTGCGCTATGTGTTGGTGTGTTTTTTCCGTGACCTTGGGTTTTCCCCACGAGGGCTGGTTTCCTCCCACATCCCAAAGAGCTGCGAGGTAGAATGGCAACTGGTAAGTGTCCCTGCTGTGCAGATCTGGGGGGGGGGGCTGAGGTTGATGGGAATGTGGAAATGGGATGGGTGGCACAGCGGTAGAGTTGCTACCTCACAGCGCCAGAGACCCGGGTTCGATCCCGACTATGGGTGCTGTCTGTACAGAGTTTGTACATTCTCTCCGTGACCTGCGTGGGTTTCCTCCCACACTCCAAAGACGTTCAGGTATGCAGGTTAATTGGCTTGGTGTATGTGTAAAATTGTCCCTAGTGTATGTAGGATAGTGCTAGTGTGCAGGGATCACTGGTCGGTCTGGCCTGTTTCTGTGCAATACCTCTAAACTAAACTAAAGAATGAATGATGGTTAGCATGGACACAAAGGGCCAAATGGCCTGTTTCCAAGCTGCAGGAATCTACCTTAGATGTTGAGAAAATAATACTTTGTGAAAGTTTTTTGCATATTCTTGTGCCGTATCATTTTTCATCACCACTTTATATTGTGTACAATGTTTTACATTAATAGTCTACATCTTCTGCGGAATGTTTCCTGTCAAACCTCCCCATTTCTCTTGTGCTTTCATGATTTCCCATTTGCAGACAGTTTTGAGATTTTGCATTTCTTCACCTGATGCAACAAATCCCTGCTTGAGACAGCTCCAGAACGTTCTACAATGTTGTCACCAAGATGGCAACAGTTCCTAACCATGGGTGAACCTGCTGAATAGATATATATCTTGTAGGAGCAGGAGTTTGTGATGCTATCCATGTACTTCTGCAGTTGTACAGAGCCCTAGTGAGACCACACCTGGAGTACTGTGTGCAGTTTCGGTCCCCTAACTTGAGGAAGGACATTCTTGCTATTGAGGGAGTGCAGCGTAGGATTACAAGGTTAATTCCTGGGATGGCGGGACTGTCATATGTCAGAGAATGGAGCGGCTGGGCTTGTACACTCTGGAGTTTAGAAGAATGAGAGGGAATATCATTGAAACATATAAGATTGTTAAGGGCTTGGACACACTCGAGGCAGGAAACATGTTCCCGATGTTGGGGGAGTCCAGAACCAGGGGCCACAGTTTAAAGAATAAGGAGTAAGCCATTTAGAACGGAGACGTGTAAACACTTTTTCTCACAGAGAGTGGTGAGTCTGTGGAATTCTCTGCCTCAGAGGGCAGTGGAGGCAGGTTTTCTGGATGCTTTTAAGAGAGAGCTAGATAGGGCTCTTAAAAATAGGGGATATGGGGAGAAGGCAGGAACGGGGTACTGATTGGGGATGATTAGCCATGATCACATTGAATGGCGGTGCTGGCACGAAGGGCCAAATGGCCTACTCCTGCACCTATTGCCTATTGTCTATTGTTATGGGGATAGATAATACTGTTTGCAGTCAAAGAAGAGTAGTCATAATCATAATCGTAATTCATTAGACAAGTATGTTTTTGCAACAACGAGGAATTTGGTTTGCCATACAGTCATACCGAAAAAGCAACAAGACACACTTACATAAAAATTTGACATAAACATCCACCACAGTGGCTCCTCCACATTCCCCACTGTGATGGAAGGCAATAAAGTCTTATCTTCTCTCCTCCTTTGCTCCCACGGTCGGGGGAGTGGAACCATCCGCAGCCGGCGATCGAGCTCCCACGTCGGGGCGGCCTAAGCTCCCGCATCGGGGCGGTCGAATTCCTGCGGCTTGGAGTCCCCAAAGTCGGTCCCTAACCTGACCGTGAGCTCCACGATGTTGAAGTCCGCAGCTCCCGCAGGTTGGCGCACCTAAGGCCGACCCCTGGCAAAGGGATCGCCCACTCCAAGATGTTAGTCCACAGGCTCCGCGGTTTTGGAGCTCTAGAAGTCCCAAACGAAAGGCCACCAACTTCACGATGTTAGGCCGCAGTGCGGACGGAGATACGACACGGGAAAAGTTGCATCTCCGTCGAGGAATTAGATAAAAGGTTTCTCCTACCCCCCCCCCCCCCACATAATACAAAACTAAAGATAAGCTAAAACATACATTTTACAACAAACTATAAACATAAAGAATGAAAAAGACAAAGACAGACCGTTGGCGAGGCAGCCATCGTGCGGCGCCCCCTGGTGGTATATTAACGATGTTACATGGATAGGAAGGCTTTAGAGGGCTATGAACCAACTATAGTCTAGTATGCCATCTTACTTGCCACAGACAAGGTGGGCCGAAGGGTCTATTTCCATGCTACACAACTTTATGACTATGTAGTGTAGCTAGTTAGATAGTGCTCTTAAAGATAGCAGAGTCAAGGGATATGGGGAGAAGGCAGGACCGGGGTACTGATTGTGGATGATCAGCCATGATCACATTGAATGGCGGTGCTGGCTCGAAGGGCCGAATGGCCTACTCCTGCACCTATTGTCTATCTGAAACCTGGTTTAGGTTCACCCTGCCTGATAGAAATTGGGAGGGGAATTGAGGGCTTCCGTTACTGTGCAGAATATCGGAACCAATGATAACGTGGCTTGTTTACTGATCAAGGATCATTACGAGCGCGCTGACTCTCTCAGCTATCTCCACATCTCACCACCCTGCTTCCTGCAAGAACGTTATTCCATTTTCCCAACTTCTCTACCTCTGTTGCAGCTGTCTTGATGATTCCTTCCACATCAGTGCACCTGAGAGATCTTCCTTTTTCCATAAAGCATGGCTTCCTCTCCACCGCTGCTGACGAGGCAATTCGTTGCGTTGGTTCCATTTCTTGCTCTCCGCTTTCACCATCCATCCTCCCACGTGGCGCAGGTTTTCCACTTTGCAGCTCATCACTCAACAGATCACAGGGCAGCACAGCGGGTAGAGCTGCTGCCTCACAGCGCCAGAGACCCGGGTTCGATCCTGACCTCGGGTGCTGTCTGTGTGCAGTTTGCACATTCACCCCGTGA
This sequence comes from Okamejei kenojei, assembly GCA_035221665.1. Classification (NCBI taxonomy): domain Eukaryota; kingdom Metazoa; phylum Chordata; class Chondrichthyes; order Rajiformes; family Rajidae; genus Okamejei; species Okamejei kenojei. The sequence continues at coordinate 3,999,232 of CM069147.1, read as the reverse complement.
CCGCGTAGGTTTTCTCTGCATGCTCCAGTTTCCTGCCACATCCCAAAAACATGCGGGTTTGCAGATTAATTGGCCCTCTGTAAATTGACACAAGTGTGCAGGGAGTGGATGTGAAAGTGGTGTAACATAGAACTAGTGTGAACGGTTGATCGATGGTCGGTGTAGACTCAGTGTGCCGAAGATTCGGTTCAATCAATCATTACCAATGCTGCTAAAAGTCCACTGATCAGAAGCATTAATTAGTTTTTTCTCCCCATAGACACAGACTGATTCACTGAGCATTTCCAGCATCTTCCATTTCTCTTTTAAATCTCTAACATCTACAATATTTTTTGCTTTCTCACTGGAAGAATACCAGAGGTTGGAACAAACCTGAACTGACTTTTCCTCTCTCGTTTATCATATCATACTATATTTACATATTCTGTTGTGCTGCAGCAAGTAAAAATGTCATTGTTCTATCTGGGACATATGACAATAAAACACTCTTGACTCCAAATTCAAAATCAGCTCATAATTTGAAAGGGTGATTTCTGGGTGCTCCAGTTTCCTCCTACATTCCAAAGACGTGCAGGTTTGTAGGTTAATTGGCTTCTGTAAATTGCCCCTGGTGCGTAAGCTGCCAAAGTGGGTGAACATAGAACTAGTGACCGGGCGATCGTTGGTCAGCACGGCCATAGTGGGTTTCCACGCACTAACAATAAAGAGAACAATTACCGGGGTCACAAGCAAACTGACATTAGAGCAGACAAAGTAGATAGATCAACCTGTGGCTGAATGAATGGCTTCAGGAGGGAAGATACGCTCAGCAACAAGCCAGGGCCAAAATAAATTTGAACCCTGCAGTGTTTCATCAGAACACAACCCCTGCAGTAAGGATAAATAGAGCTGCAAATAAGATTTCAAACAAACAATATTTAAGGAATTTTTAAGGATAAGGGGGAAATTTAAGGATAAGGGGGAAATCTTTTAGGACCGAGATGAGAAAAACAATTTTCAGACAGAGAGTGGTGAGTCTCTGGAATTCTCTGCCACAGAACGTAGTTGAGGCCAGTTCATTGGCTATATTTAAGAGGGAGTTAGATGTGGCCCTTGTGGCTAAAGGGATCAGGGGGTATGGAGAGAAGGCAGGTACAGGATTCTGAGTTGGATGATCAGCCATGATCATTTTGAATGGCGGTGCAGGCTCTAATGCCCTACTCCTGCACCTACTTTCTATGTTTCTATATATGGAAGGAGAGAGGCAAATGGGTGACGTTTCAGACTGAGTCTGAAGAAGGGTCTTGACCCGAAACATCACCCATTCCTTCTCTCCAGAGATGCTGCCTGTCCCGCTGAGTTACTCGAGCATTTTGTGTCCATCTTCGGTTTAAACCAGCAATTGCACTTCCTTCCCACACAATATAAGGAAGGGTTGGTTCTAGAAAGGGTGAGGAACCCAACATTAAAGGAATCAAATAAATGGGAACAAAGGAGAAACAGGTATAAAATGAATGGTCAGAAATTAGACAGGTTCTTGGCTGCACTAGTCTAAACGCTGAAATATAAAAATAAACTTGGTACAACATTGAATGGAGTTGATCATAATTGTGGGGAAGATCAGAATATGACCGGACTGACTGAAATATGGAGTAACGAGAATGCCACTATCATCTTAATATAACATATTGATGAAGGACTGTAAAGAAAGGCATTTTAGAGATGATCTTATTAATGTATTGAAGGATATAAACATAATTGACTCAGGAGGACAATAAATCATATGAGCAAAAGGATATTGATTCAAGTTTAGATGAAAATGTATTTAAGATATAACTTTATTATATTAGCAACAGTTTATGTGGAGACTGCTTTATTTTACCACTGGATAATAAATATAATTTTACAGTCACGTGTATTGAAGTAGTTTGCCCATTAAAGTGCAGTTAGAAGTCTTTAACATGTAAGACTGTTTGATGAACGTCAGTGTTCTTTGCAAGACCTCTACTTTCCTGTAATTCCAATGACAGTGGGGAATATTGATGGGTGAGATGAGTACTTTAAGATTATCTATTGCTTTCTCACAGACATAGTGCATTTCTGGATCTTGGTCAAAATTTTGGGAAGCAAAGTGATAAGAACAGCTCAGAACTCTTCCTGAAATTGGCTGCAGGATTTTCTTTCTTCTGTTTTATATTGGATGGCACCGTGGTAGCGTTGCTGCCTCATGAGGTCAGCGGTTTGACTCTGAACTTGGATGCTGTCGGTGTGGAGTTTGCATGTTCTCCTTGTGACCGCGTGGGTTTCTCCTGCATCCCTTGTGAGTTTGTAGGTTAAAGGCAGGCCTCTGTAAAATTGCCCTAAATGTATGGGGTGTGGTGAATAAGTGGGAGGACAAAAGCACCAGCACGGGCGATTGATGGCCGGTGTGGACTGGAGGACTCGTTTCCATGCTGTATCTATCAATCAATATAGGTAGCATTTGACCAAGTGTGGTTTTGAGGAGAATTGGGAAATATGTTATCAATGGGAATTGAGAGAAAAGAATTACAGTGCCAAGCATAGAGTGCTGGAGGATATCTCAGTGGGTCAGGCAGCATCTGTGGAGGGAATGGACAGGTGATGTTTCGCATAGGGCTCCTTCATCTCCATTCTCAAACTTTCCAGTGGTTGGAATCACACCTAATGTAAATGACAATGATTGAGGTTGTCGAGCCATTTAGCCCAGGCCCAGAGTTACAGCACGACTTACTAGAACTCAAGTTTCCAGCTGCTGAATAAATGGTCTTTTCATCTCATGGTCAGAGGTGGGGATGTTGGACCACGTTTCATTCCATTTGTGAATGTTGCAGTCCACATCTGCAGCAGCTAGAGCCAGACCATCTTCAGACGTGGGGTCACGTTACGTTGCACGTGAGAACATTTGTGCTACTAGTGCTGGGTAATGACTCTACCAACAGCAGGGAGTATAAGCGCCTACCCTTGAATCACATGACATAACCTTCATGGTGGCGCAGCAGTAGAATTTATGCCTTGCAGCACCAGAGATCGGGTTCGATCCTGACTACTGGTGCTGTCTTTAAAGACTTTGTACGTCCTCCCGTGGGTTTTCTCCAGGAGCTCCAGTTTCCTCCCACATACCAAAGACGTACAGGTTTGTGGGCTAATTGACTACAACTTGACTTTGTGTGCGGGGATTGCTGTTCGGCGCTGACTCGGTGGGCTGAAGGGCTTGTTTCCACAGTCTTTCTAAACTCAACTAAAACTTCATGATCAACATGTGGGTTGGGCCGGAGATGGTGGTGTAAGGGGGGGGGGGGGGGGGGGGGGGGGGAGGGGACAGTGTGGAAGGTGCTGGATCACAACTGACCAAAACTTCACTGCATCTGGTTTATGCGAGTAGTGGAGTGTCTGCATATGTAGGGTGATTGATGTGTAAAACTCTCTGCTTTACCTCCTCATCCCGAGGAATAAAGGGCCTGTCCCACTGTACGAGGTAATTCAAGAGTTCTCCCGAGTTTTCCCCTGATTCGAACTCGGAGAAAGTCCGTAGCGGGTCCGTAGGAGTTTGTGAATGTCAGTTGCGGCTTGTGCGAGTAACGGTAGGTACGCGGGAAATCCGGTAAACTCGTGACTGTGAAAAATGTCCACGAGTAAAAAAATACTCGTGATGAATAAAATTGTTACTCTTTACTCATCAGCATCCCATCATCATTGTTGGCTCTAAATTTCGCAACTCCCTGTCCAACATCAACATTGGGTGTCAGGCAGCATCTCTGGAGAGAAGCGGGATAGCTGCCAGTCCTGGTGAGCTGGCTATTTTAGACTGGGTATTGAGTAATGAGGAAGGGTTAGTTAGCAGTCTTGTTGTACGTGCCCCCTTGGGTAAGAGTGACCATAATATGGTCGAGTTCTTCATTAGGATGGAGAGTGACATTGTTAATTCAGAAACAATGGTTCTGAACTTAAAGAAAGGTAACTTTGAGGGTATGAGATGTGAATTGGCTAAGATTGACTGGCAATCAATTCTAAAAGGGTTGACGGTGGATACGCAATGGAAGACATTTAAAGACTGCATGGATGAACTTCAAAAATTGTTCATCCCAGTTTGGCAAAAGACTAAATCAGGGAAGGTAGTGCATCCGTGGATAACAAGGGAAATCAGGGATAGTATCAAAGCAAAAGATGATGCGTACAAAGTAGCCAGAAAAAGCAGCATAGCAGAGGACTGGGAGAAATTCAGAGACCAGCAGAGGAGGACAAAGGGCTTAATTAGGAAAGGAAAAATAGATTATGAAAGAAAACTGGCAATGAACATAAAAACTGACTGCAAAAGTTTTTATAGATATGTGAAGAGAAAGAGATTAGTTAAAACAAATGTAGGTCCCTTGCAGTCAGAAACAGGTGAGTTGATTATGGGGAACAAGGATATGGCGGACCAATTGAATAACTACTTTGGTTCCATCTTCACTAAGGAAGACAAATAATCTGCCGGAAATAGCAGGGGATCGCGGGTCAAAGGAGGAATTGAGTGAAATCCAGGTTAGTCGGGAAGTGGTGTTGGGTAAATTGAATGGATTAAAGGCCGATAAATCCCCAGGGCCAGATAGGCTGCATCCCAGAATACTTAAGGAAGTAGCTCCGGAAATAGTGGATGCATTAGTGATAATCTTTCAAAACTCTTTAGATTCTGGAGTAGTTCCTGAGGATTGGCGTAACCCCTCTTATTAAGAAGGGAGGGAGAGAGAAAATGGGGAATTACAGACCAGTTAGTCTAACATCGGTAGTGGGGAAACTGCTAGAGTCAGTTATTAAAGATGGGATAGCAGCACATTTGGAAAGTGGTGAAATCATTGGACAAAGTTAGCATGGATTTACGAAAGGTGTCTGACAAATCTTGTGGAATTTTTTGAGGATGTAACTAGTAGCGTGGATGGGGAGGACCAGTGGATGTGGTGTATCTGGACTTCCAGAAGGCTTTCGACAAGGTCCCACATAAGAGATTAGTATACAAACTTAAAGCATACGGCATTGGGGGTTCAGTATTGATGTGGATAGAGAACTGGCTGGCACACAGGAAGCAAAGAGTAGGAGTAAACAGGTCCTTTTCACAATGGCAGGCAGTGACTAGTGGGGTACCGCAAGGCTCAGTGCTGGGACCCCAGCTATTTACAATATACATTAATGATCTGGATGAGGGAATTGAAGGCAATATATCCAAGTTTGCGGATGACACTAAGCTGGGGGGCAGTGTTAGCTGTGAGGAGGATGTGGAGACTGCAAGGTGACTTGGATAGGCTGGGTGAGTGAGCAAATGTTTGGCAGATGCAGTATAATGTGGATAAATGACGTTATCCACTTTGGTGGCAAAAACAGGAAAGCAGACTATTATCTAAATGGTGGCCGATTAGGAAAAGGGGAGATGCAGCGCGACCTGGGTACACCAGTCATTGAAAGTAGGCATGCAGGTGCAGCAGGCAGTGAAAAAAGCAAATGGTATGTTAGCTTTCATAGGAAAAGGATTTGAGTATAGGAGCAGGGAGGTTCTATTTCAGTTGTATAGGGTCTTGGTGAGACCACACCTGGAGTATTGCGTACAGTTCTGGTCTCCAAATCTGAGGAAGGACATTATTGCCATAGAGGGAGTGCAGAGAAGGTTCACCAGACTGATTCCTGGGATGTCAGGACTGTCTTATGACGAAAGACTGGATAGACTCGGTTTATACTCTCTAGAATTTAGGAGATTGAGAGGGGATCTTATAGAAACTTACAAAATTCTTAAGAGGTTGGACAGGCTAGATACAGGAAGATTGTTCCCGATGTTGGGGAGGTCCAGGACAAGGGGTCACAGCTTATGGATAAGGGGGAAATCCTTTAGGACCGAGATGAGGAGGACTTTTTTCACACAGGTGGGTCTCTGGAACTCTCTGCCACAGAGGGTAGTGGAGGCCAGTTCATTGGCTATATTTAAGAGGGAGTTAGATGTGGCCCATGTGGCTAAGGGGACCAGAGGGTATGGAGAGAAGGCAGGTACGGGATACTGAGTTGGATGATCAGCCATGATCATATTGAATCGCGGTGCAGGCTCAAAGGGCCGAATGGCCTACTCCTGCACCTAATTTCTATGTTTCTATGTCAGATTGCGACCTTCTCGTGGTCCACCCCGTTTCGACTACTGCAATCAACCCGACGTGCACAAACAAATAGATGTCGTGTTTTGACGTCTACTTTAGGCTGTGCACGCCATACGCAAGAAGAAGACAGCAACATGTGAGTACCTATACCACCTCTCAGGGTCAATTAGGAATAAGCAATAAAAGTTTACCCTGCAAAGAAAGCTTAGTTCCCGCAAAATGGATAATTAAAAAAAAAGTTATTGGCAATTAGCGATGGTGATATATTAGATCACACGCTCTAATGGGGAGAGCAGCTGCTGCCTCAGTGCCAGAGACCTGGGTTCGATCCTGACTAGGGGTGCTGTCTGTATGGAGTTTGTACGTTCTTCCCGTGAATTGCGTGGGTTTCCTCCCACACGCCAAAGACGTACAGGGTTTGTAGGTTAATTAGCTTCAGTAAAATTGTAAATTGTCCTTTGTGTGTAGGATAGTGCGAGTATACGGTGTGATCGCTGGTCAGCACGGTGGGCCGAAGGGCCTTTCCCACACACTGTATCTCTAAAGACTAAAGTGTAAGCTGTGCAGTGATTGGTCCGGTGGAGACACAAGGAACTGCAGATACTGGAATCTAGGGCAAAAGACAAAGTGCTGGAGGAACTCAGAAGATCTTACAGACTGTAAGGTGGTCTTTGCCGGACATTTGGTTCATTACATGCAGATATGGAATATAGAGTACGCTATCTGAACTGTTGCACTCAACCTTGCCAACTCTGAACCCCTGAGATCAGTGTCTGCAACAATTTGAAGACTATTCCAGAGAGGACGAGCACTGGTTTGCAGCAGGGTGGGCTGTTTGGTTCAGCCGTTGCAAAGCCCTGGAAGCCGTCTCTGGTTGTTTGTCCACAGAATACACCAGGCCCAGAGAATCAGAAGAAAGTTTAGTTTTAGTTTAGAGATACAACGTGGAAACTGGCCCTTTGGCCCATCGAGTCCGCGCCGACCAGTGATCCCCGCGCACTAACACTATCCTACACACACTAGGGACAATATACACTTACACCAAGCCAATTAACCTACATACCTGTACGTCAGAGAAAACCTCCGCAGGTCACGGGGAGAACGTACAAACTCCGTACAGACAGCGCCCGGAGTCGAGATCGAACCCGGGTCTCCGGCGCTGCAAGATGTAAATATGGAAATAAAACTAATAACATGTATTATAAAAAACAAGAAACTTCTCTTAAATTTGCTCTTTCCTTATTTTGTATTTTTGTGAAAGTCGCATCTCTAAAACGCTATAGTTTCAATAAGAGTTTGTCTTCTGATAACAGCAAATGATATGCAAATGTTTCAAATGATGTGAGTTTACAAATTCAGTTTGAAACATCCCAGTTTTATTTAACAATTATTTATTGTAACATTAGTTCACATGCAAATTCTAAACATTTGATGTCCAATAATCATAAATAGCAGCACACTCACTAAACTGTGCTAAAATATAAATTAATGTCTCAATTTATTGAATATAACCTCTCTCGTACAATCATGCACCAACATTTAAATTACCTTATTTCTAGAGAATACATTGGCAGTTAATGATATAATCCTTCTAGCAATGCTGCGGCTGAAATCTGGCCAACAGATATACTCTATGAATGTGCGTCTGATTACATTGAGAAGCATCGAGGTAATAACATGCATTCACACACATCGCAAATCTCATTAACATGCAGACTCCTCAGGTTTAGCATCTTTAACTGATCACACAGGGATCATCCACGGATGACTTAACATCACCCTCAAGTAATGTGTTCATCACAGCTTTCGTCAGGTAACTGGCTGTCCCTCTCTTCCCCGTTGGAGGAGTTTGGTAGAAGTCTTGCATGCCCTGCAAGTAGACACAATATAAATCAAGCAACAAGATCCCGCACTACTTTTGTTTTTCACACAGCTGGAGTTAAGATTAACAAAAAAGGAACAGCCATTGGCCAGGAACTCTGTGAACAGTTTAGCCATGTCATCATTCAAGTTAAAATCTTGTGGATACAAGGAACTGGAGATCCTGGAGTCATGCGTAAAACACAAGGTCTGGGACAGGTAGCATGTGACATGGATCCAGGTCCCCCACAGATGCTGCCTGACCCGCTGAGTTGTAGAGTTATACAGTGTGGAAACAGGCCCTTCTGTCCAACATGCCCATGCCCACCAACATGCCCAATCTACACTAGTTCCACCTGCCTGCGTTCGGCCTATATCCCTCTAAAACTGTCCTTCCCATGTACCTGCCTCAACTACCTGAAATCTAACTCTTTGTCTGTAGCATAGGCAGGACTAAAGAAAATAAAATAAATCTCAAACCTCACAGACCTGGTATGTTAACTCTGTTCCTCGTTTTGTAGATTTTGCTTGAAAAGGAATCGGGTTAAGATTCAGGATAGCAGCAGTGGAAGGTGAAGAGGAATGTTGGTGGCTATGAACAGTCTGTGAACTTGCCTAACCCTCAGCAAGCACCCTAAAGTTTAAGTCAGGAAGCGGTACATTTTGTAGGCCGAATGGCCTGTTTCTGTGCTATGTTCTGCTATGTTCCATGACACTTGAATTAATAATAGACCAAGCTGCAGGCATCAAGGACGTACATAAACTATCAATGCGGATAAATATGAGTCGTGGATTTCAACAGTCACAAAGATCGTCCTGATAATCTACTGTCTGAACCCAACGCCAAGGGATGAACTATCTGGAAAACCTAAAATCATGGGAATATAACACCCATTCATGGACATGCCAAGGGAGTGAAGGGGAACAGAACCAAGATCTGGATAAAAAGAGTGACTCCCAACCCATGTATAATGCCTTTGGCCACCTCCTTTACAAGAGTGCTGAAGGTGTGTTGGTAATCATTAATTACTCTGGTTGCATCACTCATGTTTATTTGACCTTTGACGCTGAACTACTGGTGCGCGTTGTGTTTGCTTATTAATGTTTTCTGTTAATCAACGGAAGTTAATTAAAATGTGCAAATGTGATCTATTCTCAGTCAACATTTACACTTGAGTTCCTATTCTCAGTCATCTCCACAGTTGTGTTTCAGAGCCTCCAGACTAAAGGGCCTGTCCCACTTAGGCAACTTTTCAGGCGAGTGCAGGAGACTTTGCGATCGCCACATGGTCGCCACATGTTCGCTGGTGGTCTCCTTCATGGTCACGAGGAGTTCCCGTATTCTAGAAACCAGTTGCGGCCTCAGTATGGTGCAGCACATTTTTCAACATTCTGAAAACTTTTCTGCGACCAAACATTGGTCGCCATGGAGAAAATCGATACTTTTGTAGTCGTAGGTGCAGTGGTAGTGGGGTCTCCATGTTGTAGGTAGTCGTGGTAGTCGTAGGTAGTTTTAGTTCATCTCCTTTGCTGACCGGGCATTTTAATTGGCTCATTGGGGGAATAAAAATGTAGGAAAACCGACAGGTAATGTTAAATGCCCACTAAACTTCACAGCTGTGTATCTCTGGCTTATGAAAAGTTGTCTGACTTCTTAAATGTGTCTCCACTCCTTCTCCCACCCCCCCTCCTCCCTCTTTTAAAGGACTTATCGTACACTGTGCTAGTCGTCTTTAACCCTCCTGTTCATCGCGGTGTATGTCTGTATCATGTTGGCTTTGCACTGTGTGAATTTCAGAGAGCGCTCCCCCGCTTTCTCTGGTCCCCGCCTTTGCAGGGGGGGGGGAGGGGATGGGGTGGGGTGCTTGCGTGGGTGCATCTGTGTGTGTGCGTGCGCGCGTGTGTGTGTGTGTGTGTGTGTGTGTGTGTGTGTGTGTGTGTGTGTGTGTGTGTGTGTGTGTGTGTGCGTGCGTGTGTGTGTGTGTGTGTGTGTGTGTTCCATTCTGAAGGTCGCCGTTTCAGTTCGCGGTTTTTCAGTCGAGTGCCTCGAGCTTGAAGATCACAGGCATTCCACTGAAAAGTCGACCGAAAAGTGGGACAGGCCCTTGACGCTTAACAAAAGTAGTTGTGTGGCTTGGGACTAACATATTGTGCACTGCATTTCATATCAGGACAAATAACCACAACGGGTGTTCCATTTAAATCTACTCAGGACTGCTGGCTTTTACTGACCTACTTTTGTGAAAGTCTGGGACAGGGGTGGGGAACCTTTTCATGTTGGAATGCCGCATTAAGTTAGTTGTAATCTAATAAGGCCGCATCCATGAAACTTCAATCAGATATGCTTCAAAATGTACATTATTTTGTTAAAAAGCCCTCATGACTTACTAATGTTTTAATTGTGGCCGTCAGTCGGGGTGGATTATTTCGTTGAATCTTCTTTTACTCTTTGATATTTTAAATACATTCATTTTAAGATTAAAATTAAAATAATAAAAGACGAACAAAAACATATTCATAAAAATAAAAGGATTTGTTCTACAAAGTTTGGATTCATTCAAAAAGTCGCACTTAATGGCCTAGAAGGTCGCATGTGGCCTTAAGGCTGCAGGTTCCCCGCCCCTGGTCTGGGACAAAGTGAAAGTAAATATCCACTTAACTACGGTTTAGGTTTATTATTGCCATGTGTACCGAGATACAGTGAAAAGCTTCATTTTGTCTGCTATCCAAACAGACCGGATACATCTTGCCTGAGTCTCAACAGCTGGATTCTGAGTGGAAGAAGGCGTCTAGCCAATTAGGGGAAGATTTGAAGGCAGGTGGCAGAGGTGGTTTGCCCGTAAGTGGCACAGATCTAAATCTGTGATAGTTTAGTTTAGTTTAGTTTAATGATACAGCTAATACTGTAAAACAAAGCTGTATCTCTTTGGATAGCACACAAAACAAAGCATTTCACTGTACCTTGGTACAAGTGACAACTTGGGGCTGTACCACAAATATGGGTTTAAATGCATCTATTCCTTTGCATAGCTTATGCCTACACCGACAGAATAAAAATAGTACAATTTAGCAACAGCTCTCAGACACAACCGTTGTAATTATAAATAAGTTTACTCACTGTAACCTCAACATGTTCCAGCCTTATTTTGTCTTTCTTAAATTCATCAAAAGCGTCTTTGACCAGATTGTCCAAGTTCACTTCAGCTACAAATTCCAGTTCAGGGTTGCGTTCCAGTATTACAGAGACCACCATGATTAGCTGCAGCAAAGTAACCCAATGTCATTGCACCATCATAAAATACATCTCCAACTTACTTCATTCCATCGTACGATTAATTTTTGTGTTGTTAGTTGGGGGTTAATTGTAGCGCTATATTTAAATCAAAGGGATCTACAGGAAGCACAAAAGGCAGCCAGCATCATCAAAGACCCACAACGCCCTGGCCACTCTCTCTGTAGGGACATTCAACGAGGTTCACCTGATCACAAATTATTACTCTCCTATATTTTACACTAAAATGTGCAAACAGAGGAGTAGCGATTGTATATTTAGTTGGTTCAGTTCATCTTCAAATTACAATTACAATAAAAAATAAAGAACATGTCAGTTGTAGCTGTAGGTTTTGGGTGGATTGAATGTTGTGCTTTACACACAGTACTGTATAAAGATATCCCTAAACATTCACATCTGGCCTAATTTTATTGCATTTAGCCGTGTTTAGTTACTAAATCCAATTATGAATAATGAGATTAATCAATTAGATAAGTTTAATGTGGGGGAAGATCAACTTTATTCTTGTGTTGAAATTCGCTCTTAGTCTCTTCTTCAGCAGGGATCGACTGGTCAAATGAGCAGAGACGAGTTAACAGTGAACCTTTGGTAGGAAGAATGCAAAGGAGCAACAGAAACTGAATCTTTCAAGGAATGAAGGAACAGAAGGAGTGATTGGGAAGATGTCAGTGAAAATGAGGACGTTATAGGAACATAGAAACATAGAAAATAGGTGCAGGAGTAGGCCATCTGGCCCTTCGAGCCTGCACCGCCATTCAATATGATCATGGCTGATCATCCAACTCAGTATCCTGTACCTGCCTTCTCTCCATACCCCCTGATCCCTTTAGCCATAAGGGCCACATCTAACTCCCTCTTAAATATAGCCAATGAACTGGCCTCAACTACCTTCGGTGGCAGAGAATTCCAGAGACTCACCACTCTCTGTGTGAAAAATGTTTTCCTCATCTCGGTCCTAAAGGAATTCCCCTTTATATGCCTTATAAAGGCAAAGGGGATCCTTGGCTTTGGTTCTTGATTACAAACAGATTTGACAAGTGTCCAAAATTAATAGAAGAACAGAGAAAAATAACCTCAGGTTTTAGGCTTAACTATTCTGAAACTGTGGTTAGGCATCACCTGAAGTTCAGTTCGCCCAGTATATTTCAGGAAGAGTTCACACTAATTCCCATCCACATGCTACACATTTAGGGCAATTTACAGAGGCCAATTAACACACAAACCCGTCGTCTTTGGGATGTAGGAGGAAATCCACATGGTCACAAGGCGAACATGCTAACTCCACACAGGTCGCACCCAAGGTCAGGATCGAACCAGGTTCTCTAGTGCTGTGAGGCAGAAGCTCTACCAACTGTGCCACTGTGCCCCAATTACTAGGGGTTTATTTTGTAAATTTTCGCGACATAACTCCCTCATCTCAGTGTGAAATATATACGTGATTGCAAAAATGGAGATAATTTGGGACGGTTTCAAATAAGATTTTGATCAGTACCTCCACAATGATCTGCCGATATTCTGGCTGTACAATGTCCTGCAAAGTGTCTTCTACGAGGAGAGAAAAGTTCATCTCATACATGGTCATATCTGACAAAGTTGGTTGCTGTAGAAAGAAAACAGAGAGCAAAGTTTCTGCTGATGGAGAGTAACATCATTTCTCATGCATTTAGACTATAGAATATAGAAAGGTACAGCACAGGGACAGGCCCTTCGGCCCACAAAGCCCGTGCCAAACATGATGTCAAGGTACACTCTTCTCATCACCCTGCACATGATCCACCCCTCCCAATCATAACCGTGAAAGCCTCTGAAAGGCCATTACCGTACCTGCCTCGTGGTAGCACGTTCCAGGCACCCACTAACACTGTGTGTAAAAAAAACTTGCCCCGCACATCTCCTTTAAACTTTGCCCCTCTCACCTTAAAACTATGCCCTCTAGTCTTTTGACACTTCCATCCTTGGAAAAATATTCTGTCTGTTTTCCCTATTTGTGCCTCTCATAAACATTAGAGTGATTTGTCTTCATTCACCATTTTGATAACCTATCACAACTATATTGACAGATTCTTGATTAGTATGGGTGTCAGGGGTTATGGGGACAAGGCAGGAGAATGGGGTTAAGATGGAAAGTTAGATCAACCATGATTGAATGACGGAGTAGACTTGATGGGTTGAATGGCCTAATTCCGCTGCTACAAATTATGAACTATACTAAAACGGACTATTTTCTATTTTCCAGTGAACCAAACCAGCTGCACTGTGAACTATTTTAGTATGTGCAATTGTTAGAGCCCAACAGGGCAGATTCTCAGCTGTAGTTACTCTCCATCTCAGTGCAAACTCAGTTGTTGGACAGCAAGTTAAGTAAGTTGCCATTCATTGAACAATACCGCTCAGCAAAGGCTCTTCAATCCATCCTGGGATCAAAACCAAGCCCTTCGATCTGGCAGCAAGATCAGGAAGATGTTTGCTCTCCTGAACTTCCCCCATGCACCTTTGAGATTCTTCACGAGAAATGACGAGACAAAGAGTAAGTCCAACTAAATATGGAGACGTATTCTAAATAGATGCAAATTATAGCATTAAGTTCATATCTTCCTGTCATTTCACCCATATTTTTGATGTTGCTGCGGGAGTAGACAGTAGAGCTAATAGGACTTGATGTTTCAATCCCTGTAGTAAGTCGGCACTCTTGCTATTTGCAGTGGGATTGGAGTAGTGGAAAGTAGGGTAGGTACGTCATCGGGGTCATCAAGTGGGCACCCTCCTTCTTTGACGTTTCATTGATAAGCCCACAACATCTCCAGAGGGCTCAACGGTGATACCTGGCGTCCCAGTTACACCTCCCTCAGTTCCATACCCTCCTGTCTTCATCTTGCAGCCTAATTGTTATCTCTCCTTTTGATCAAATCCAATTGCTGCTTTTTTCTGCAGAATTTTATAATGATTGCTTGTTAGAGGGAGCGACCCCTCACCCCCATTTTCTTTAACAGCCTGGTCATAGATGTAGCAACAAATCCCCTGCATCCCACTTCGACAGGTAAAATCTTGGTCTTCCAGCCATTCTGGGAAGCTTCAGTTGCCAGTTCAGAGTACTTGGTCTTTTTCCTCTTATAAGCTTCTTCAACACCATCTTCCCATGGAACTGTCAATTCCACAACATATGCCAACTTGGCTGATGTGGACCACAGGACCATGTCTGGCCGGAGTGTGCAGCCACAATGTCTGGGGCAAACACAAGCTTTTTTTCCAAGTCCACTTCCATTTTCCAATCCCAAGCAGGCTGCAGAATGCTTGCATCCATTGATGTTATCTGGTGCTCTGTAGGTTGGCCCGCTGGTACAAAAGTTGTGAAGTGGACATTTCCTGCCGATGTTTGTGGGGAAGCATTTGTGATCCTACCCCTCTGTTCCAGGACTGATGCCAGCTGTCTGAGAACTTGGTTATGCCGCCAAGTGTAACACCCTTGGGTGAGGCTGATAAAAGTGCATCCTGTTAAAATGTGCCTTAGTGATGCAGGTGCTTGGCAAAGGGAGCAAGCGGGGGCTTCTCCGAACCACTGCCTCAGGTTCTGGGGTGATGGTAGAACATCATAAGTGGCTCTGATGACAAAACTTAGCCGAGATCCTTCCATTTGCCAGATGTCACGCCAGCTGAATTTCCTCTTTTCCAGGCTCTCCCAGTTAGTCCATTGGCCCTGCTTGACCATTAAGACGGCCTTGCCGTGTCGCTCTGCCTCCTCCCATCTTCTCACCTCCTCCACCACGAGCCGTTTCTTATGCACTGATATTGTCTTGTGCCATTGAGGAGCATTTGGGACGAGCCCGAGCCCGGTTCTCCCGTGTTGGACTTGGCCAACCATATCCCGGAAATGAAGAGCAGACTTAGCACTCTGAACGGCTTCAGATGGTGTCCACTTCCTCCCCGTTGCCACACTGGGGCCGCTGTTTGAATAACAGTATCTTCAGATTCAGTGAGGGTCATGGCCAACCTTGCTTTAGTGCATTTGAACTCTACCACAAGTCCTGCAATGGGTAATTCCAATTTGCCACTCCCGTACAGTCCGACAGCACTTAAGCATCGTGGAAGTCCAAGCCACTGTTTCACATGTGTGCTGATCATTCTTTCCAGCTGTTCTACTTTGTTGATGGGGATTTCATACATAGATAAAGTCCACATGATTCTTGGTGGTATGCCAAATTGGAAGCACCACAGCTTGAGTTTTCCTGGTAGCAAGGTCTTGTTGATGCGAGCTATGTGCGTGATGGTATATTTTTTTAGTTGTTCAAACTCTTTCTGAAGTTAAAATATTTCTTTGCAATTTATCAGCAGGATTGCATTCTAAGCACCAAGGTAATACTTTGCAAATGCTACAGTAACCTTGGAGACTGAAACCACTGCCATGCCAGGATAGGGCTTAATGGTCTGTTGCATTCATTGTTTACCTGCTCTTCAAATGGAATGAATGGTGGAAGAGGAAATCTACTAAAGATGTAACTATTAGATTGAAAATAATGCAGATACAAGGAATTGCAGAAGCTGGTATACCCTCCTGGTCTGCATCGTCCTTTTACCTGCCAGGTATTATCTTGCCCCTGTTCTCTTCCAGCTTTCTTTCCCACTCCCCCCCCACACTTACAATCTGAAGGGTCCCAACCAGAAAAGTCACCTATGCATGTTCTCTAGAGATGCTGGCTGAGTTACTCCAGCACTTTGTGCCTTTAGGTGAAAACAATGTTTGTCTCAAGTTAAATAATTACTTGGGGCAGGTGCTTCCCAGTTACTGTTATGCCCTCTGCCGTCCTCTCCAGAATCTGCCAGACTCTGTCATAAAAACCTTTCGGAGTGCGATTTAAAGAGCCATCAAGATGTCGTCTGTTCAGCCATGACCTGAAGAGAAAGATATGTTCTCTGGTTACTATGTACTCCTGATGATGTTAAATGTCCACATTTACTGCACAAGTCACACAAATATAACTTTCATAGTTCATTTAGGGCGAGTCACAGAAATAAATCGCGAGGCAGAACACCGTATACAGAATTAATTTAAAAAGTACCAATTAGCTTTGACATTAAGCAAACAAAAAACTAGTTAAAAGAACAATTTCCATTTGAAATTTTGCAATTTGTTTTCTAAAAGTAATTGTTATATTTGCAAATACTTTCATTTTATCACTACAGCTGCTTGATGCATTTTGAAATGCCAACAATATGAAATAAAATGTGTTTAGAACTGTCTTTTTAATCTTATGGGCAAGGTAGCGAATCTGCTCCAATGGTTCTTTATTGTCACATTTACATTGCACAGTTTAATTGATTATCTATCGCTCACAGTCATGCGATGCCATATTGCGGCACCATTTACAATAGTCCAACGGAATAGGATAAAGCTTTGCCTCCTTGCTGTAAAGGTACCTCTTGAATTGAGTTTGAACAGTTACTTTCGATATAAATATACATTAACTAGCAATCTTACTTACAGTTAGTACATAGCAGCTTGAAAATAAAAGTGGATGGGTGACGTTTCGGTTTGGGAAGTCTGGAGAAAGGTCCCAACCCAAAACATCACCCATCCTTTTTCTCCAGTGATGCTGCCTGACCGCTGAGTTACTCCAGCACTTTGGGTCTATCTTCGGTATAAACCAGCATCTGCAATTCCTTTCTACAAATAAAACAGGGGCTTCTCTTCTGTAGATATGAGGAAAGTAGATCAGCCTAAACTTTACCTCCATTGGTGAAGTTTCAATGCTAACCCTTGAAGGAAGCCAACCACACAGATCTGGCAAACTCTGTGACATGGATTTTTTCCCTTTCCTGCCATCGGTTGTTATCAGATGTCAATAGAAGAAAATCTTTGGCATCCGGGAGGGAGATGTCTTCAAGTTGATTGATCAGTTAATTCGCAGTAGAGCACTCAGACAGCAATCCAAAAAAATTATTTTAGTTTAGTTTAGAGATACAGCGCAGAAACAGACCGCTCGAGCCAACCAGTGATCACCCCGTACACTAGCACCACCCTACACACTAGAGACAATTTACAAATCTTACCAAAGCTAAATAACCTACAAACCTGCACGTCTTTGGAATGTGGGAGGAAACCAGAGCACCCGGACAAGACCAACGTAGTCACAGTGAGAACGTACAAACTCTGTACAGATAGCACCCGTAGTCAGGATCAAACCCGTCTCTGGCACTGTGGGGCAGCAACTCTACCGCTGCGCCACTGTGCCGCCCAAACCGTACAGTTTTAGCAACCTTACAAGTGTTTTACCAAGGTCAACATTAAGATAGGAAATACATGACATTAAGCAGAAGCTGAAAAGTCAAAAACATACCTCAAAACATTTTTTTACTAAGAATTATGGAGTTTTGTAGTAATTTTCTCAGAATCAGACTCTACATATAAAATTAGTAGCCTCAGGTCAGAGATATTGCTGTTAGTGTTATTAGGGTTTACTACACTGTTGAAACCCAATCTACAGAACCTCAACAGACAACTTTCAGGTCAATAACGATCCTTAAATTGCTGACAATTATTTTTCAAGTTTCATTCCGAATGACCTCTTGCATAAATCTCAAAAAAATTATGTTATAATCTATATTTTTCATTTGCTGGTTCTGGGAACTCTTCAATCTGATTTATTTTTATATACAGAGGATGGTGGGTGTCTGGACTGCTTGCAGGGATGGCAGTGGAAGCAGATATAACTAGCATTTCAGAGGCTTTTGGATAGGCACGTGGAAGTGCAGGGAATTGAGGGATATGGATCATGTGCAGGCGGAAGAGATTAGAGTATCTTGGCATCAAGTTCAGCACACTGTGGGCCGAAGGGCCTGTTCTCGTGCCATACTGTTCCATGTTCTCTCTTGCCTTTCAGGTTGCAAAAAGTGATCAAGTAAAGGCTTTGAGAAAAGAATCATCACTATCTAAATGATAGACAAAAATACTGGAGAAACTCAGTGGGTCTGAAGAAGGGTTTTGATCCGAAACGTTACCTATTTCCTTTGCTCCATAGATGCTGCCGCACCCACTGAGTTTCTCCAGCATTTTTGTCTACCTTCGATTTTCCAGCATCTGCAGTTCCCTTTTAAACATCATTCTTTAAAATGCATCTTGATTTACGTTTGTAACCTATAGGCTTAAAAAGTGAAGATTTTTATTTAAAACTTCCACAAATGTCAGCAATATTTTTATGACTTTGCTTAATACTGCCTTATAAATTTCCTACAGATTGCAATTCTCTAAATTACCCATATGATCCATTAGTGCTCTTGAAATCGATCACACTTCATCTTCCAGTTCTTCTGGCGTTCAGATTATTAGTTATGAGTTGAAGTGCCACATGTGTTTGTTAGTACTGGAGTAAGAGGGCAGGTCAGATGAAAGTTTGGCTAAAGGGATTCATTAGGAGGGAGGGCTTTGGATTAATGGATCACTGGGACAATTTCAGGGGAAGGTGAGAGTTGTTTAACTGGGAGATCGTAGATGGTAGGAGAACAGATAGAGAAGATGTTGAAGAACATGGAATATTTGCTTCATTAGCCAAGAGGAATATACAAGCCAGGAGATACCGTTGCAGCTTAATATGACATACGTTAGAATATAGGTTAGAACGCTTAGAGCACTATGCATAGTTTTGGCTCGCCTCACTATAGAAAGGATGTTTAAGAAGGAACTGCAGATGCTAGAAAATCGAAGGTAGGCAAAAATGCTGGAGAAACTCAGCGCGGATGGAGAGAGTGAGAGGAGTGGAGCGGGGCAGCAGCTCGCGGGGGCCTGAGCGAGGCCCGGAGCGATGTGTCTAAAGCAGCGGAGGTTTGCAAGGGGATGCCCACCCACCAGCGTAACAGACGATTGGGTGGGGGAGACGAAGAGGAGGCCGTCCCCTGCGACGGCAGCCACGGCCACTTTTCCACCACGCTGGTCCGTGCCCGCGCTTGTCATGAGGTAAATCTCTACCGGAATATGTAAAAATTTCACCGTTATCGCGTCGGGTTTTCGAGGAGATGTGAATCACAGAAAAAGAATCAAGTAAACAAACACATACGTAAACATCCAAGACCAGAGTTTTATAAAAATATAAGGGTCCCGTCCCCTCAACGCGCAGTTATGGGGGGGGGGGGGGGGGGCTGCAGCGTCACACACACACTAACCACCCCCCACACACACACAGGGGGGGAGAGGGGCAATAGTGGGGGGGAAAGGGAGGGGGAGGGGAGGTGAAGAGAGAGAAGGGGAGAGAGGGAAGAAGGGGAGAAGGGAGAGAGGGGAGGGTGGATGGAAGGCAGAGGGTGGAAGGGGAGGGGGGGAGAGAGAGAGGTAATAGAAATTGTATTCACTGCAACGTGTAAAAAGAGTTGAGATACTGTATTATAATTTTGCTGCATGTCATTGTGGTATATATCATGTCTTGATTGGTGAATATGTTTAGTTTGTGACTCTATTTGAAGCAGAAATAATATGTGAATGCTTCATTCCGAGCATAATTCCGACTGGTAACTACGCACTTCGTCCGAGCACATTATCGCACACGTCATGTAAGCCGTCTTAAATGACCACCTAAACTGTCATTTGGCAACTTAAAAAGCTGCGTAGGTTGCCCGGCTAGCAACAGAGAAAAAAAGTTAAGCGAGAGCTCTGCATGCTATAGGAAAGATGCCATTAAGCCATTAAGAGAAGACATACAAGGATGTTGCCAGGACTCGGGGGCCTGAGCTATAGGGCGAGGTTGGGCAGGCTAGGACTTTATTCTGTGGGGCAAGACAGGCTGAGGGGTGATTTTATAGAGGTGTCTAAAATCATGAGGGGAACAGATAGGGTGAATGCACAGATTATTTTACCCCGAGTATGGGAATCAAGAACTAGAGGGCCTAAGGTGGAGAGGAGAAAGATTGAATCGGGCCCTGAAATGCACTTTTTTTACAAAGAGGGCAGTGGGTAGGTGATCTGATCTGCCAGATTAAGTGGATGAGGTATGCACAATGATAACATTTAAAAGACATTTGGACAATTTCATGGATTGGAGAGATTTAGAGGAATGTGGGACTAACTTTGATGTGGCATCTTGGTTGGTATGAACGAATTAAATGAATGAATGAATGAATTAATTAATACTGGACGAGTTGGGCAGAAAGGCCTCTTTCTGTGCTCTGACTCTACCACAGTATTACTGATTCAGTAACAACACTCATTTCAAGCTGGAAGACTGATGCTTGTACTGTGCTATGCCCCATTAAGAGCTGTCTGTAAAGATTGCACTCGTGAAGCTAAATGCTGACAGCTGCATGAACTTAGAACACTACATTAGGGAATGGCGAATGGTGACTGACAGTATCAGTTTCAATATAGTGCTGCGCTGGGAACCTGAGCAATGTATTACTTTGCGAATAAAGCTGTCGCTTTCAAAAGTAGTTTCAGAGCAATCCACAATTCCATCTTAACATTGTTAAAACATTGTAATTGAATTTCTAGTTCAGCATCTCCATCGAAATTCAGAATCTCTTTTGATATTCAGACTGCAATATTACTTAGTTGGTTCAGATTACCTTTCCTTGTCACCAGGCTGCAGAATATCCAGTAAAAGCTTTTTAACATCACTTGGCGACATCTGGTACAGATAATCTGCGGGTAGATCTCCACCTCGGGATGCAAGAGCATGTTCCATAGCATGGATGATCCATCTGAAGCAGATTACAAAACTCATACTTATGACAAGATAGCTGAAAGAACACAGTGTTGAATTAACCAACTATCGAACCATCAAAACAAAGCAAATTTTAAACTTCAAAGAACAACGACCAGTGGTATTATCACAGATCCATTCTGTATACTTTTACTGACAGTCATTAAAATCCACTGCATGGAAGTGTTTTGATGTTAACTCAACCTGAGGTGGGAGTGGGAAAGATCGTTCAGAAGGATGCCATTTTGGAACTCACGTAGGTCTTTCAATCATTAACATTTATCTTAAACAATCAAGAGTGTTATTGTCATGTCCTGAAAGTGAGTGAGTGAGTGAGTGAGTGAGTGAGTGAGTGAGTGAGTGAGTGAGTGAGTGAGTGAGTGAGTGAGTGAGTGAGTGAGTGAGTGAGTGTGTGTGTGTCCGCATATAGCTGCAAGAATTTCATACACATTTTAACATTAGACAATAGGTGCAGGAGTAGGCCATTAGGCCCTTCGAGCCAGCACTGCCATTCAATGTGATCATGGCTGATCATCTCCAATCAGTACCCCATTCCTGCATTCTCCCCATATCCCCTGACTCCGTTATCTTTAAGAGCCCTATCTAGCTCTCTCTTGAAAGTATCCAGAGAACCGGCCTCCACCGTCCTCTGAGGCAGAGAATTCTACAGACTCCGAACACTGAACTTTTCACATATACTTTGCACTATTATAGTAAATTTGACAATATTAGTGCAAAGTAAAAAATAATGTCCCAAAGTCTCTGTAGTTCAGAGCCTATTTGGAGGTTGTAGTGTTTAATAGCCGATGGTTGTAGGGAAAAAGGTGCTCCTGAAACTTTGCTATCATGTAGAAGAGTCCCGACCCAAAATGTCACCTATCCATGTTCTCCAGAGATGCTGCCTGACCCGCTGAGTGATTCCAGCACTTTGTGTCTGTCCGCTCACTATCCCAATCTATATTTCACTGAACTGCATATGGTTTCACTCTGCCTTGGTTACAATTTAACACCCGTCATGGTTCACTGGGATTTATTCTCCACTCCATTACACCAAGGTCATCAATACACTCAATCCTTTGGTTCCTCCAGGGGTCGACTGACAATGTGTCATTGCCGATTGGAATAAACCGGCGAGGTATTGACAAGTTGTTTGTTGGGAGAGCAAATATGGCAGCTTTATCATTAATAACATTGGTTAAAAATGAGATGTTGATCAGGTATGCTTCACTCAGGGGCACCACTTCAAGCAGAGTGCAGCTTATTTCCCTTGTACAATAAAGAGCATTTTTGATCAGGAAGGAATTCCTTAAGGAACCAAAACTAATCCAAACATTTCCCCCAAGAAACATTTCGGGATAACAATACAAGTTCAGTTTTTTTCTAGTAATCCTACACAAGCTTCAGGACATGTGGAGTCAAGACATTCTTTTACCCACCATCTCATGTGTGAAAAGGTTATTCCCCTAGGTCCCTTTATCAGCAAAGTTGCTACGAACAGTTTTGTTCCAGCAATCATCAGGCTCTTGGACACTACCCAACTGCGAGGTTCAATGAACTATCATTGATTGCAGTGAGGACTTAGGGTCTTTTTGTACTAGTATTGTGAGTCATAATCACACAGTGTGGAAACAGGACATTTGGCCTGACCAACATGTCACATCTACAATATGTGTTTGGCCAATATCCCTCTAAACGCATCCTATCCATATACCTGTCTAAGTGTTTCTTAAACATTGCGATTATACCCGCCTCAACTACTGACAGCTCGTTCCATACCCCCCCCACACCTTAAACTTATGTCCCCTGGTGCTTATTAATTTAATTAGTTTGTTTATTGTACATTTTCTGTGTGTATTACATTGTGCTGCTATAAGTAAGTATTTCATCATTCTGCTGTTGACAATGAAAAACTCTTGACAACCGACATACAAATTCCTGCCACGGTTTTCTACAAAAATCTTTGAAACATACATTTTAAAGTAAAATCTACTTCGTTCACAAAAGTGAAAAGCACCAAACCAAATATTTAACATACCCAATTCTAAATTTCAGCATGCCATGGAAGAGTTCTGGAGAATTGGAGATAAGCCAACCGATATGGATGACAAGTTCTTGCTGAAGGACTGCGTCCCGTACATCATGTTTGGCGCACTTAGTATAGACAATGTTCTTTATTTCCGTTGGAGATAGGGGGTTTGAAATAATCTCTTCCTCTTGGCCAAATACCCCAATTGTCACCTGTTATTTCCAAAATCAGTGAAGAAATTGAATGAAGGTATACTGATATGAATTATTTTTAAATACAATTTAGACTGTAGCATTTAAGATTCTCTATAGATGTTTCTTCAAAAGATATAACTCCTCAATAACTTTCAATAAAAACCAAAAAAAATAGCATTTCTTCAACAATTATATTTATATAAAATGCATCTCTAATGTGTATAGAAAATGAACTCAGTTTTAAGCAGTGCTTTTTTGTGACAGTACAACATACTGGCATTTCTAAAAAGTTAAACGTCATTGTTTTCTGGCCACTTGGCACGTATGTTTACTAATCGTGCATTTTCCGCCTTTTGTCTACAAAAAGCACTGTTTTGTTAAGCAATAAATGGCTACAATCACAACCAAACTACTTGTACAACTTTAAACATGTCCAATTATTGCTCATATTTGGGTTCGAATTCATTTTATATCATTGAGAAATTGTTCTTGGTCATTATTGTGTGGGGGTGATAATGGTGACAGCTTAAATGGGGGCAGCCAAGAACATTGCAACAAGCCATGCATAATATCCATTCACTCAAACGGCGATGTAGAATGTGATGAAAGACCTTTACAGCACCCCTATCAGATTCCTTTTGATATCCATTTTGGTTATAATGTGTGCTGGCTAAAGAAACGTAAAAAAGTGTTTCTGTACCTAATATAGCGGAGCCCAGTTGTTAAATATGAAAATATTCTGATTGCAACATTTTTAAATAATGTTGCCAGTCTAAATCCTAATGAGAGCAGCTGTTATTTAGCAGTCCAGCTGCACTATAAAATAACAAATTAATTAGCTTTTAGCTAGAAGCTTACACAAAGAAAAGTGCATTGCTTCAGAGTTTTATTCTTCAATTTTTGCATAAATCATGGGCATTTCATGCAAAATCATGCCAATTTCCTACGTAGGACAGCATGCCAATAAGAGTTAAAACACAGGGCTTTCATCCATGGAATCTGGGCCCGAGTGCAGTTAGCACAGTTGAAAATAAATTATCTACTTTTGCAATGGACATTCAATTACTCTGGAGATGCCTAGCACAATGGATTTCAACAAATCTGCTCCAGTCTCCAGCACAGCAAAAATTGCCTATCATTTTCCACATGATTTGAAAAAGACTTAATTCAGAGGAGTTGAAAGGACACATCTGTTTGGTTTAGTTTAGTGAGACAGCACGGAAACAGGCCCTTCTGCCCACCGAGTCCACACCGACCAGCGATCCCCGCACATTAACATTATCCTACACACACTAGGGACAATTTACATTTATACCGAGCCAATTATAAACCTGCACGTCTCTGGAGTGTGGGAGGAAACCGGAGATTTTGGAGAAAACCCATGGTCACAGGGAGAACGTAGAAACTCTGTACAGACAGCACCCGTGGTGGGATTGAACCCGTGACTCTGGCGCTGAAAGCGCTGTAAGGCAGCAACTCTACCGCTGCCCCACCCTGCCAGTACTACCAGAGGCGGCAGGAATATTTCAGATCGTGTCTCACACCGCAATCTTTTGGAATGAGGAAATGAACAAGCTGCAAACAAAATCTGAATGGTTCATTCATCAGATCAGACACAGCTAATCAAGAGGTCTCCAGATTTTACTGGAGAACATAAATATAAAAGTGGAAATTGTTCCTGCTCATGATTCTGGCTACTCCTCAAAATCCAAGATGTTTTCAGACTGTGGAATACATTGCATTTCTTTCTAATGCTCAAGGAAATGTCACTTGCCATATCGACAACATTGGGCATGAAACTCATTGTTACTTGCGTGGATTATTTTATTAGGCAAGGAAAAGTTAGACTTGGCAGTTGCAATTTAAAAATATCTTGTTAATTTACACGACTTACCCATGATATGTGGATTAAAACAGAAAAAACTCACAAATTACAAATAAACAGAAAATGTGACATTACCGTGAAACTGTTGTATAGTGAGTTGTATACTTACTTGTTTACCCTGAACTAAAGCCCTAGTAATTGATGGAGCAAGGCTGTCCACTTGTTTACCTAAAACACTCGCTGTGAAGCGTACATTAGACCTGGTAAACAAAAAAACATCATTCTACTAGATGTTGTTTGCATAAAATAATCTATAGGTGACTACCGATACAAATTTCCAAATGTATATTCCATGAGATAACTGAAGCCTCTCTCACCCCAGAATCTTCTAAACAGCTGAATAACGGAACTGAAATTAAATATCATTAACTTTACTCTGCAAAGAATAACCATGACCACAATTTCAGACACTGAATAACCAGATAGCAGAGAGATCCAAGTATTTGTATCCAGAGATCATTATTAACCTTTGCCCATTCGTGCTACGAAGTGCTGGAGTAACTCAGTGGGTCAGGCAGCATCTCTGGAGAACATGGATAGGTGACGTTTCAGGTCAGGACCCTTCTTCAGGTTTCCCTGCTGCCTGACCCACAGAATTACTTCAGTACATTGTGTCCTTTTTTTGTAAACTGGCATCTGCAGTTCCTTGTTTCCCCATTTGTGACATTTTGTCTGACTTACATCCTCGACTTCTGATAGCTTCTGTCACCTGACGTTTCCTAGTCCTATTTCATGTCCTATCCATTTCATTTCTTATCATGGATCACCTTGGCTCCACATCTCACGTGTCTGTAAAGACAACCTTTGTTTCTTCTTTGAATCCAGTCTTAATCCACTATCATCTCTTCGTTCTGACAAAGTGACTTCAATCTAGAGCATTCACTCATTTATTTCCCACAGATATGGCCTGGTCAACATTGTCATCTTGAATAACATTACCTTTCGCTCCTCCACTAACAAAAGGGAATCAAAGAGGGCTACCTAAACACATTTATGGGAAATAAACAGAGGACAGATGGTAGTGGATGAAGACTGGCTTGACCACCCTTCAAAGAAGAGCTGTCCCGGCAGAAACACAAAGTGTGGAGGAATTTGTGGCTAATGCTTAAAAAATGACCTCAAATCTTTAAACCGTGTGTCCGCATTATAGATTTTCCCACAAGGGGACATACTGTCCACATTCATCCCATCAAACCCCTCATGAACCTTCCTAGCCACTTGCATTACTTGCAGACTAATCCTTTGCGATCACGATCCTTTTGCAGCTCAGAGTTTTGTAATATCTTACCATTTAGATAACGCACCTCCCTAATACTTTTGATGCCAAAATGGCCAACTTTGCATTCTCCCACATTATGCCCCACTTGCGTTATTTTTTCCAAGTCCTCTTCACAACTTACTTTCCTACTACCCCCCCCCCCCACCCCCCTGTCATCAGCAAATTTAGAAATCCTACATTCAACCGTCATTGATATAAAATGTAAAATGTTGAGGCTCCAACACGATCCCTGAGGGCAAACCACTTGTCACAGCTTGACAACTGAAAATATCCTGTTTACGACTATACTTTATGCATCCAGGGGCGGCACGGTGGTGCAGCGGTGGAGTTGCTGCCTTACAGCGCCAGAAACCCAGGTTCCATCCTGACTACAGGTGCTGTCTGTATGGAGTTGTGCGCTCTTCCCGTGACTGTGCAAGCCTTTTCAGGGTGCTCCGCTTTCCTCGCGCAGTCCAAAGTCTACAGGTTTGTAGGTTAATTGGCTTTGGTAAAACATTGTAAATTGTCCCTAGTGTGTAGGATAGCGTTAATGTGTGGGGATCGCTGGTCAGCGCTGACTTGGTGGGCCGAAGGGCCTGTTTCCACGCTGTATCTCTAAACATATGTTATACAGCATAGAAACAGTTCCTTCAGCTCAACTTGACAATGCCAAGCAAGATGCCTACCTGAACTAGACCTATTTGCTGGGTGTTTTGCCCATATCCCACTGCACTTTTTTCACTCTTGTTCAATTTGTGGCCAGGGGCTGCTTCTAGAATAAACAATAATATGGAAACACAATTTGTAATAAGCTTCAATTTTGCCTAAAATTTACCTTGCTCATTAACTGGTTTGGATAATCTTGAGAGGTTGTTGTTGGAATTATTTGAACACTCTAAGGAAACTGTGCTCCAACAGTCAAGGTGCATCATAAGCTTGTGAGCACGTCTTTCTTCCTTCGATTACAACTCTGTCCAAATTACTGGGCTCAGCTACAGCATTAGGAATAGTCTGTTAGCCACTGAATATATAAACTAAACTGTCCACTGACATATTTCATTTTAGTTTACAGATACAGTATGGAAACAGGCCCTGCAGCTCAACGAGTCCACGCCCAGCATCGGTTACCCGTTCACACTAGTTCTATGTTATCCTACTTTCGCATCCACTCCCACACACTAGGGGCAACATACAGAGGCCAATTAACCTACAATCTTGCACATCTTTGTGCCATAGGAGGAATCCCGACCACCCAGAGGAAACCCACGCAGTCCCAGGAAGAACGTGCAAACTCTGCACAGACACACCAGAGGTCAGAATTGAACCCTGGTCTACCAGTTGCACCACCATGCTGCCCTCTAAACAAGCTTTATATTTCACCAACTAGAAGGAGAAAGCATCAAAAGCACTGATGCACATGTATTGGATTTTACTGTGAGGAATTGCCAGCGTAAAACACTGTATTTGAAATATAAGTTTGTATTTGAAAATAAGTAGCCCTTGAAGGGTTAAAAAGAAGCTAAGCCTTCGCAGCTTTCAGCTTGGTAAATCAGTCCCATAAATCCCCTGTAGTATTTAAAATTAGCTTGTGCCCCACATTTCGTTGCAAGAATATGCTACAATGCATAAACTACTTGACAACAACTGCCAGTAAGCTTAGCTACTTCTTGAAAGCACTTCCTTTTCAACATCACACAATATGACTGTGGAACATGCACTTCATGTATAAATATTCCTGCACTTATTGGAGGCTTGTGGGGAAGCAAGATTGACTTTTTATTAATCCTTCCTGTTTCTACAAACATATTAGTCCTAATTATGCAGAAACCAATGTGTGAATCCTATTTAGTGGCTCTATTTCCCTGTTTAAGGAGTACATCTAAGTAATGAGTATGAAACTTGGAATAGTGTGCCATGTTCCAGACATAGATAATGAATGCAGTGGTTTCACAAGGAGAAAATCCACGGGGAAGGAACCCATAAATGGGTAGAGACAATTGCGTGAGGTTTAACGAAGGAAAATATAGGCCACACAACAACAAAAATAAAATCCAAGATAATTAGAGAGGTTAAAAATAGTGAACCGTCTTGTGTACAGATAAGTGGAAAAACACTGGAATCATTGAAACGGCCAGGGTGAAAGGGCAAGTGCTGTACTGATGGAAAGTTGGGCGGGAGAGAGATGAAACTCATCACAATAGTCTTAGTTTAGTTTACAATTACAGCACAAAAACAGGCCCTTTGGCCCATCGGGTACACACCAACCAGTAATCACCCATACACTAGTATTATCCTACACACTAGGGTCAATTTACAATTGTTACCAAAGCAAAACATTTACAAACTGCTGCCTCTTTGGAATGCAGGATGAAACCAGAGCATCTGGGGAAAAACCCAAGCGATCACAGGGAGCACGTACAAACTCTGTACAGAGTGCACCCACAGTCAGGATAGTACCCGGGTCTCTGGTGCTGTAAGGCAGCAACTCTACCGTTACACCACCTTGCCACCCCAAACCCCAGTCCTGGGCTTTCTTGACCGTTTACCCCTCTGAACTACCTACTCGCCTCCTCTCCCATCCGTGTAAAATACAACAGCATAGAAGGAGGCCATTTGGCCCTGAGTTTATGCCGAGATGCAAATGGAAACCAAAGCAGACTGGGTTATCAGTTTTTGGAACACCCACGTCGTGGACAAAGATACCCTGAATTTCTTATTCCCATTCATTTCAATTGCCTACGCTACTCTGACTCTTGCCTTTGGAGAGATCATGCTGGAATTACTAAAGCACTCTCGGCAGAGTGAGCTCCAGTTAACCAAGGTGCATGATGAGCCTGTGAGCATGTCTTTCTTCCTTAAATTACAACTCGGTCCAAATTTCTCTGACGTTTCAATAAATTTAGAATAAGTTCATGGAAAAGTCACTTCATCTCACAGAACTGTACAGCACAGGAATAGGCTCTTCAGCCCACGATGTTTGTGCTGAATATGATGCCTAATTAAACTAATACCTTCTGCATAATTAGGCAAGTAACAGTCTTCCTGACCCAACACCACATTCAGTAAACCTCAGACAACGATTCCATTCTCCCCACATTTACACCTGCCGTTGATCAATCTTTCATCTTTTTTTTGTGCCGTTACCATTCATTTTTGCTTTCCACCGTCATGCCTTTGTTGTTAAATCTCTCCTGTCTTCCTCCTTTCATAGATCTACCATTTCATCTCTTTCTCTCACCCAACTGTACTTCCAAACCTTTCCCTACTTCTTAAAACATGTATTTACTACTGATGTTTAAGGAAGAACTGCAGATGCTGAAAAAAAAAATCAAAGATACACAAAAATGCTGGAGAAACTCAGCGGGTGAGGCAGCATCGATGAAGCGAAGGAATAGGTGAATGCACAGCTATTTTCAGGTCCCTCCAGAGATGTTCGATCGGTTTCTCATCTGGGCTCTGGCTGGGCCACTCAAGGACATTCACAGACATGTCACGAAGCCACTCCTGCGTTGTGTTGGCAGTGTCATGCTCCTGTTAGAAGGAGAACCTCCGCCCCAGTCCAGAACGTTCTGATATTCATCAAGGATCTCTCAGTACTTTGCTCCGTTTATCTTTCCCTCGATCCTGACTAGTCTCCCAGATCCTGCCACTGAAAAACATCCCCACAACATGATGCTGTCACCACCATGCACCGGGTCTCGACCCGAAACCTCACCTATTCCTTCACTCCATAGATGCTGCCTCACCCACTGAGTTTCTCCAACATTTTTATTTATTACTGATCCTCACATTTATGATGCAGGTCTGAGGAATGATCATCGACATGAAATGTCGCTTCTATATCCTTCTCTAGAGATGCTGCCTGACTACTGACTATTTCTGCAATTGTTTTGTTTTTAATTCAAATTTCCAGCATCACAGTATTTGCAGACAAATATGTTTACATGGCACCACCATAAAGATAAGAACAAATCACTACACCACCCATCATTTTTCTGATATAATACCTCTAGAAAATTAAATTCCAAAGTGTACAAATTGTACAGTGCATTCAGAAAGTATTCAGACCCCTTCACCTTTTCCACATTTTTGTCACGTTACAGCCTTATTTTAAAATGGATTAAGTTCATTTTATTTCACATAAATCTACACACAATACCACAGAATGAAGAAGTGAAAACAGGTGTTTAGAATTTTTTGCAAAGTAATTAAAAATAAATTACTGAAATATCACATTTACATAAGTATTCAGACCCTTTGCTATGACACTCAAAATTAGGTTCATCCTGTTTCCATTAATTATCCTTGAGAAGTTTCTACAACTTGATTGGAATCCACCAGTGGTACATTAAATTGATTAGACATGATTTGGAAAGGCACGCACCTGTCTATATAAGGTCGCACAGTTGACAGTGCATGTAAGAACAAAAACCAAGCCATGAAGACGAAGGAATTGTCTGTAGACCTCCGAGACAGGATTGTGTCGAGGCACAGATCTGGGAAAGGGTATAAAACAATTTCTGCAGCATTGCAGGTCCCAAAGAGCACATTCCGTCATTCTTAAATGGAAGAACTTTGGAACCACCAGGACTCTTTATAGAGCGGGCCGCCCGGCCAAACTGAGCAATCTGGGGAGAAGGGCGTTGGTCAGGGAGGTGACCAAGAACCCGAAGGTCACTGACAGAGCTCCAGAGTTCCTCTGTGGAGATGGGAGAACCTTCCAGAAAGACAACTATATCTGCAGCACTCCACCAATCAGGCCTTTATGGTAGAGTGGCCAGACGGAAGCCACTCCTCAGTAAAAGGCACATGACAGCCCGCTTGGAGTTTGCCAAGAGGCACCTAAAGGACTCTGACCATGAGAAACAAGATTCTCTGGTCTGATAAAGCCAAGATTGAAGTATTTGGCCTGAATGCCAAGCATCACGTCTGGAGGAAACCAGGCACCTGACCAATACCATACCTACGGTGAAGCATGGTGGTGACAGCATCATGTTGTGGGGATGTTTTTCAGTGGCAGGATCTGGGAGACTAGTCAGGATCGAGGGAAAAATAAACGGAGCAAAGTACTGAGAGATCCTTGATGAATATCTGAACGTTCTAGACTGGGGCGGAGGTTCTCCTTCTAACAGGAGCATGACACTGCCAAGACAACGCAGGAGTGGCTTCGTGACATGTCTGTGAATGTCCTTGAGTGGCCCAGCCAGAGCCCAGATGAGAAACCGATCGAACATCTCTGGAGGGACCTGAAATTGCTGTGCATCGACGCTCCCCATCTGCAGTGAAGAATGGGAGAAATTACCCAAATACAGGTGTGCCAAGCTTGTAGCGTCATACCCAAGAAGACTTGCGGCTGTAATCGCTGCCAAAGGTGCCTCAACAAAGTACTGAGTAAAGGGTCTGAATCTGATATTTCAGTGATTCCATTTTAATTACTTTGCAAAAATTTCTAAACACCCATTTTTGCTTTTTTATTATGGGGTATTGTGTGTAGATTGATGATAAAAAAAAAATTTTTAATCCATTTTAGAATAAGGCTGTAACGTAACAAAGTGTAGAAGAAGTGAAGGGGTCTGAATACTTTCTGAATGCACTGCGCAATAATGACTTCAAAAGGGCAATGATGTGTCAAAAATGCTGATCGATATATCATGACTTCCACTGTAAAAGGTGAGAATGCTTATCGAAGAGATGTCACAATATGATTGAAGGCAACAAAGCGTTATCAAATAAAATAATGCACAACTCATAGTTAAATCTTTTTGCAAGACAAGTAAAACCACAGCCAGATGTATACTCATTAAAATTAAAACAATAATAGGAAATAAAATCTTTCCATTTAATATCAAAAACAAAGCTAGCCACACGGTCAAATTAATCCCATGCATGCGCAAAATCTAGCACAATGCTCGCAAGAAATTGTTAATAAGTCGAGTATCCATTTCCTCTGGTGGTTGTTAGTAAAGCACTAAAGTCCAGTTATGCAGTCAAGACATTCATTAAATAAATGTTGGTGATGCTATTACAATTGACAATGGCACCAAATCTCACATATGCTGTCCTAATTACCTGCTTCCCATGTACCAGCAGAGAGGTAATATTTGGGGCTATAGAGGCAGCAATCAGCTCTAAATATGCAGCACTGTAGCGTAGAGCCAACCTAAATATATTGCATAATCATTGTATGAGGACATGGGAATTGTATAAAATGTTATCAGATCTGTAAACATATTATGTAAAGACCACATTTTATAAATTGATACAGATTTTAATTTAACAACCATTACATGATTGTAATGTTGGTAAAGAGGACAATAAATCACAAAGCATTGCTAAACACATTGGAGAATACAAATTAACATTAAAACCCTCTTTTTTTGTGCAAGAATTACTCCTCCCCCTCATAATCCTCCTTCCCTCTCTATCATATTATCAAAGTTGATCCAGGTAAAAAAAATAGCAGTTAATATACCAAATAACATATGGGATTTTAATTCACAGCAGTAGTAAGATCTTTGATGTCCTTGTTAACAAAATTATGATTTTAGTTGAGAATTTTTAATTGTTATAGCAACTCCTAGTAGCTAATC
This sequence comes from Okamejei kenojei, assembly GCA_035221665.1. Taxonomy (NCBI): domain Eukaryota; kingdom Metazoa; phylum Chordata; class Chondrichthyes; order Rajiformes; family Rajidae; genus Okamejei; species Okamejei kenojei. The sequence continues at coordinate 3,966,334 of CM069147.1, read as the reverse complement.
CATTAATCATCATCGAAACATGAGAAGTTTTAAATAAACACCAAATACAATGTAAACAATAAATGTTAGCTGGAATTTAAATGTTTTACAGAACAACAGCAGTTCAAAGATTAATTTGAAGAAAAGTTAAAAGACAAATAACAGCTAGTAGGAAATAAATAATGCAAAATGGTAATGGAATATATTTAAAACATTGAGTACAGGTATATGTCACGGGAGGGAAATTAATAAACGGTGAGATCAGAGCATATGATAATTGGAATAATATTGGAATGTTAATAGTGATGAAAACGGTCAAATATCAAAACAATCAGAGCGCAAACAAGTTATCCTCACATAACTTTGCAATACAGTAAAAAGTGATGGATATTACAAGTTAAAAATTGTTGCTTGTCAAAGGAACGTGACCATTGAGTGTCTGAAGGATCACCTTACCTCTGTGAATGAGGAATGCAAGAAGTAATTTACTTTCAAAAGAAAACAGCTGCTGGAGTAGGCCATTTGACCTCTCAAGCCTACCCCACCATTCGACATGACTGATCTGCCTCAAACCACATCTCCTCTTCTCTTCCACTTTCCTGTGGTCCTCAATTCCCTGATTATTCAAAAAATTATCCACCTCCCTTTTAAATATTTCAAAGATCAAGCTTTATCCTTATAGGTAGATAATTCCAGAGATTCTCACACTGTAGTTTTAAAAGATGCCCCTTGTTATTTAACTCTTGACCCAACAATAGCCCCCATTTTGAATCTCTCCCACCCACAGGAGCATCTTGATCTCACCTGTCTTGCTCCCTCAGGTTCTTATATGCTTCATCATTTTTCGAAGAATAGGGATCCAATTTCTTTATTTGTTCGTACTAAGACAACCTTCTCATCTCAGATATTAGTGCAGTGAATCTTTTCTACACTGCCTCCAATGCTTGCATAAGCTTTCTTAAAAATGGGACCAAAGCTGTGCACAACACCCTGTAAAATTGTACCTGAACTCCAACCTTCTTGCAGTGAAAGCCAATTACCTTCCTTACCTCTTGCTGCACTAACTGACCAGGTTTTTGCGATTTGAACACAAGAAACCTATATCCCTCTTTAATCTTTCCCTACTCAAATGATAGTCAGACTTTAAATTCCTCATACATTAGTGAATAACTTCACACTTTCCCCACATTAAAGCCCCTTGGTCACGCTTTTGCCCATTCGCTCGATTTATCTATAGCAGCAAAATATCCTCATTGTGACATGTCCTCCCACCTATTTTTGTGTCATCTGCAAAACTGGACATCTAATGATTTGCCTCCTCCTCCAAGTCATGAGTATAAATAGTAAATAAGTGAGGGCCAATAGTTGATCCTTGGGTTATATTCCTCCAATCTGAAAAAGTTTAATCCAACTCTTTGTCTTCAATGCCACCCTACAATTCGTACAAACACAACTCTCTTAACATGTGGTTTCTGATCTTGTGCACCAGTATTTTTGATGGTACCTCGTCAAATGCCTCTTGAAATCAAAATATACTATCTCTACTGGTTTCCCGCTATCAACTCTGCTTACAAGAGGATCATAGACGCGATCTACAAGTGATTGGAAGAAAACTTATAAAAACCATTTGGCTTAGGCTGTGAGTAATCTGGTTTTTGAAAGATTTCTGGAAATGCAAATTGCAACAAAGGACTAGAGGTTAGCAAATGTTAACTACTGTTAAAGAAACTGGAAAGGCACAGATGGAAGTTATAATAAATCAGATGGTGCACAGTTATATGCTAATCAGGCTAATCAGTCCACTGTGCCAGAGCCAGCTCTTGGAAACAGTCATCAGTATATTTCTAATCTCACACTCTATACACACAGCCGTCCAATCGTACTCATTTGACATATTTAGTCATTTCCTCTTCAAAGTTATTTAGTCTTAATTTCATGTCAATATTACGGCAAAAACGATTGACATTTGCTTTAATTTTTGGCAAATATGGCAAATAAACATAGAAACATAGAAAATAGGTGTAGGAGGAGGCCAGTTGGCCCTTCAAGCCAGCACCGCCATTCATTGCGATCATGGCTGATCGTCCCCTATCAATAACCCTTGCCTGCCTTCTCCCCATATCCCTTGATTCCACTAGCCCCAAGAGCTCTAACTACTCCTAAATCCATCCAGTGATTTGGCCTCCACTGCCCTCTGTGGCAGGAAATTCCACAAATTCACAACTCTCTGGGTGAAAAAGTTATTCTCACCTCAGTCCTAAATGTCTTAAACAGTTAAACATCAAGATTTAAAATTGTTATATAATGATGCTCACATTCCATCTTAAAATGTTCTCTTGCCTGTTTTAATTGAAATAATCTTTTGATTGCATTATCTGACACTTCTACAAAACGTCTCTGCTCTGAAAACAATCTACTCTATGGGGAAGCATTATCTGATTTTAAGTAGCATTACATTTCATATTAATCACATTGCTGTTTTCACATGGTCTCCATTTTGCAATTTCAAACCAATGCCCCCCTTTTCTCTCTTTAATTATTTCCTCTGGATTTGACTTTGATTGCATCCATTCAAATATCGAGCTGTTTCCCACAGTTTGTGCTAATAACGGCAATTCTTGCCTTGTTCACTCAGTTACTGGATGACTGATTTACTTCACTGTGCAATTCCAAAACCAGTGGCACCACATCTCATGATTAACCAGTCAATTGCAAGTCTGATAGGTGATGTCCTTCTTTGCACTGATGAAGCAAATTCTAGCTTGCAAGTGAAACAAAATCCCTCCACATTATAGCCGCCTACTGCGTTAGAAAAACGTCACCTCACCTTTGGTACTTTTGCCTGTTATCTTAAATCTGTGACCTGTATTTCTGACCATTTTGTTACTCGTAGCAATCTTAGGTTTCTGATTTTATGAAAACATTTCTAGATTTAGCAATCAAATTAGGTATCAAATCTCTCCTTATCAAGTGCCGAAGAAATGAGAACACCACAATTTTTTCTTGCTTTGGCAGATTACAAAAGCTTCTGGTAATATCTCCCCTCTATTCTCTGTCAAGTCTGGATGTTCTGAAAGTTCACTACCCAGATATTAGCACCAAACGTCATCTGGGGACTAACTTATGAATGTATAAAGTCCTGGATAGGTTTGAGGATGTTTCAACCCAATGAAATAGGAATTAATATGTAGGGGAGCAAGAAATTTAGTGTCATATGTGGACAAAAGGTGCACACAGATTCGAAAAGTGGACCAGGTCAAATAGAAATTTAAAAAGATATAATTTATAAGATTTTACACAACAACAAATTCTAGGCAAAATGCATAAAATATTAGATTATAGTTAGGTTATTCCTTGGGGTTTTGAGTAGCAATTTGGTAAATCAGTAATGATTTAATGAGTGTGAACAATATAGTTTTAAACTGCTGTCAAATCGGTAACTGGAGTGTTGATGGTAGGGTGGAAGGGTGATGCACACAAGGCCAAGAAATTAAAGGTGAAATGATAGAGAAAAATATTTACACACTATCGTTAGATCACAAAATCATTGGACACAAGAGGGTATTTTGATGGAAACTGTAACAATTTCAAAGTGTCACTGTCCAGTGACAGTTTCATTCTAAATAGCTCATGTGGAAGACATTGACATGTAACATACTGCACAAAGATATTATGCGATACAGACCAGTTTTTTCTGCTGCCCGAGCGTTGATATACTTTTTCCAAACGATCTATAACCAGACCTGAAAATGAAACATAGTTTTTGATAGGACACAGTTTCCTATATTAGAAATATAAGAGATGTTAAATGAATAACATTTTGGAACCTTTGAAAGCCACTGTAAGTTTGCATTCAGTTTTAATGTTTCACAAACTGATTGCTGGATTTAAACACAAAGAGCCAGAGGAACTCAGTAGGTCAGGCAGCATCTGTGGTAGCAGTAGATAGAATAGCAACACATAAGTGGCATTTGATCAGGCACATGAAGAGGCAGAGGGGCATAGAGGGATACAAACCACATGCAGGCGATTAGGCTTAATTGTACTGGCATCATGGTAGGGGCAGAGATGGAGTTTCAGATCAGGACTCTTCCTCAGACTGATGTTAGTGGGTTCATGAAATAACGTGGAGTTCAGGATAGCTTTGCAAGTGTTGCTAAGCAATTGCTGCGTTAGTTAGACACTGGCCAGCTCTACTGCTCCCATGCCTGTCCTACTGCTGGGACTTCCACTGGGGAATTCCTCATGTCAACAGGACAGCTTAATCTTTGCAGGTTTCCCAGAACAGCAGTCCCATCAAAATAAATGGGAGCAAATTTCAATGGTTTAATTGTTTGCAACTGGGCCTGTATTTTAAATGTAAAAGCAATTTAAAAATTAATGTAATTTAAAACATGGCCCAACTGTTCCTGAACATATTTGACATTCACTTTGAGTGACACCGACTGTGCTGACAGCTGGTAAGCCCGGTACTCCACAAACCTCCTCACGCACACCTTCTGATCAGTAACAAAAGACCGGCGGTAGAGTTGCTGCTTTACAGAAGTAGAGACACGGGTTCAATCCCAACCACGGGTGTTGTCTGTACAGAGTTTGTACGTTCTCCCCGTGACCCACGTGGGTTTTCTCCGAAATCTTCGGTTTCTTCCCACACTTCAAAGACGTAGAGGTGTGTAGGTTAATTGGCTTGGGGTATGTGTAAAATTGTCCCTATTGTGTATGGGATAGTGCTAGTGTATGGGATGATCGCTGGTCGGCGCGGACTCAGTTGGCCAAAGGGCTTGTTTCCGTGCTGTATCTCTAAACTAAACCAAACCATCAAATGAAGCAAAGAACATGCTGAATCTTAATCTAGCATATCTTATTCAGATTACATAGAACAGTCCAGCACAGGAACAGGCCCTTTGGCCCACAATGTCTGTGCAAAATGGTGTCAAGAACTTTATCTTAATCCATGACTCTCCATTCCCTGCAGATCTACGTGCCTATCTGAAAGCCTCTTAAATGTCACTATTGTACCTGCCTACATCACAATCCCTGGCAGTGTGTTCCAGGCACCCACCACCCTCTGTGTTATAACACCTGCCGGTACATCTCCTTTAAACTTTGCCTCTCTCACCTTAAAGCTATGCCTGGTATTTGATATTTCCGTGCGGGGAAATACAGTGGCTTGCAAAAGTATTCATAGCCCTTGAACTTTTCCACATTTTGTCGCGTTAAAACCACAAACGTAAATGTACTTTATAGGGATTTTATGTGATAGACCAACACAAAGTGGTGCATAATTGTGAAGTGGAAGGAAAATGACACATGGTTTCCACATTTTATTACAAATAAAAAACTGAAAAGTGTGGCGTGCAAAAGTATTCAGCCCCCCTGAGTCAATACTTTGTAGAACCACCTTTCGCTGCAATTACAACTGCAAGTCTTTTGGGGTATGTCTCTACCAGCTTTGCACATCTAGAGAATGAAATTTTTGCCCATTCTTCTTTGCAAAACAGCTCAAGCTCAGTCAGATCGGATGGAGAGTGTCTGTGAACAGCAATTTTCAAGTCTTGCCAGAGATTCTCAATTGGATTTAGGTCTGGACTTTGACTGGGCCATTCTAACACATGAATATGCTTTGATCTAAACCATTCCATTGTAGCTCTGGCTGTATGTTTAGGGTCGTTGACCTGCTGGAAGGTGAACCTCCGCCCCAGTCTCAGGTCTTTTGCAGACTCTAACAGTTTTTCTTGCACGATTGCCCTATATTTGGCTCCATCCATCTTCCCATCAATTCTGACCAGCTTCCCTGAAGAAAAGCATCCCCACAGCATGATGCTGCCACCACCATGTTTCACTGTGGCGATGGTGGGTTCAGGGTGATGTGCAGTGTTAGTTTTCCGCCACACATAGCGTTTTGCATTTAGGCCAAAAACTTCAATTTTGGTCTCATCAGGCCAGAGCACCTTCCTCCACATGTTTGCTGTGTCCCCCACATGGCTTGTGGCAAGCTGCAAACGGGAATTCTTATGGCTTTGTTTCAACAATGGCTTTCATCTTGCCGATCTTCCATAAAGGCCCGATTTGTGGAGTGCACGACTAATAGTTGTCCTGTGGACAGATTCTCCCACCTGAGCTGTGGATCTCTGCAGCTCCTCCAGAGTTACCATGGGCCTCTTGGCTGCTTCTCCGATCAATGATCTCCTTGCCCAACCTGTCAGTTTAGGTGGACGGCCATGTCTTGGTAGGTTTGCAGTTGTGCCATACTCTTTCCATTTTCGGATGATGGATTGAACAGTGCTCCGTGAGATGTTCAAAGCTTGGGATATTTTTTTATAACCTAACCCTGCTTTAAACTTCTCCACAACTTTATCCCTGACCTGTCTGGTGTGTTCCTTGGGCTTCATGATGCTGTTTGTTCACTAATGTTCTCTAACAAACCTCTAAGGCCTTCACAGAACAGCTGTATTTATACTGAGATTAGATTGCACACAGGTGGACTCTATTTACTAATTAGGTGACTTCTGAAGACAATTGGTTGCACTGGATTTTATTTATGGGTATCAGAGTAAAGGGGGCTGAATACTTTTGCACGCCACACTTTTCAGTTTTATATTTGTAAAAAAATTTGAAAACCATGTATCATTTTCCTTCCACTTCACAATTATGCGCCACTTTGTGTTGGTCTATCACATAAAATCCCAATAAAATACATTTACGTTTGTGGTTGTAACGTGACAAAATGTGGAAAAGTTCAAGGGGTATGAAGACTTTTGCAAGCCACTGTAGGTACTGACTATCTGCTCTAACCATGCCAAATATTCTTGTTTTTTCTTGGAGACTTTCATTGATTTTCTTTCTTTTCTATCTTTTTTACGTTACCACATTCTGTCCTTTCCCTCTTATTTCGTCTTCATTCACTCAGTTTCTAAGGCATCCTACTTCCTTCTTTGCTATTCCTGTTTCTTTCTCTATTTTTAATAACAGAACAAATAGCACAAGGACAGTTCCCTCTGCACAGACTGTGATGCCAATCTAATTAATCTCATCTGCCTACATGTAACCATTATCCTTCTATTTCCTCCCTGTTTGTGTGCCTGTTTAAATGCCTCTTAAACATTGTCATTGTTTCTGCTTCTACCATTGCCTGGTACATTCTAGACATCTGCCACTCAGTGTGCAAAGAATCTCCTTTAAACTTTTTCCCTTGAGGAGGTATTTCACCTTGAGGAGGTATTTCTTTAGTCAGAGGACGGTGAATTCATGGAATTCATTGCCACAGAAAGGTGTGGGGACCAAGCCAATGGATATTTTTACGGCCGAGATGGATAGTTTCTTTATTAGTACGGGTGTCAGGGGTTATGGGGAGAAGGGTGATGGGCCAAATGGTCTAATTCTGCTCCTATCACGTATGAATCTGAATTTATGAAACCTCTGATGTTTATATTTGACATTCCTATCCTGGGGAAAAAATTCCTGTGATTATCTACTCCACCTACTCCGTAAATTTATATATATTATACATATATATATTTCTATCAGGTCTTCCTTCAGCCTCGATTGTCCACAAAAAAACCTACCCAAGTTTGTCAAAACTCTTCTAAAATGTAATACTCTCTAATCCAGGAAACCTCCAAAGACTCCATATGCTTCCTGCACAGAAGCAAACGGAACTGCACACAATGCTCCAAATCAGAATTGTTAAAGGACAAAGACCATTGTTTTTGACCTACATGAAGCCCCAGATGTGCTGCTAAAATCACAAAGCTGCTATTAATTCCCTGTTCAAAAATCATATGAAAAAGGAAATGAGTAAAGATTGTTGCCATTTACCGGGACGGAGCTGCTGAATACTTTCTGGGGCAAGTCCTCATCAAGATCATAAACACATTATGACTATTTAAAAATGAGAGAACCACACTGACATTATTTGTAAGTAGGAAGCAATGAGGAGTCTGGACTGACAGAACAATATTATTATACCCTAAATGACAAAATACTTCTTTTTAATAACTGTAATCAGCTGTGTTCATGTGGAAAGAATCTCCCTTCAACATAATATTCAATTAAGATACAATTATTTACGAGATGCTGCACAGAGAAACTAGTGCTATACTGACAATTGCATGGTGATTTCCCCTCCTGCTGCTCCTTTGTGTTGTAACAAAACCCAGGGAAACAGATGTGGAGGTTTCGTAGCGTTCATACCTTTCATTTTTAAGGATCTAACTGCATTACATAAACTCATGTTTAGCTACAAATGATATATATGCCTTGCGATGTACCCCTTTACTACATACGAGTTGTACTTTTCTTACATTACGTCAGACTTCTTTCAAAAACTGTTCATTTTTTGTCCCTCTGTGCATCTCTATCACAGCCAGTATTTACTGCCCACTAACTGCTCCGGACAATGTGTTGGTGATCCACCTTCTCAAACTGCTGCAACCCTTCTGGTGAAGACCCACACAGCTATTGATTAGGAAGTTCTAGGATATAAGGTCAGGTCGGGGGTAAATCCCCCCGCCATGGGTACCATGTAATCCCGCGCTACCTGCTCCATGGTCAGATAGTCGGCGACTAAACCGTCTCCCCGACCTGGTTTGCCAGGTGAGGAGGGGGCTGTGGACCTCCAGCAGGACAAAAAACAAGACCTGTCAAAGGGCGGATGAGCTCCTAGGAAGCTAACGGCCATCCACGCCCCAGTAGAAGTTGCGATCACTAACGTACATGGCATTGTAAGGAATTGATGATAAAGCACACACACCAAAATCCTATACTTCCAATGGCGGAGGTCCGCAGGAACTGGAGGACAAAGATATGTGGTGCGTCCGTCACTGTTCCCATTGGAAACCAGCACCACTGCGTCACTAATGTTTTCAACGATGATGATGAGGATTTAAACCCAGCACATAATAAGGAAGTGCTGCACATCTCCAATTGAGTTTATCGAATTTAGAGATACAGCAGGGAAACAAGCCCTTCAGCACACCGCGGCCACGCCGACCATCCAACACCCATTCCAGCTCCTTTTCAATGTAGGAAGGAACTGCAGATGCTGGTTTATACCGAAGATAGACACAAAATGCTGGAGTAACTCAGTGGGACAGGCAGCATCTCTGGATAAAAGGAATAGGTGATGTTTCAGGTTGGAGCCCTTCTTTAGACTGAAAGATAGAGGTGGATGCAGTTACTGGAGGTTAGAAAAGGCTAGAACAAAACAGGGCCTGCAACAGATTACCTCAGGAAGGATGGAGTCCACCGGCAACAGGTCCCACCACTATCTTTCAGTCTGAAGAAGGGTCTCAACCCAAAACGTCAGCTATTCCTGTTCTCCAGAGATGCCATCTGACCCGCTGAGTTACTCCAGCATTTTGTGTGTATCTGCTGGACAAAGGTTGCAGAATATGGTTGTGTATATATATTTCTGAAGCTGCTGATCATCAAGGATGTTCAGTATTGGGCTCTCAGATCCGTTCCAAATCATTCCATTTTGGACAACTCTGATTTTTCTGATGATAGAGACGAGTAGTTATCTTACTTTTCACACACACTATATAACTGGGTGATTTCCCCGCGCGTTTTATTTGGTGGCCGTGTTGGAGCAGCTTGGCTGTACACCTGGCTCTTTCTGCTGCATGTGTTCATGACTGCAACAAAGTCGGTGTCTGGTTCTGTATTCAGAATTTTCAGACATTTCTTCATGTCATGAGGAGCGTGAAACTGCAGTTAATCAGTAAACCAATCAGCGAAAACAAGGTCATCAATAATCCTGGAGGTCACAGATTTCTTCAAGAGCAAAATATCAAAAACATGTAGTTTTTGAATTATCACAATATATCAAATGATGGATTTCTATGCATCCCTCTGATCATCCATTAGCAGGAAAGATGCTTAGAACATCTGTCTCCCTATCTTTCATTTCTATTTACATCCACTAAAAGCATCTCTAAAATCCTTCCTTTCTGACAAACCTTTAATTGCCAAATTCTCTTACAGTGACATACTATTCATTTATTTCTTAACTCCTGAGAATCCAGTGGCAGTTGTTTTATTTTTAAATCCACAATATAAATCCAAGTGGAAGATGAAAGAGTACTTAAAAATGTGAAGAACTAGGGTTTTAAACTCAGGATAAGAAAGATTGTGATTCACCGTGGCTTGGGGGGAATAAAAGTAGTGGGAGATTTACTCGAATGTATATAAAAGCTGAGGGTACCTTTCAAAGGGATTCTAGTCGCGTGGTTTGCTACAATCCTGTGTTTCACAGATGACAAATGGATGCAGTATTATCTAGATTTCTTCAAGGAAATGTTGTATTCCAATTGTTTGTGCAGGCATATATATATTATGTAAATTTCGGCAAACTGCAGCAAATGAACCAGCACAGAAATCTGCGCACAAGCTGCCAAGCCTTTTGCCATCAGGCTACATTTTAATGTTTTAAATCGTAAATTGGTTTGATAAGGTAACAAATGTTTCAAAAGGCCTCAATGTAATATGTTTCTCAAAGTCTGATAAAATAATCTACCAACTAAACAATGTTAAATGCTCTACCGAGTGTTATGTCTGTCTCAACACTACAGGGAAAGATATCAGCTGGAAATTGTTTCCCTTGGAAGAGTGCTGATGTGGTACTTCCCTATCATGGATGTATGCTACATTAGTTCTTTTCGCAATATGCAAGGTTATTGAAACAGAAATAACATAATAATGAAAGTGCCATCAAATATTCTCAACCGTGCAGAGATAATGCTGGAAATATTTTTTGAATCCTTCCCACTGCGTGATTTAAAATGACTACATTACTTCATTGTTAATCCTGCAAACCTGCTTCCAAATATTTCTGGAGCTCTTTATATCTCCTCCTGCACATTTCCTTGCTGGATCTGACCTAATGTGCTCACCAGCTTGCTGCCAGATCAAGAGTTCATTCTCTTTGCACTCAAATTGGCCCCAGTCCAAATAAACCGTGCATCAAACAGACAATTGATCCTGCGCAAAAATATTACTTCTTCGTGCATTTATAAAGAGCATAAGATGTAGGAGCGGAATTAGGCCATTCAGTCCATTGCGTCTACTCCGCCATTTGATCGCTGATCTATTTTTACCCTCTTATCCCCATTTTCCTGCCTTCTCCCCGCAACCTTTACTATTCAAGAACCCACCAATCTCCGCTTTAAAAATACCCAATGACCTGGCCTCCATAGCTGTCTGTGGCAATGAATAGTAAGATTAAATGAAAACTTACCAGTTCAAAGTTTGATCCTTATTTTATGAGGAGTTACGTTGAGGGATTACGTGAAGAAGCCCCGCCAGGCGCATGTGTGTCATACTTCAAAGCAGCGGCGTGAAAACACAGAAAAGAAATAGCCGAAGTAACATAGTAAGGCTTTAAGAAGACTAGAACTACCAGATGATCTCTCAGATTATGAGGGTGGGAGCAGAGGGCACGTAATCCCTCAACGTAACTCCGCATAAAATAAGGATCCAACTTCGAACTGGTAAGTTCTCGTTTAATCTTACTATTTTACTTCGGAGTCACGTGAGTGACTACGTGAAGATTTCAAAGATCTGTGTTTTCATGCCGTAGATGCACTCCATATGACAATCTGCTTTGGTTGACACAGTAGTAAATAATATATTGAACATTGCTTCAAATTATTCAATAACTATTTGTAATAACAACAAAAACAGTAATAACCCCTCTGTCCCAGGGGGAAATTACAACAATGATATATAAACAAAGCAGATGAATTAAATGGAACCCAAAGCAGGATGCCTAACCCGTGGCACTGTTTGTACAGGTTTGTCATAGAATTGAGAAAACGTTGATTCTCTAGACCATCCTGCGGCCGGGAGGATTTGATCTAGCGGCACGTCCTGAGCATTCGCCACGGATGTTGATGCCGCCCTGGTGGAGTGAGATTTAAATACATGAGTGTCGACTCCAGCATAATTGAGAACCTGTTTCAACGATCTAGAAATAGTTTGTACTGACACTCTTTTATATGGCTTTTTTGTGACTAATGAGCAGTCCTGTCTCAGAACCTCTGAGACTCCTTGTTAACTCAATATATTGGCTTAAATGTTTAACTGCACATAACATTTGGTCAACAGGATATGTTTTAAACATCACCTTGGTTCCTGCCATACCTGGCCTGCTTTGTTTGATTAAATCATAGACATAAAATGTAATATCATCTACAGACAAATGCATCCGATCTATTCGTAACAATTGTAATGTTTGTACACGTTGTGCTGAAACCAGCGCCATGAACATAACCACTTTAAGAGTTAATCTCTGCATAGATAATAACGTAATTGGAGCCCATTGCCGAAGCAGTGTGAGAACTATACTGATTTCGCAGATTTCTGTATATCTAGGTTTAGGAGGGTTTTTGTTAAAATTCCTCTCATAAATCGGGATACTAATGGATGAGACCCGATAGGGTGTTGTTCTGAAGACTGCCCTAAATAGGAGGACAAAGCACTCCGAGCACTGTTAATGGCACTATAACTCAAGTGCTCATCAAAATGCAACTTAGCAAGAAACTCCAACACATCACATATGCTTGTAATATGATAAGATATATTTAATTGTACACAGAACATCTCCCATTTCTTTATGTGAATCACATATTGTTTTTGAATGCTATTTCTCCAGGCTGCAGTGATAACCTCCATGGTCCTGTTCGACAATCCAAGGCCTTGGAATGGTCTGGTCAGAACCTGCAGACCAACAAATTAATACGGTCATGTAACGGGTGACTTTCTCCTGTAACCGGATGCACCAACAATTACTGCAGCTGAGAATCATCATGAATGGCTGAGCCATCATTCTGAGTACTAATGGGAACCATGGTTGTGTTGGCCAATCTAGGACCACCAAAAAACGCCTGTAGCGGAGTCATGCTCTATTTTGGTGAGGCATTTCATGATCAGACAAAATGGAGAATTGCATAAAAGAATGAGTGCCCCCAATGTAACGAGAACGCATCCACGGCTACTGCTCCTGGATCTGGCTCCCGTGAAACATATTTAGGCAACTGGTGATTCAATCTGGATGCAACAGATCAATATCTGGCAACCCAAATCGAGTGACAATTGTTTGAAAAATTTCAGAATTCAACATCCATTCTATATTGTCATTAAACTTTCGCAACCGATGGTCTGCCACCACATTGTCTACACCTGGTAGATAGATGGCTGAAACCCAGATGTTCTTTGAAGTACACCACTGCCACATAAGGTTATCCAAGTTCTCACATGATACTGATCTTGTTCCTCCCATATGATTAACTTATGCCACTGCTGTGGTGTTATCAATCTGGAGTTGAACGTGTAAATTATTCATTGTGGAGCAATATGCCTTTAACCCATAAAATGCCCCCAATAATTCCAAATAATTTATCCCTTGTGGGTGAAGAATCAAACCTTCTTGTTCATTCCCCCACAGCTAGCCTCCGTGTCCGTACCCCCCCCCCCCCCCCCCCCCCCCCCCCCCCATCCGACGAGCGCTAACATCAATCTGTAAGATCACTGAAGGTTCTTGTACCAAAATGTTATTGGTAGCTTGACTAACATTAACAATCCACCACTGCAATTCTGCTAGAGCTGTGGTTGGTAACTGCATAACCCAATCAAAATGGCCTGCATGCTCTTTTAGTGCTTGTTCTCTTTGCAAATGTTGATAATGCAAAGGTCCGAACAGTACTGCAGGGAATGCTGCTACCAATTCCCCAATGACCTTAGCGACTTCTCGGATGGAGGAATAAAGTTTTTGTGTGAGGCAAGTACAGACATTAGCAATATCCACAACCTTGGCTGTTGGTAATGTTACTGTCATATGAACTGAATCAATAAGAAATCCCAAATACTCAATATTTTGGATTGGCTGTACCTTGGACTTAGTTGGATGGACCAAACCCTAATGTTTAAACACATTTTTGGTTACTGCAACCAACTCTTCAGCTGACTCTTTAGTATTGCTGATAATTAAGATATCGTATAAATAGGCCATGACAATGTGATTATGGGCCCTCAATAGCCCCAGCACAGGTTTTAACAATTTAGTAAATAGCCTAGGTGCTGAACTTAATCCATTAGGCAATGCTTTGTATTGCCACAGCTGTCCCATCCAATTAAATTTCAAGTACCTGCGATAATGAGCATGAATTGGAACTGAATAGTATTTGCATCTTGCCAATCAATAGTTGCCATATAACAGCCCTGTGATGCCAGCTGATTAGCAGTAACGAAGGTGTCCATTTTAAAATGCCTATAGAGAACTGAAGAATTTAAGTGAGTGAGGTCCAGAATACTCTACTATCCCCATCTTTTTTAGGTCTGGGGAATATAGTAGACACAAATTGTTGAGGATGATTAATGGCTTTCTCAATCATCATCGTTTACATGTTCAGTCTCTGGAGCAGAAAACACCAACATTTTATTAGGCTTGTGCTGTTGAGGTGGATCTATCCCTGAGATAAACTCAATGGTAGACCTGACACAGTATTTAGTATAAACACAGACCTCCCAACATTTGATTGTCAAAATTCATAATATTTCCCCTCAAAATTCATATTTTTAAATGAAAATTCATAATATGTCGCGGCGCCCTATTCGGGGTCCCATGTCACAAATTCTAAATTGTGAAGAAGTATTTTAAATGCCAAAATGTGAAAAAGGTACATGTATGCTGAAACATTTATAATTCTTTGTTAAACTTTGATAAACTTGGCACTAGACTCACCTTAATTTCTCTCACTTGGGGTTGTTGCCGGCGGCTATGCGCCTGCGCACTGGTGCAGATCAGCGGGCTGCCGGCGGGCGGGTGCGGCACATGCGCACTTGGCCAGGTTGCCGGCGGGTCTGCGCCTGCGCACTGGGTGGGGGTGGGGGTGGGGGGGGAGGCCCGGTGATGGGGCTTTAAAGAAGGAACTGCAGATGCTGGAGAATCGAGGGTACACAAAAAGCTGGAGAAACTCAGCGGGTGCAGCAGCATCTAAGGAGCGAAGGAGATAGGCGACGTTTCGGGTCGAGACCCTTCTTCTAGCTGAAGAAGGGTCTCGACCCGAAACGTCGCCTATCTCCTTCGCTCCTTAGATGCTGCTGCACCCGCTGAGTTTCTCCAGCTTTTTGTGTACCCCCGGTGATGGGGCTGCCGCGAGCGGCCGGCTGCCGGCAAGAAAGTGCCGCTGATCGCGCGGGCCGGCGCCGCCCGGGCTCTGGGCCGGGCGTGGCGTGGCTCGAAATGGCGCCAGGCTCGGCAACCCTCCCCCACTGCGCACGCGCGGCCACTGGGGCCCGGCAACCCTCCCCCACTGCGCACGCGCGTCCACTGGGGCCCGGCAACCCTCACCCACTGCGCACGCGCGGCCACTGGGGCCCGGCAACCCTCCCCCACTGCGCACACGCGGCCACTAGGGCCCGGCAAAGTGCCGCTGATCGCGCGGGCCGGCAAACCGGGGACACATGGCGCCGGCGTTCACCACGGGAGGAAGAATTTAGCGGGATAATTAGGGTACAAATCGGGATGGCGGGAAGGGAACCTAAAAAGCGGGAATATCCCGCCAAAAGCGGGATAGTTGGGAGGTCTGATAAACATATCAGACGTTATACAGCACCATTCATTATAAAACAATTGTAATCTATCTCCAATAGGAGATAGTCCACCAGAAACTTTATCGTTAACAAAATTCCCTGTACCTCTACAGTTGCCCTGTAAGTCTGTTGACTGCCCATATTGGGGTTGTAGCCGGTCTGTCTTTGTGGGTACCCTCATTGCTCCACTGACCTCCCCCTGCTGGGCCCAGCACCTGGATCGGACCTTCAGTATTAACCCAGGTTTTCAAATAGGTGGCCTTGAAATGCTTGGCTACATTAAGCCAATTGTTTTGGCCTCATCATTAATTTCACGAATTTTCTTGACAAGGTCCGTTCCAAACAGGAATTCAGGCGTTTGTACATTAGTCGCCTTACATAGCAGCAAATTTTTGGTTGAGTGTTGGCCTGATGGCGATTTTCTCTGATGCAATTTACCTCAAAAATGCATTACATAAAATAGCCAACATATCTTTTTTGAGTTTGAGTAATGATTGTCCCTGTGACCTTAGTGCCAAATGCAGTAATTGCTGCAGCCACCAGTTGGAGGACGTGTTGATACCGAACCTCCTGTCCCCTCATAGAAGGACTCATGGATGCCCAGATAGCTGGGTTGACCGTGGGCACTTTCATTGATGCACATTAGACAGGTGTCTTATATTTGTTTGTAGTCTCTTGCATCATAGCTTGCTGGAGCTGGTAAGGTACTAAATAATTGATATTGCTGGCAAGGTATTCTTCCATTGCCTCACCAGTCCCCTCCGGAATAGCAAAACTCATTGCTATTTCCGGGACACCCGGAGCGTGGCTCTTGTGCTCTGGTGTATGCACATGAGCAGGGACACCAGAATCAGGGTCAGCTGCCCTGCTTCTCCCAAGTCATACTGTAGGGAGGCATCCTCCAGTCCTAAACAAGGCGCTAGAAGGAAATCCCCTTGCTGATACTGCACATATTCTTCTTGATATGGGCCTTCTTGAACAGCTGTTTGGGGAATCACTGGGGTCTTTGACCCTTGCTTTATCAAAGTTTGGAGTATCTTCTCCATATTTTGCATCATGCCCCACATTCTTTTATTATCTGGAGGGGAGTCTCCTTGTTCTTCAGACTCTTCTGACAAACTGGTCTGAAATACTTTCTTTTTGCCTTCCTATGGCTATCAGTTGCCTCAAGCTCCTGAGTTTCTGGAGCTGGTGTAGAAAGTTCATTCTCTAGACTAACGGCTGTCGGTAAAACGGCACCCGGTATCGGAACCGGCGGTGCTGCGCTAATCTGTCGACCCGATCTAATTTGTGAATCCCACACTTACTACGAACTTTCTTACCTTACGCTCCATATCACGGACTCCTACTGACTGCTCGAGCCAGTTTGACAGAGTTAGATACGCACAGGCAAAGTTTTCAAAACCACTTACCTGTGAGGTTTCTAGTTACCGCTGGTGGAGCTGCGACATGCGCAGACGTAATGACGTGCATGCGCCTGGCAGGGCTTCTTCACGTAGTCACTCACGTGACTCCGAAGTAAAATTCCATAGATTCACCACCCTTTGGCTGCAGAAATTCCTCATCATCATTGAAAACATCAACGGGCACGGTGCCTTACGACAGTGATGGCAACTTCTACTGAAGTGTGGATGGCAGTTGGCTCGCTAGGAGCTCATCCGTCCTTTGACAGGTCTTGTTTTTGGTCCTGCTGGGGGGTCCACAGCCCCCTCCTCACCTGGCAAACCAGGTGGGGGAGACGGTTTAATCACCGACTATCCAACCATGGAGCAAGTAGCACGGGGTTACATGGTATCCGTGGCGGGGGGAACTCCCCCCGACCTGACCTTAAATCCTAGAACTTCCTAATCAATAGCTGTGTGGGTATACCTTCACCAGAAGGGTTGCCGCAGTTTGAAGAGGTGGCTCACCAACACATTGTCCGGAGCAGTTAGAGGTGGGCAGTAAATACTGGCTCTGATAGAGATGCACAGATGGACAAAAAATGAACAGTTTTTAAAAGATGACATAATGTGAGAAAAGTACAACTCATACATAATAAATTCCTCCTCAACTCCATTCTAAAGTTTGGCCCTTTTATTCTGAGGCTGTGCCCTCTGGTTCTAAACTCTCCCATTACTGGAAACAGCCTTTCTCCTTCCATTTATTTATAGGACTAATAACTGGTCTCTGCAAGGAAAACAGGCCAAGATAAGATTCCATTTTACGAACTTCAGACTTGAAGGGCACACTAGCACCAGAATCGTGGCGACTCTATGTACTGCCTCGGTGGTCTACTATTCTTACACTACACATTATTTATGATTGTGTTTTATGTACAGAATTTCATGCAGAAACAAAGAATGTCACTGTATCGAGGTTCATGTGATAATAAAGTACCACTGAACACTTGTGAAATTAATTTGACAAGAGTACAAGCTTGTGCAGCAAGCCATATAAATATCATCACTTTGGACGACTCACCTTCTCCAGTTATGAAATTAGGTCCTTCTCTCTTCAGCAAAATGCTCAAGAGCACAGCTTGCGTGGCAAGTGAGTTGGATTCCTGAAGAAGATGAGTAAAACTTTGCTGAAACTCTGAGTAATATAGTGATTTAGTACAAAATATAATTTTACATTAATATTAAAAAAAAATTAATAGAGCAGTTCACATTGAATATAGGATGTGAATGGATATAAAGTCAGAGACATCATGTTAAAACATTACGATGGTGTCTATGTGTGTTGAACCCAGTGAAGGATCTGCTATCATCCAATACAATGACTCTAATCATTTAAATCTGTTTTACATCTGTAAATCTAACTCCATGTTCTCTTTGTATCTTTCCCTTTGTTTTACCTATTGTACTTAATGTTGACTTGATTGGATTAATGTATACCAATGCCTGATTTGATTGGATAGCTTGCAAAACAAAGCTTTTCTTTGCAAAGACACTTAGCAAAGACACTTTGCTGGAGTAATGCAGCGGGTCAGGTAGCATCTCTGGATTGATGACGTTTCGGGTAGGGACCCTTCTTCAGGCAGAGTCCGAATTATCCATGTTCTCCAGAGATGCTGTATGACCCTCTGAGTAACTCCAGCACTTTAAGTCTCTGTTTGGTAAACCAGCATCTGTAGATCCTTGTTTCTATATTTTGGAAGCTTTTCTTTGGACCTCAGTTCTGGTGACAATAATAAACCTAACCCTAAAACAATGATAAAATGTAACAGTGCTATCCTCATTATTGGTTATTTCTGCCATATCATTGCCTGCTTCACCCCTGAAAGGCTAAACCAGCTGTTCAGATACCCCTGGATCTTAATAGTGAAGCCCAAGGGAGCTGTGCGTGGGTCTGAACAACCTTCTAAATGCCCTTGGTACAATTGAGAGACAATAAAGCATAACAGCCTGCACTATCATCTATTTAAGCTATTACAGCATTTTGTTTTAAATTTTAAAATAGAATTAAGACAAACTAATATATAGTTAGGTTTATAAATAAAATAAACGGAAACTGTACTTTTATATTAAATATTGTTATCAGGATTATCACCTGCAGATATTTGTGTCAAGTGTGAATTGTGTAAATCACAATTATGAAGAAAAAGTTGTCTGCAGCAGTAACAATGGAATTGTATGATAAACACATGAAGATTATTGGCATTCTGCAATGGTTCTGGTCATTAGCACAAATAACTTGTCATTTGTTTATATCTGGGCGGCGCAGTGGTACAGCAGTAGAGTTACTGCCTTACAGCACCAGACCCGGGTTCGATCTTGATTACGAATGCTGCCTGTACAGTTTGTACGTTCTCCCTGTGACTGCATGGGTTTTCTTCGGGTGCTCCGGTTTCACTTCAAAGAAGCAAGGGTTTGTGAATTAATTGGCTTCAGTAAAATTGTAAATTGTCCCTAATGTGTAGGATAGTGATAGTGTATGAGGTGATCACTGGTTGGCGTGGACTCGGTTATACCAAGGAGCCTGTTTCCGAACTGTATCTCCAAAACCTAGTCTAAATCCTGCTATCGTGAATGTTGCAAATTCATCACTTTTCTTTAATGGTTTTAAATGCTGATCTTCCTTAGCAACTATAATATCTTAGATTGATACAAAAGGCAGCTAAAAGACTCATTGGTACACATGCTGAATCCTACACTGAGAATTGAATGCTAGGCTAAAATAAAATTGCCCCTCATGTGTAGGTGTGGATAACATAGAATTAGTGTGAGCAGATGATCGGTCGGCCGAAGGACCGGCTTCCATGTTGTAATTTTCATTTAATCAATCGATCTCACAGCAACACACCAGGCACAGCATTTCTCTCTGGTATAACACAGATATACGTTTAAGGAACCAGTCCATATTTCAATAAAGAATGACAAGTAAATGTAATTTGTTTCCTTACAGACAGTTTATTGAGGATGTCCGCTGTTGGCCTAAACATCCATACATCCGGCTCTATATCCAAATGTTCCACCTGGCTTGGAATACTTGCTATACTTGACTTACGCTTCACTTTTGAATGTTTCGGAAATTCTAGTTCTTCGAAACCTTGGAACTGCGGAATTCTGAAAAACAATCTCCTTTATTACTTATGCTGTCGAAAGGCAGTATAAAATAAAAGACAATTCCTAAAATAATTAGATGGAACATACTCTTCCTCTTCACTTATCCGAAGGAAGTCAAGCTGTTCCACGATTGCTCCAGATATTAAAGTCTGCAATACAAATTAAAAGAAGTTTGCTAAATGAAAACAATGTAATATTATCAAAGGTAGACAAAAATGCTGGAGAAACTCAGCGGATGAGGCAGCATCTATGGAGCGAAGCAAATAGGCAACGTTTCGGGTCGAACCCCTTCTTCAGACCCGAAACGTTGCCTATTTCCTTCGCTCCATAAATGCTGCCTCACCCGCCGACTTTCTCCAGCATTTTTGTCTACCTTCGATTTTCCAGCATCTGCAGTTCCTTCTTAAACGTAATATTATCAATCCTTTTTTATGTTGTGAACATTATGCTAGTACGATCCAGATGCAATTAGCAAAGGAAATTAAATTAATTCATTCGTATCTAGACACATCAAAAGTAAATGCTGCAAAAACGCACAATTGGACATTATTTTATAAATTAAGTTTGAGCATCGCATTAATGTAGAAAAGGCAACAATTCAAAATTCACCGGAATAGCTGATGTTGATATCCTGAATCGAAAAAAGCCTTATTTCACTAGCCAAAATGGTCATTTCCATGCCAAATATATAGACGTTCAAGTTCTGGCTAGACTTGAAACACCTTCAATGCACCACATTCCTCACTATTATATTACATTAGGTCACTCTCTTTAACTAGATAACCAGATTTTATCTTATACAATAATTTCCTGGAACCATTTTTACCTGCAACATGTCTAGGTCGTTTTACGGCACCCCTCCAGTAAAATGTCAATCACATTCCCAATGATATCTTCTACGAGATGAATTGGCTGTCATTGCCATAATCTCCAAAATGTTTATCCTGCACCATTTCAGAGCATTGCTGGCAGCTATTAGGTGATATTATCCCTTGGCATGACTAGGGATAGGCAGTCTCAAACCAACCAAGCTTCAACAATGCTATTTGGTCTACACAGCTACATGAACAAAGTTGAAACTTCGGCAGACTATTGCAGAACTCTGCTGGGGATTAGTGCTCAAGTGAAAACTGGTCCATATGAGTACAGGAATATCTACTGAGCTAGACAGTCATTTTAACGTCTGAGAACAACGTGATGGCTGCTTCCTTGGTAATCCCTCAGGCTGAGCATTTTGAATAGAAGCTTCAGGCTAGGTATCGCTGAAATCTCAGGCTAAAGTTGGGGATCTTGAAAGAGCAGGCATTGAACTGCTCACTTCAAAGTCAGACTGTCACCCAGTCATACGTGGACTGCTCTAACAATGAAGGTCATAATCTCCATCACATTCAATCTTTCAAGCACTGGTTCTACCCTAAAGAGTCAGGTCACTGATGTTCTACGCTCCAGGAATAGATTCTTCTATGAGGTGAATTGGCTTGCACTACCATCTTCTCCAAAATTCAGGCAGTGATAAACTGCTGATAGACTCAAAATACTGGAGTAACTCAGCAGGTCTGGCCGCATCTCTGGAAAAAGGAATAGGTGATGTTTCGGGTCGAGACCCTTCTTCAAACTTGATGAAGGATCTGATGAGGGATCTCAACCCGAAACGTCACCTATTCATATTCCCCAGAGATGCTGCCTGACCTGCTGAGTTACTCCAGTATTTTGTGTCCATTTTCGGTGTAAACCAGCATCTGCAGTTCCTTCTTACACAGTGATAAACTGCTGTTATGTGCCATTTGGGGACTCGCCAAGTTGTGACAGACCACCAGAAGAATTTTAAACAGAAAGCCCCACTTCATTCAGAGTAAATCATTTTTACCAAACAAATCCTCGGGCACTACTTCCCGAGGGATGGACCTTAAGAGATGAGTGCCATCTTTTACTTCATTAGCTTGTTTCCGGCTCATATTCCATGAAATCTAATTGAGCGTTGCAGCAATCTAATTGAGTGCTGTTACCATGACAACAGCAGGACACCAGCGGAGAATGTTCATGGCCTTCCCAAAATATGATTCACTGTTTGTACAGTATAGAATCACACCATGGCCCTCATCAACAAAGCCTTCGTACTTATGATCACCTGCTGTAAGCTATGGAACATAGCCAACAGGAGAGCGCAAGCTTGCTTGCAGGCTACATTTGAGTAGGAGTAGGGGTAGGTCACTAGGCCCCTTGAGCTGATTCCACCAGTCAGCATGATCATCACCTTGGAAAGAGACAATAGACCACAGATGTTGGGATCTGGAGCGACAAAACAAACTGCTGGAGGAACCCAGCAGTCAGGCAGCTTCTGTGGGGGCAAAGAGATGTTCGAAGTTTTGGTTTGAGACCCTGCGTCAGGAGATAGCTATTATAAAGCGTTGAGGTGAAGGGGTGAAGCAGGAGGTAGCAAGTGATAGCAAATCTTCTGCAGCTTGACAACCTAAGTCGATCTCAACTCTGTAACCTCAACTCAGGGGGCATGGTGGTGCAGCGATGGAGTTGCTGCCTTACAGCGAATGCAGCGCCGGAGACCCGGGTTGGATCCTGACCAC
Organism: Okamejei kenojei; assembly: GCA_035221665.1. NCBI lineage: Eukaryota > Metazoa > Chordata > Chondrichthyes > Rajiformes > Rajidae > Okamejei > Okamejei kenojei. The sequence continues at coordinate 3,943,632 of CM069147.1, read as the reverse complement.
GGGTGCTGTCTGTACGGAGTTTGTATGTTCTCCCAGTGACCTGCGTAGGTTTTCTCCGAGATCTTCGGTTTCATCCCACACTCCAAAGACATGCGGGTTTGTTTGTTAATTGGTTTGATAAATGTAAAAATTGCCCTTAGTGTGTGCAGGATAGCATTAATGTGCAGGGGTCGCTGATCAGCGAGGACCCGGTGGGCCTGTTTCCGCGCTGTATCTCTAAACTAAACTCTGCATTTGTATTCTGGGTAACTATTTCCCACCTTCACCTTTTCTCTTCAATTTCAGTGGATAATTGAACGAAATAAGAGAGTGATGAAAAAAAAGCCTGTACATAACCAATATGAAGATTTCAGTCATGATTCTCAGATTACAGTGACTCGATGCCAACAAAAATTCTTTAAAAGGCGGAAGCAACCAGCAAAGTCACAGACTGGAAAGTTCCCATACTGTTGCACGCTGGCTGAGAGGGTTCTTTAAAGAATTATCGGAAATCCACATCAGCTTTGATTCAAACTACCTGTGGATATAGGCACCACGTATCAAGTAAGGAGCATTGCCTCAAAGGAACAAATTATTGGCATTCATTCAGGATTCTTTACCATTTCAATCCGTTGTGTTAATTAGTCTGTCCTGGAGGCACTACAACAGATTAATGTCTGTTTAATAATGGAGAAGCATTCCAATTATTCCAAATAAGGTGGTTCTTGAGATTCCCTTAATTTAATTGTTTGAGTTAATACCAGCTAGAAACATAATGACCAACAACTGATCCAATAATAGATCCAATCTCTGCAAACAAATACAGTTTTCAACCAATTAGTCGGAACTCTGGGTTATGGAAAAAACTGTGATAAATGCATGTGTTCTCAAAACCAATATCCCTTCTGGACACCATTCAGAGCCACTGAACTCTGTATCAGTCAACCAGTGACAAGGGAAAACTTCCATCAAAGCTCACAACATTGTTAATATAAAGACTACATCACCCTGCTTTGAGCACTATACCATTATCACTCTAGATTTTGTGATTCCAGTGAAGATGAAGCCTTGACAATAAGTCAATGTTGTAACAATGTTAAAGGGATCTATTTCTGACAGGGAAACTTATTTAGTAATTGATTGACCCACAGTCAGATTAATTCACTGTAGTTAACCATGGAACAATAAGCATGATAGCCTAGTTATCACAGTTATCTGAATCTTCTTTGGAAATCTAAGTGATGACTGAGTACAACTGAAGAAGCATTACCTTATTCCATCTCCAAATTTCAGAATCAGTGGTAAATGCTGCAAACCATTCATCTGATGTGTGTTGTGAGGCCGTGCAATCTGCTAATAATCTCCATCCTGTTCTATATCCACCTTTGTAATATTGTCGCATTCTCTTCCTGCCATATTTCATCAGCACTGACACCCTCATCCATTTATTTTGCAACCTTTTTCAGACTATAATTCCAATTTATACCATGCAATTAACTTGAACTCACCCTAAGCTCTGCAGCCCACGCCCAAATTCATAAAACATAGAAAGGTACAGCATAGGGTCAGGCCCTTCAGCCCCCAATGTATGTGCCAGCCTTGATGCCAGATTAAACTAATTTCATTTGTGTCCATGTGATCCATATCCATCCATTCTCTACATATCCGTGTGCCAATCTAAAAACCTCTTAATCGCCATTATTGTACCTGCCTCCACCGCCATCCCTGGCAGTGCGTTCCCTGCACCCACCACCCTCTGTGTAAAAAAAACTTGTCCTGCACGTCTCCTTAAACTTTGCCCCTCCCATCTTAAAGCTATGCCATCTAGTGTTTGATATTCCCACCCTAGGGAAAAGAAACATTCCGGTAGTCTTACACCTCAATTTCCTTGCCGACCAATTCTTGCTCTTGATCCAGCAACACCTCAATTTTAAGATTCTAATCTTTGCTTTCAAATCTCTCAAGGTCATGTCTCTCTCCCTTTCTTCCAGCTAAACTATTGAGATTTTTTTGAACCTCCATTTCTACCTTCCCGATATCAGGTTCTGCTATTATGTTTCATGTGTCTAAACTCTTAACACCGTAGTATGCTGTCTAAACATCTCTATCTCTTTACTTTCATCTGAATGACGTAATCCTAGAGTCCCTTTCCCAACGGCACAGAGGAAGTGCTTCACCAGAAGGGTGTCAGCAGTTCAAGAAGACTGTTCACAAAGGGTGAGGAAGGATGGGTGACAAACACTAGCCTTGCCCATATGTCACTGATCGAAAAAATGAATGAAAAAGGAAAAGATTTCTGAAAATCAGTCACTTTTTACTTACCTGTCGTGAAGTCTCCTTACATGATCATGAGTAAGTTAATGGGCCCATGAAGTGCCTTGGGAATATATTAAAATAACTCTATAACTCTAGGTTGTTGTTGTACCCAACTAGATCAGCCTTCAGTCCTTTCTAGGCTCATTTTTATCTATCTCTATTCATTGTATAGAGTTGTAAAAGCTGATTATCCAGAAAACTTCCCATCCTTGATCATATTTTAGACGCAGGGATCAAGTAGACGTACTGAATTTCCCAAGAGGAAAATAAATCAAATCTGTGTTGCAAATCATTTTTTTCATTGTAACATTGAAATCATTCTGGCAGGACAATTTATCATATTTCCATCTGCATGTTATCATTTAAGAAAGCACTAGCAGCTGGAATACGATGTGAAGAAACATTTGGATTTATATAACGCCTTCCACCTCTTCCCGTTACCTCAAAGTATGTTACAGAAACTGCAAATGTATCATTACGTGAGAGACAGATGAATCAATTTGCCAACAGAAGATTGCAACAAATAGTTAGCTGACAAGGAAGTCTTTTTTTATGACGTATTTTGCAGTATGATCACTGGTCAGGATATGAAGAACATTTGCTCAAAAATAATATATAAAGCCCCTGTCCCACTGTGCGAGGTATTTCACAAGTTCTCCCGAGTTTGAAAAAAAAAAATCGGACTCGTGGTAAGTACGCAGAATGTACTTACCGGGAACGTCGGAGCTCGGGGCGCCTCTTAGCGGCTCGTAACGCTAACGGCAGGTACCCGGGAAACGCGGTAGACTCATGAAGATTTTTCAACATTTTGAAAATTTTCCACGAGAGCCCCGAGTACCCACTAATGGCCATTACCGTAATTCTCCGAGTTTGAATCAGGGGAAACTCGGGAGAACTCTTGAATTACATCGTACAGTGGGACAGGGGTTTAACTTAGCAAATCATCAAATAAATTAACACATTCATTATTTGTTTAAGGATCTATAAAATAATTGGGCAGGAGTCATAAGAGACTGTAGATGCAGGAATCTGGAGTAATAAACAAACTGCTGGAGGAACTCAGCAAGATGAGCAGCATCTGGGCATTACTGATATCCACAGATTGTAATCATGATGATTGAATTTACACCCCATTAAAGGTTCATATTTTGACCTTGACATACCTGAAGTCTATCGACATGAACCTTCACTCCCCCAACCATGCCATTTTTAAAAGCTGCCAACATGTCCAAAATAGGATTGAGTCGACTCCCCCTAAATGAGAAAAACGATTAACCGACTTAGATTTAGGAATAGTAAACCATTAGGAGGAAAGAAAATGCAACAGAAAGTAATCCTAACAGAAGACCATCTTACTTTATGTTATCTTCACGGATTAGAACGAGGAATAGTGGTCGTCGATTCATCTTCCAATATTGCTTAATAAACTGCAGTAAATTCTGTGGATCAAAATGATAAACATTACAGGAATTATATACATTTCAAGAAATGTTAGTGTAATTATCTACAGTGTAGCAATGTTATGAAATTTTGAGATTTAAAAAAAAATCAAGTCTGCAATTTATCCCATCAGATAAAGCATAAAAGGAAGTTTAATTTGACACCTAATTCACTTTCATATCTTCAGTATTAAAAAAGTTATGGCCATTTTCATACTCAGAAATTAGCATCTTGTTCCCCATTGCCTTCACTCAAAAACTGTGATCTAGGACAGTCAAAAGCCCATAACTTTCTTAAAAATTAAGAGAACTCAATGAAATTTTCAGTTATAGATTGAAACATTCTGAAACAAATATGAAACAATATTACTTGGATGACCTGAAATTAAAGCATATAATTAGTTAGTTACCTAATTGTAGCTAATTACAAAATTCAATTACTAGATCTAAACATCTATCCATTTCTTAAGAAAAGATAAACTTTTTTTAATTGCCTAAGTGTCCAAATAACATTCACACAATAATTCACAATATAACATGATTTTAAAATCACATTTTCATGAATTTATAGGCCAAATGGAAGGAATTTAGTGTTTAATTCCTGTAAATTAATGGCCATTTAAATCAACTTGCGAGTGGGTTTTAGTGGAACGCGGCGGATTGGAACGTTGCGGTTTGCAGTGAAGTCGGCATGAAAAACACTGTCGGTTCATACATTTTTTTGTCCCCATTTCGCTACATGAAAATGTGATTAAAGGCTTCCTAAAAACCAAGTTTTAATGTAAAAATAAAACTGTGCACTTTAATTTCTCCCCTACGTAAAATCGTTCCCGTTGTCGGCACTCACGGCTTTAGAAGATGATTTTTAAATTACTCTATTTAATAAATAATCTAGAGTAGTTTAAAAATACCTTCATGAATAAAATGTCGGAGCGATTTCTGTTCAGCAACGAAATCGCCTGACATGGATCGATTTGCCCTGTCTGTGGAAAAACGGCACTTTAAACATGCCCCCCTCTGAAAGTCACGCACACACGGAGAGCAGCAGAACTGCAGCGCTGCTCAAGGTAAGTTTTGTAACATACCTATACAGTGCCCTCCATTATGTTTGGGACAAAGACCCATCATTTATTTATTTGCTAATTTGAGATTTGTAATAGAAAAAAAAAAAATCACATGTGATTAAAGTGCACATTGTCAGATTTTATTAAAGACCATTTTTACACATTTTGGTTTCACCATGTTGGAATGACAGCAATGTTTATACATAGTCCCCACATTTCAGGGCACCATAATGTTTGGGACACAAGGCTACACAGGCGTTTGTAATTGCTCAGGTGCGTTTAACTGCCTCCTTAATGCAGGTATAAGAGAGTTCTCAGCACCTCGTCATTCCTCCAGTCTTTCCATCACCTTTGGAAACGTGTATTGCCGTTTATCAACATGAGGACCAAAAGTTGCGCCAATCAAAGTCAAAGAAGCCATTATGAGACTGAGAAACAAGAATAAAACTGTTATAGAGACATCAGCCAAACCTTAGGCTTACCAAAATCAACTGTTTGAACATCATTAAGAAGAGAGCACTGGTGAGCTTACTAATCACAAAGGGACTGGCAGGCCAAGAAAGACCTCCGCAGCTGATGACAGAAGAATTCTCTCTGTAATATAGAAAAATCCCCAAACACGTGTCCTACAGATCAGAAACACTCTTCAGGAGTCAGATGTGGATTTGTCAATGACCACTGTCCACAGAAGACTTCAGGAACAGAAACACAGAGGCTACACTGCAAGATGCAAACCACTGGTTAGCCGCAAAAATAGGATGGCCGGGTTACAGTGTGCCAAGAAGTACTTAAAAGAGCAATCAGTTCTGGAAAAAAGTCTTGTGGACAGATGAGACGAAGATTAACTTATATCAGAGTGATGGCAAGAGCAAAGTATGGAGGAGGGAAGGAACTGCTCAAGATCCAAAGCATACCACCTCATCTGTGAAACACGGTGGTGGGGGTGTTATGACTTAGGCATGTATGGCTGCTGAAGGTACTGTCTCACTCAACTTCATTGATGATACAACTGCTGATGGTAGTAGCATAATGAATTCTGAAGTGTATAGACACATCCTATCTGCTCATGTTTTAAACAGATGCCTCAAAACTCATTGGTCGGCGGTTCATTCTACAGCAAGACAATGATCCCAAACATACTGCTGAAGCAACAAAAGAATTTTTCAAAGCTAAAAAATGGTCAATTCTTGAGTGGCCAAGGCAATCACCCGATCTGAACCAATTGAGAATGCTTTTTATATGCTGAAGAGAAAACTGAAGGGGACTAGCCCCCAAAACAAGCATAAGCTAAAGATGGCTGCAATACAGGTCGGGCAGAGCATCACCAGAGAAGCCACCCAGAAACTGGTGATGTCCATGAATCGCAGACTTCAAGCAGTCATTGCATGTAAAGGATATGCAACAAAATACTAAACATGAGTACTTTCATTTACATGACATTGCTGTGTCCCGAACATTATGTGTCCTGAAATGGGGGGGGGACTATGTATAAACACTGCTGTAATTTCTACATGGTGAAACCAAAATGTGTAAAAATGACCTTTATTAAAATCTGAAAATGTGCACTTTAACTACAGATTTTTTTCTATTTTAAATCTCAAATTGTGGAGTACAGAGGCAAATAAATAAATGATGGGTCATTGTCCCAAACATTATGGAGGGCACTGTACATGGTGAAGGTGCTATTAATAAACTGGAGACAAAAGAGACTGCAAATGCCTGAATCTTCAGCAAAACACTAAGTATTGTAAAACTCAGCAGATCAATGGAGGGAATGGACAAGATATCTCCAACATGATTTTTGAAACACCCTCTCTCATTACTACACCTCTGTGATTCCCTAGTCTGAAGAAAGGTCCCAATCCAAAATGTCACCTATCCATTCCCTCCCCAGATGCTGACTGACCTGCTGAGTTCCTCAAGCACTTTGTGCTTTGTTACTAATAAACTATCATAATTTTATTCATATCCAAAAGCAATATTATTACTGATTACACACAGCTTCCAGTTTATTGGGTTTAATATGGATATGAAATAATTTCAATGCAATTATTATATTTTATAAACATTTAAAGCCTTGAAATATAATGACATTTATGGTTTTTTTGCAAGAAATAAAACCAATAATAGAATTGATTCAGGATTAACTATATATAAATATTATTTTGTTTTATTTGCACGATAAGTTATTTGCATATCAATTAACAAAGTTGTGGACTGTACTTTAGATAAAGTGGAATTTAAAGCGTATAGCCGCCACCAAGAGTTCAGATGGTCGATAGACTCTTGCAGAATACCTTTATGTCATCAATCAGCAGCATGACATCTTGAGCCATGTAAAAGTCACTCAAATCAAAAACAATGGGATAGCAAACAATTGTTTTTCCTAGAATTCTGTAAAGCTGTGGATAAAAGCAGAATTTATATGTTATTTGCATTTCAGGACAGATGAATGTCTAAGTCAAAAAAAATCTGACAAATGCAATCTGGCTAATTTTATAAATTCATGCCATTTGCATTATATAATTGCTTTCCTTCTATTATCAGATTTAACTCCAATCAGTAATCATCTTGATATGAATACACATTAAGTTATTAAATATCATGAGTGATATTTGTGAGCTAAAACCAGACTTGGAGAACTAACAAAATCTTAACATTTACAGGGTACTTCAAATTAAGAATGTATTTTGAAATTAATTAAAACATAGGAAATTCAAATTAATTCACTTAATTCATGCAATCTGAATTAATATTATTCTTAAATAATGTGTTTTACCACAAAGGTGAAGTCAAAATATAAAGCATTATAACTAAACTTTGACCTGCACCTAAAGCTAAATCCATGCTATTTTTCATCTCTTCCTTAGGTCAAATAATTACATTCACATTGTCTTGGTATATATCGCTTTCTAGGTTTGATAATTAAATGGAACTAGCAAGTGGTATCGTTTCCCTTTTAATATTTAAGGAATTACTTACCTTTGATGTTCCAATGCATCCAACAGGTCTGTTGGGTCTTCCAGACAAATTAAGTTTTTTATTTACACCCAGATGGAGGTAAGCCTGCAAGCACAGCATCCATGAAGACATAATATGTATTTCCAAATGACTTCTACAAATTGAATGGCAACAATTTAATTATTCAATAACATTTTCAAATCTAGTATGTGTAGGTATTAAAGCAAGCATCATCATCATAATTTTAAACTGTGCACCATCCACATTTTAAAAAAAAATCGAATCAATAAATTCACCATAACACTCGGGGACATGGCAATGTACAGTACTGCTTCATAAGGAGATGCATAAGCAAGCTAGAATACACATCATCAATCTGGGCAGCTTTTCAAACATTTTCTGTGGTTCCACACAATCTTTCTCTCCCACTCCCTCTCTGTTCTTAATTTATTTTATTAGAATAATCATCATATTTTCTTAAGTCAGGAACATCCATACTGCATTACTTAATACATTCTCCACCATAAAAATGTCATATGCTTAGCACATTTTAACATAGCAAAATGTGTTTCTGGGCAGCTCTGCAATATATAAAATCCTTATCCCCTCCTCTGCAGGCACTGTTTAGAGAGATAAAGTAATTCTGCATTGAGCATGTGATTATGCAGTCTCCGGAGTTTTAAAATGTCATCAACCAAACATTATAAAGCAGATTGGATAATTCATTTTTAAGCAGTAGTTGTTTATAAAGAGCTTTCCATTTTATTTCATCTCCTTTCTCGCTACTACTCTCTTGCTTATTTCTTTGTCCTAATTAAATCTTCTACCTTATCTCTTTTGTTCCATGTCTTTTCCCCTCTTTAGCTCATTCATCCTCTTTGCCGATTCTTCCCTGCTGATCTTGCTTCTTCTTTTCCTTCAAGCCTAATTTCCTTGCTTTCTTCCATTAGCTCTCCCTGATATTCCCATTCGATTTTCTTCCTTCAGTTAACATTACAATATTCATCCACCCAATTTCAAAATATATTTCATTTCTCCCCTTTCCCTGCTCATATATCCTTTGTTATATATCAATACTGCATTTTAACATATTGATATAGCTTATTCTACTATTTACGAGGTTTTGATGGAAGTAAAGTCACTAATGAAATCTCTGACTGTGATAAGGCACAGGACATTGCCCTGAGGAACTCCTGCAATGACGTCTGAGAATGACTGAGTATCAACAACATTATCAATGGAATTCTAGTTGCCTCATAATAAGAAGGAGATGGAAATGTTGGAGAGGATACTGAGGATGTTTAACAGAATGCTGTCATGATTAAATGGTATTAGCTATGAGGAGATACTGGACAAACTTGGATTGTTTTCTCAGGAACGGTGGGCATTGAGCGAAGATTGGATAGAAGTATACAAAATTATGAGAGGCATAGATAAGGTAGATAGTCAGAACATTTTTCTCCAAGTTGGAAATATCAAAGATGAGGGGGCATAGCTTAACAAAGAGTGGGGCAAAGTTTAAAGGAGATGTGCGGAGCAGGTTTTTTTGCACAGAGGGTCATGGGTGCCTGGAACATGGTGCCGGGGTGATGGTGGAGCCAGATACTATAGTGGCGTTTAAGAGGCTTTAAGATAGGCACATGGATATGCAGGGAATGGAGACATATGAATCAGGTGCAGGCAAAGATTACTCTCTTGGCGTGATATTTGACTCCGCGTTGAAATTTGACAAACAAGTCAATGCCATGGTAAAAGCTAGCTTCTTCCAGCTTCGGACGATAACTAAAATAAAACCATTCCTCCAATTTGACGACCTCGAAAAGATCATCCACTTATTTATCTCCTCCCACCTTGATTACTGCAACTCCCTTTACACTGGCATCAGCCAATCTTCCCTGTCCCTTCTGCAATAGGCCCAAAACGCCGCAGCAAGACTCCTGACGGGCACCTGAAAAAGGGACCACATCACCTTGATTCTGGCCTCTCTCCACTGGCTCCCTGTGCAGTTCCGAATCAATTTCAAGCTCTTTCTTTATGTATACAAAGTCCTTAACGGGTTTTCCCCCACCTACATCAAAAATCAGTTTACTCACCATACCAGCTCCAGGTCCCTCAGATCGGCCGACTTGGGGTTACTGGCCATCCGGCCATCTAGGCATAAGCTCAGGGGCGACCGCGCTTTTGCGGTTGCTGCTCCTAGATTATGGAACAGCATCCCTCTTCCCATCAGAACTGCCCCCTCCATCGACTCTTTTAAGTCTAGACTTAAAACTTATTTCTACTCTCAAGCCTTTCTTGAGGTCCTCTGAGGGAGCACTGTATGTATGTATCTACGTATGTATTGTTAGATCTATTTACCACTGTTTGTAGCACGTTAGTACCTGCACCAATGTAAAGCACTTTGGTCAACGAGAGTTGTTTTTAAATTTGCTATAGAAATAAAATTGACTTGACTTGACTAAATGGCATAATGTTCGGCACAGACAGAGAGGCCTGTTCCTGTGCTGTACTGTTCTATATTCCATGTAACTACACTGATCTTCATGTGAGCAAAGTGTGACTCTAGACCTTCGAGTATTATGCCCTTAATGCATATTGGCATTAGGACTCCTTGACTCTGCACTTGGTCAATGTTACATTGATCACAGGGTCAGTCAGTCTCATTCCACCTCTGGAATTCACCTCTTTGGTTTATAATTGGATCAAGGCTGTGAGATCCTGGTGTAAGTGGTGGTGATAATTGGAGGTCAATCATTCTTTAAGTTAATTTTCTGATAACTACAAGAGCAATATGTTAAGCAGAGTACATATGGCTTTCAGTATAGGTCAAGATTTGATTACTACTCTGTGAGAACTTTTTACAAAAAGATTGCATGGTGTAAAAACAATCTATATATATATATATGTATATATATATGTATATATATATGTATGTGTGTGTGTGTGTGTGTGTGTGTGTGTGTGTGTGTGTGTGTGTGTGTGTGTGTGTGTGTGTGTGTGTATCTCAAACACTTTGCTTGTACAAAATGCATAACCATTGCACACTTTGCATGGAATTTGTCACACATATCTCTGCTACTCTAGAAAACTGGAAACAAATATAGAATATTGGTTTTCACTTTAGATGGCTTTGAATAGATATATTTCAGCAAGACATCCATGCAGCCTTCCAATGTAGACAAAACAAAAACTAAATTCAAATTGTTACTTTTACTTCATAGAAACATAGAAAATAGGTGCAGGAGTAGGCCATTCGGCCCTTCGAGCCTGCACCACCATTCAATATGATCATGGCTGATCATCCAACTCAGTATCCCGTACCTGCCTTCTCTCCATACCGCCTGATCCCCTTAGCCACAAGGGCCACATCTAACTCCCTCTTAAATATAGCCAATGAACTGGCCTCAACTACCTTCTGTGGCAGAGAATTCCAGATTCCAGAGATTACGATTCTGTGTGAAAAATGTTTTCCTCATCTCGGTCCTAAAGGAATTCCCCCTTATCCTTAAACTGTGACCCCTTGTTCTGGACTTCCCCAACATCGGGAACAATCTTCCTGCATCTAACCTGTCCAACCCCTTAAGAATTTTGTACGTTTCTATGAGATCCCCCCTCAATCTTCTAAATTCTAGCGAGTACAAGCCAAGTCTATCCAGTCTTTCTTCATATGAAAGTCCTGACATCCCAGGAATCAGGCAAATAATACTCCTCAGAAATAATGACTGATCTATGTAAGAGTTTGGGCCGATGCTTAATTTGTCAGGATCCTTCTCATGGTCAGAGCTTATAATGTTTACTCTTCGAGTGGCATTCCCAAGATGTTAGCGACCATGGAAATAGTAAAAATTGGAAAGAGCCATGGTTTTCAAGGGAAATTGGACACTTGTTTCGAAAAAAGAGAGATATCTACAATAATTATAGGAGGCATGGAGTAAATGAGGTGCTAGAGGAGTATAAAGAATGTAAAAAGAAAATTAAGAAAGAAATTAGGAAGGCTAAAAGAAGATATGAGGTTGCTTTGGCAAGAAAGGTGAAAGTAAACCCAAAGGGTTTCTACAGCTATATTAATAGCAAAAGGATAACGAGGGTTAAAATTGGACCATTAGAGAACCAGAATGGACAGCTATCTGCAGAGCCAAAAGAGATGGGGGAGATTTTGAACAATTTCTTTTCTTCGGTATTCACCAAGGAGAAGGATATTGAACTCTGTGAGTTAAGGGGAAAAAGTAGAGTAGCTATGGAAACTATGAGATTCAAAGAGGAGGAAGTACTGACACTTTTGAAAAATATAAAAGTGGATAAGTCTCCAGGTCCTGACAGGATATTTCCTAGGACATTGAGGGAAGTTAGTGTAGAAATAGCAGGAGCTATGACAGAAATATTTCAAATGTCATTAGAAACGGGAATAGTGCCGGAGGATTGGCATACTGCGCATGTTGTTCCATTGTTTAAAAAGGGTTCAAAGAATAAACCTAGCAATTATAGACCTATTAGTTTGACGTCAGTGGTGGGCAAATTAATGGAAAGGATACTTAGAGATAATATATATAAGCATCATGGATTTGTGCCTGGAAGGTCATGTTTGACAAACCTTCTTGAATTTTTTGAAGCGGTAACTAGGGAAATTGATGAGGGTAAAGCAGTGGATGTTGTCTATATGGATTTCAGTAAGGCCTTTGACAAGGTTCCCCATGGAAGGTTGGTTAAGAAGGTTCAATCTTTGGGTGTTAATGGCGGAGTAGCAAGATGGATTCAACAGTGGCTGAATGGGAGATGTCAGAGAGTAATGGTGGATGGCTGTTTGTCAGGTTGGAAGCCGGTGACCAGTGGGGTGCCTCAGGGATCTGTGTTGGGTCCACTGTTGTTTGTCATGTACATCAATGATCTGGATGATGGGGTGGAAAATTGGATAAGTAGGTATGCAGATGATACTAAGATAGGTGGTGTTGTGGATAATGAAGTAGATTTTCAAAGTCTACAGAGAGATTTGGGCCATTTGGAAAAGTGGGCTGAAAGATGGCAGATGGAGTTTAATGCTGTTAAGTGTGAAGTGCTACATCTTGGCAGGACAAATCAAAATAGGAAGTACATGGTAAATGGTAGGGAATTGAGGAATGCTGTGGAACAGAGGGATCTAGGAATAACTGTGCATAGTTCCCTGAAGGTGGAATCGCATGTAGATAGGGTGGTAAAGAAAGCCTTTGGTGTGCTGGCCTTTATAAATCAGAGCATTGAATATAGGAGTAGGGAAGTAATGTTAAAATTGTACAAGGCATTGGTAAGACCAATTCTGGAGTATGGTGTACAATTTTGGTCGCCTAGTTATAGGAAGGATGTCAACAAAATAGAGAGAGTACAGAGGAGATTTACTAGAATGTTGCCAGGGTTCCAGCAACTATGTTACAGAGAAAGGTTGAACAAGTTAGGTCTTTATTCTTTGGAGCGCAGAAGGTTAAGGGGGGACTTGATTGAGGTCTTTAAAATGATGAAAGGGATACACAGAGTTGACGTGGATACGTTTTTCCCATTGAGGGTAGGGAAGATTCAAACAAGAGGGCATGACATGAGAATTAAGGGACAGAAGTTTCGGGATAACGTGAGGGGGAACTTCTTTACTCAGAGGGTGGTGGCTGTGTGGAATGAGCTTCCAGCAGAAGTGGTGGAGGCAGGATCGATTTTAACATTTAAGAGTAAAGTGGTTAGGTATATGGACGTGAAGGGAATGGAGGGGTATGGTCTGAGTGCAGGTAGATGGGACTATGGGAAAACAAATGGTCGGCACGGACTGGAAGGGCCGAGAGGGCCTGTTTCCGTGCTGTAATTGTTATATGGTTATATGGTTATAAGCAACAGTTCCTAAAAGGCCACTACAAATGCTTAAATCACTCCCCCTAGTTGCCAGAGTTGATTTCTATGCAGCTCACTTGCATACTTCTCGACCTCATGTGTGGGCTCCCATCTATCCTTCTTCTTCTGTGTCCCAGCGTGAATTTCTTAAAACCTTACAATAAATACAAGATGCAACATATTTTTATTATGTCATGTGAACCTAAGTTCAAACAGGATTACGTTTCTGCAGTCATACAAACAAGAAAAAAAACCCAAGACACAATTAACACGGTTTACATAAACATCCATCACAGTTAATCTTCAAACACCTCCTCACTGTGATGGAAGGCAAATTCTTGTCTCTCCCGTTCCTTATTCTTCTCCCAATGTTAAAGCCCTCTGCAGGCGACGGTAAGTCCCGCGGCCGTTTAAGGCCGCGCCGGGTGATACAAAGCCCCGCTCCGGGTCGCCCTCAGCCCCGCAACTCGGGCGGGAGAAGTTACCGTTGCGGGAGCTCCGAAAAGTGGTCAACCACCAGGGACCCGCGAGGTCCCGATGTCCCGTCCACCCCCGGGTCTGCGGCTGGAGCCTCTGAGCTCCAGGGCCGGGTTGCAGCCGCGCCTCACCACAGCTCTCCACGCTCCGAAGCCGGCCAGCTCCACGATGGCGAATCCGCACGCTCCGCGACTGGAGCCCCCAGGTCGTTCCATCTGGAGGCCGCTGCACGGTGCTGGGCCCCAACGACAACGGAGATGTGACAGGGAAATGGTCGGGTCCCCCGCCCGTACAGGGAAGAGATCTAAAAGTTTCCCCCACTCCCCCCCCCCACATATACACAGTTAAAAACAATAAATAAACCTCTACAAACTATACACTCAACGGGACAAAAAAAAAGACAAGACTGCAGAGGCCGTTGCAACATCAGTCGCGCCGCCTACCGGAACTGCAGATTCTGGTTTACACCGAAGATAGACACAAACTACTGGAGTAACAGCGAGGGAGACACAAAATAAGGGATGATATCCCCTTTGATGTCTCGTTCTCACACCTTACACTTCCTTATCTCTGTGTCTCCCTCTCCCGACTCTCAGTCTGAAGAATGGTCTCGACCCGAAAGGTCACCCATTCCTTCTCTCCAGCGATGCTGCCTGTTACTCCAGCATTTTGTGTCTGTCTTTGGCTAAACACATAAATGCATGAGAATAAACAAAAAAAACTTGGAATCTAAAGGATTTACCTCATGGTGGCCTTGTTCACGGATTTGGAATTCAAATGTAAAAGGACCATAAAGAAAATAATGATATAGACCGTCTTGCTCATTACTCTCTTCTTATCTGTTTCCTGCTGATTCTTTTATGGCAGGGGCTAACATTGACCCTACCATGACAGAAAGCTGGTGTTCCTCCAATGTTTTCTAATTGATTTAGAAAACATTGACAAATTGTGCCAACTCATCTATATACGACATTCAATACAGGTAAGATTGGGCTTTTTTGTTTTTCAAAAGGCTCATTAAAGTGGTTCTAACGTGCACAAATAAAATTTGATGTTTAGTTCTATTATTTACGTTTTGTATTTGCCGCCTTCGATGCGAGCAGTTGCTGGAAGCAACAGTATATCCTTGGGTAAGGAAAATGAAATACCATGAGCCACTTGGTTGCAGCAAACCACTACAAGACGCATAATGTGCACACAACCAGACAGAGTGCCTTACTTCAACGAAGCAAGTCGATTCTGCTAGTTCTTCTCGCTACCACATTGGGAGTTCTACCAAAAGTGATAGATCAATCCCTGCCTGAAGAAGGGTCTCGACCCAAAACGTTGCCTATCTCCTTCGCTCCTTAGATGCTGCTGCACCCGCTGAGTTTCTCCAGCCTTTTGTGTATATCCTGCCTAGTCAAGCTGTATCCTTGCAAAGATATACTCAGTGAATCAAAGCTTTCAGCCAACACCTCTGATCCCACTGGCGGTACATACCCACCAGCAATGCCAATACAATGCTGTACAGTCTACAATCTTTAATTCCCCCGCTGACAAAGTCACAAGTCTTCAGGTCAAATGAATGCTGAATAACATCTATTACATTGCCCTCATTGGAATTTAGGAGATTAAGAGGGGATCTTATAGAAACTTACAAAATTCTTAAGGGGTTGGACAGGCTAGATGCAGGAAGATTGTTCCCGATGTTGGGGAAGTCCAGGACAAGGGGTCACAGCTTAAGGATAAGGGGGAAATCCTTTAAGACCGAGATGAGAAAGACTTTCTTCACACAGAGAGTGGTGAGTCTCTGGAACTCTCTGCCACAGAGGGTAGTTGAGGCCAGTTCATTGGCTATATTTAAGAGTGAGTTGGATGTGGCCCTTGTGGCTAAGGGGATCAGAGGGTATGGAGAGAAGGCAGGTACGGGATACTGAGTTGGATGATCAGCCATGATCATATTGAATGGCGGTGCAGGCTCGAAGGGCTGAATGGCCTACTCCTGCACCTAATTTCTATGTTTCTATGTTTCTATTACATTGCCCTCATTCAAATTTATGTTCCTCTATGTTAAACACCACTGACAGCAGAAAAAGCACAGAAAACGGAATCAAGGGATATGGGGAAAAAGCAGGAACGGGGTACTGATTTTGGATGATCAGCCATGATCATATTGAATGGCGAAGCTGGCCCGAAGGGCCGAATGGCCTACTCCTACACCTATTTTTACTGTGAATACCCGTCACTCTCATAAATCTATCAAGTCACCACTTTGCACAAAGCAATGCTACTCTTTGTTAAAATGTTTACTTTGGTACATTATGAATCACAATTAACTAAGGTATAACGTACACCTTGAATTCATTAGGATAAATTCTCGTTAAATTAAATATAACATAAATAAATAAGGCATAGATAATTTAATGGCCCTAAATTAAGACAAAGAATCACATTCTAACTTCTGGTCCCATATTTTGAAAAATGAGGTGACCTTTTCTCTATCATTTGTTCTTATTATTGTCGAGGATGATTTTTGGTTGATCCTTCATTCCAGCAAAACATTGCTGCTGCTAGAATAAAGCCCAAATTAAATCCCTTAATTCACTTGAAGGAGAAATACAAAACTCTATACATAATATGCTCATGTACATCATAACAAATAGAGTTACCTAGTATGATGACCACATGTAGTTGAGTTTGATTTCATTCACTCTATAATTTTATGCATCAGAGAATTTAGGCAAATCACTCTTAGCAAAACAACAAATGTCTTATCATGTAAACCAGTTTTATATTGTTGCCAATAACATTTTCTGTACAGATGATCCAAGTGCCCATCGGTATTCACGGTAGAGAGATGAAACACAAACACGTATATTGGAGAATATTGGGACAAGCAGTTAGAAAGATGGAGCATTTGTTGCAATCAATTTTTAGGAAATTTAGAAGTTGTTATTCCAGTGCAGCTTTTGTGCAGTTATGGGACCGCTGCCATGTATCACAATGCTTAATGGGTTGTGTTAGAAGCAGAATGCTGGTTGCATAGCAATATAATCGCATCTCCATTTGCAAAACAATAAACGAACATTCCTGGTGTAGCAATGCTGTTTAATAGCCATAAACCTATTGAATGCAACCTTCCAAAGCAAAGATTCTACCGTTTACCTTCACAAGCTCCTGTTGAGGCCAAATTTGGATAGGCTCCACCTGCTGAGGCGTCTGTGTCTGTATTCCAAATGTGTTGAGGAATACTTGAAGTCTGCAAATATAAAATGGTAATTTACATTATAATACAGCACAATAATAAGAGACTTGTAAAATTCTGCAACTGGTTTATTAATGCAAACCATTAATGCCTACGGACACAATTTATAACTAAATTAGTATTCTCAGTGCGATTGTTGTATAATCATTTGGCTATAGAACAAATAAATACTGTAGATAATGCAGAAGCTTATAATAGCCTGTCTAATGGGCGATGCTTCACATACCGCTGGCTTTCAGCAATCAGGGAGACATGAACTACCACATCATTTTCTGAAAGACCCTGAAAAACAAAATAAATCATCGTATCAGAGGAAATAATAGCAATATTATATTAACTTAGAATTAGAAGCAAATGAAGTATATCGATTAGTCTGCATCGCAAGGACCTGCCGAGTCCCTCCAGCACTTAGTTTTTTGCTGATATTGATTACTGTCCTGTTACACTATACACCACCTTATGATCAATTCAGATCTGCTGACAGAGCATTGCAGCAGTCTGCAACTAAAGTCTATTAATCTAACAACTTCCCAAAGGGGCTTAATGTCAGGGTTATTTTGTATGATGCACAACCGGTATTTGGTGCCACACTTTCTATGTGATCAGTAGAGTGTCTCTTTAAGGTTCTGCAGGTAATGGTGTAAAGCAAATACCATTTGTGATACATTATATATTATTCACAAGCTATTTTACTGTAGGTACAAATGCACCAGAATTGTCTTAAACTGAAGATATTGATCACCCAAACATGCAAAATGCTACTGGACTAATCACATGGTGTCATTTCCTATTGATGCCTCCTATACATCATAGAGTCAAAGCAGATCTTTACACTGTTAATGTGTCAGCTTCTAATCTGGATCATTGTTTAAAATTAAACTCAAAGCAGAGTCATCTATTAAATCCACAACCAGGGGAGACTGCTGGTGAATAATGCAGCCTAGACTTGCGCATTCCTGCCAAGAAATATATTGCCTAGGCTGGGGAATGAAGACAGACACTTTCTTTCACTGTGTAATATTTTTAATGAAAGAGAATATATAACTATCAGTAAAAATATGTTTAAAAGATTTCCAAGCAATTGGTTTGGGCAGAGGGGAGATTGAAAAAAAAAAGCTAAATCTTCAAACATACCTATTGCTATAATTTCTCCAATTTGCTTCAGATTGGCAAGGAGTTTTGTGCTTCTGACGTCTTTCAGGGAGAGTAAAAACATGTATCCTTTCTTCAGTCTTTCGTACTGACCTCAAGGCCACTGCAAGTTTATTTTCAAAAATTGCTGGTGTTTACTCAGCACATCAAGATTTTCACAAATCGTTCAAAGGATCTGATCTTTGCTTGCTTAGATTGGTGCAATGCTGCTATCAAGCTCTCTCCATATGTGCTTAAAGTAAAAGACAGCTTACTAAGAATGACCCCTTCCAACAGACGGGTTTTTTCTCACGAGGAATAAAATGATGAAGGAAAAGAAAATGCAGCTGCTACTTTGATTTCAGTCATTTCTTCTATTTTAATCTGTGTGCTTTACGGCTTGAAAGCCACGAGTTACTATGCAGCTCATTATCTGAGAAAATCGCAAGCTTTGTATTTTGGACTTCAAACGTTGTTGTTTTTGTAAGTCATTCCCATCCCTTTCCCTTTATCCTCAGAATATACTTTTATGGTTCTACATGAATACATATCAACAGACTTTACAACAAATATTCTTGGAAATATTGTGTCATTATGGTTTTGCTTGCTAATGGCTGACTTTTCAGTTTTGGCAGTTCTTTGCTGCCAATGGAAAAGCATTACACTTTAAAATACTTTAGAACTGTCAGGATGCAAATTAAGTTTGAATTTATTGTTTATCTAATCCAAAGGTGATTATGGCAAAATAAATGGATGCTCTGTAAATGTACGCAGATTTTCAAAGGCAATTCATTAGAACTGTCATATTCATACTCACAATATAACCTAGTTAAGTTTTAATTTGTTTTAAATCATACTGCTTTAAATGTCTGGCAAAACTTGAATTGTTTAGTATTGTCAGGTGTCCTAAAGTACCATGAAAAGCTTTATTTGCTGCATGCTATCTAGTCAATGAAAGGACTATACGAGATTACTATTAAGCCGTCCGCATGTATTAAGCTGTACAGATACAGGATAAAGGGCATATCATTTAGTGCAAGATAAAGTCCGATATAGGATAGTTCAATGGTCTCCAACGAGATAGATGGGTGGTCGGGATCACACACTAGCTGGTGAGAAGACAGTTCAGTTGCCTGAAAACTGTCGGGAAGAAACTGTCCCTGAAACCGGAGATGTGCCTATTCAAACCTCTTGTCTGCTGGGAGAGGGGAGAAGAGGGAGTGACTAAGGTAAGACTGGTGGCCTTGCCGAGGCAGCGTGAAGTGTAGGTGGAGTCAATATCATTTCAGAGATGGGACTGATGGATATTGATATAGAAACACGCAACATTGTTTTAGAGGACTTTCATACTGTTCTACAATTAGTCTGGTCAGTCGGTTAATCACATTGCAATCCTTTTTAACCTCATTTTTTAGCCAAACACCTACCAGATTCAAAGGATCACTCCTGCCATTCCTAGCCTCGCAAGTACGATGTTACATTAAAAGCATCCCTCCCTTCATTCTACTATTCAAATCGCACTAAAATCCACAACACATCACACCTTCTCACTCAACTCCTGGGAGGTGCAATCTCTCTTATTCCCATTGTCCCCAGTCTCAAACAGTCTAAGTGAAGCATTGATGAACTTGCACTTCCTTCAATTCAGCATACTACATGCACTGCCCTCAAAGTGGCCTCCTTTACAAAGTATAGCCACATACTAAACAAAAATAATACTGCTTTAAACGGCTGGTAAAAATCATCTTTGCAATACCAATTCATTAAACCTAAGGAACATATTTTACAAAGGCAAGAAGAAAATTCTGCTTTTCTTTAAGAAGGAACTGCAGATACTGGAACAATCAAAGGTAGGCACAAAAATGCTGGAGAAACTCAACGGGTGAGGCAGCATCTATGAAGTGAAGGAATGGGTGACGTTTCGGGTCGACACCCTTCTCGACCCGAAACGTCACCCATTCCTTCGCTCCATAGATGCTGCCTCACCCGTTGAGTTTCTCCAGCATTTTTGTGTCTACCTGCTTTTCTTTAAAGTATATTTTCTTTAAAAATACATGTTGATTATTGTCAAAAACCTTATTGTTTTAAAGAGGTTGAGAAAGAGGTTAGCATGCAATAAAAGCTTTTCACTCTACCTTGGGACACGTGACAATAAACTAAACTGAATTAAAGTGACACCCAGGATTATGAGTAGCAATAGACTCCAAAATAACAAAAGCGATCCATAAAAGAAAATTAATACTGCATAAAGAATTAACATTAATAAATGAATGTAATCGGAGGTACAATGGAGCACCATGTCCTAATCCTTTCTATTTTACTGAGATTTTAAAAAAAAAATGCTTTCAAGTGAAGTCAATAACAAGTTACATCTGAAAAAGTATCAAGGAAGTGATTATTTTTAGTTTTAGAGGTGCAGCGCGGAAACGTGCCCTTTGGCCAACCGATTCCGCGCCGACCAACAATCACCCATTCACACTAGGGACAATTTACAGAAGCCAATTAACCTACAGACTTACTTTGAGATTTAGCAAATTGACAGCATTTAAAAATTGATTTTTTTTTCTCCATGTATATATCTAAGATTTAAAAATATAGACTAAAATAGGCTAAAATACTGAGGCCTGTCCATTTACAGCAATGTTTTGAAGTGCATCTGTATAAATGCAATTAAACATTCAGGAATGAACAGCCATGGTAATTTATTTAATGACACCAACAGAATACTTCACAGAACTGTCACCAACAAAGTACTGCACCCATATTGGAAATATTTGACCTACACAGGCTCATTATATCCTTTTAATTTTGATGACAGTAGAGGCTGCTGTTGAGTTTGCTTTGTAACTGCTCTCCCTGACCATGGGACTTTGTACTTCAAGTTTTGAGACTGATTTGAATCCTTCCTGCTCTGCCTCAGACGTTGCTTTTGTATTCAGTGTTGTTCAATGTGTATTTGCACAACTTTAAATGTGTAATATAAACTAGGTGGTATTGTTTCCAGCAAACCATTCATTTTACTATGCATTTTAACAAAAAGAAAGCAATTTAACTTGCAGATTTCGATATTTCAGGCCTTGAACCAAGCACTTTAATCAGGTTGGATCATTTCAGAACAAACAGCCAAATAAATATGCACTGTTATTACACAAACATTAGAAAAAGTTTTAGTGACATTAACACAGGTTCCACTTATTCAAATGAGTAGCCTGAAGCCCAAAATGACTCATATAGCATGTAATCAAAAGTAATGCAGTTATTATATTTGGAACAGAGATGAATTCAGCCTCCAGTTAAATGCTCTATTTTCTAATCTAAATGCACATCTTTTATTGTCTATGAAATAGGAGTACAATTGAAATGTGGAAGAACTGGTTACAAACATGAGGATTTGCTTCCACATTTACTACTATTCTCTTGAATTATTAGATGATTTACACATTGCAGTAGGGAAGCTTTTAAAAAAATGTTCTTCACTGAATTTTATTTGGACTTATTTGCAATTGTTCCGGGCAGTGCATGTTGTACAACTGTAAACATCGTTGTTTGAAAAGAAAAGAGCAGTGCCAGCAGAGATATAAGTAGATATTGCCTAGAGTGCAGCATGTTCAAACCTAAATATAGGTCTGCATCAGTGAAAAGGTTAAAGTTAGCTGATAACTGTACAAGATTTCAAGATGGTGCCAGCATCAGAATTTCAGTACTCCGTTGGGTGAATTATTCAATGTCATTTGCTACCATAATGTGCAGTGAGAGGAGAAATAAAATTGACCTTTCCAAGACTACGTTTTGAATTTTCATGGATAGTTAGAAATAGAATAGTCTTCCGTCACAAAATCCAGAGCCCCAAATTTGAAAATTCAGTCATAAGTTTTACTTTCAATCTTTGTACAAAACAAAACTCACTTTTGGCATCAGGCCACCATATTTATATCATATTTATCATGCAAACTTCAGATTTGTACTTTGGCTGACCTGATGTCTTATTTAAAGGAGAAAAGTTCCAACATATTTTCAATTCATTTATGGAGTGTGAGAATTGCTAGCAAAGTTTCGACTAATGCAATCAGCCTGGCGTGCACAAACAGAAGATCAAACAGAGCAAGTTGTCTCACAACTTTAGGCTGTGCACGCCATACGCAAGAAGAAGAATTGCTAGCAAAGACGCCCAGCAGAGACTGCCATCAACCACCAAAAGGAGTAATACGATCTAATTATTTTAAAAGAGGAAACACATTTCCATTGATTCTTTGAAAACATTATAGCCAGCATATACAAAAATTGCTGCTCCAATACAATAACAATGATTGCCAGGACATTATGTGTCTGTAAGACTTAATCAGGCACTCACTGCCTGTGCAAAGGAGGCACTGACAATACATTTTCCAATTGTATACACGCTGGTGCCATTTCTCACGGAACATTGCTTTAGAGGATAGCCACAAAATGCTGGAGTAACAGCGGGACCTCTTTGTTGTTCTACAGTGCCTCTATTGTGGGCACTCTCAAGCATCCTGACCTGAAATAGCACCCCCTGTTCAGATCCTCCAGAGATGCTGCCTGACCCACTCAGTAGTTCACTCCAGCACTTTGTGTTCTATGCAAGATTCCAGCATCTGCAGTTCCTTGCGTCTCAGGATTGTCATAGTGCAGTTGCTCACTAACACTCACGCTTTCTATTTTATCTTCTGCAGTTTGCTACTGAGCTCTCGGGCTGTTTGTTCTGAAACCTGCTGCCAATGACCCGTTGCCATATCAAGTGTGCTGGCTGGGTGCTTCCATTCATAACATAGTCTAAGCCAGACGTCAGAGAGGAAGCCCAGAAATGGTCACATTTCCAGACTCTCTCAACATCATGATCCTGCCCCAACCTATCCCAGAAGAAACGGTCTGGATCATTCTCAAGTCTTCTTCTCCACTTGCAATCCACATGGTCACAATGACCTATTGCAGTCAGCAAATTCAGTTGAGCATGGGACAAGGCTGCACCTCGTGAAGACTGGCTGCACGCAGTGATCAGACCGATCGTAAGGGTTCACCCTGTCCTGCAGAAGGGACTTGCTTTACTCTGAAGCCTTTTCAGCTGTGTCTAAATGTCTCTGTAATCAGAGGCAAAAATAGTTGAAATAAATGTAAATAATCAGCAATAACCGACCAAACGACTGACTTGCTGGCAGGTGGTGGTAGTGGAGAGTTGTTTCTCGGATTGAGGGTAAACGATCAGATCCATTTTTCCCCAGGATGGAAATATGAAATACTAGAGGACATAGCTTTAAGGTGAGAGTTTAAGATGTGCAGAGTACGTTTTTTTTTTTACACAGGTGAGTGCCTGGAATGCACTGCCGGGGTGGCGGTGGAAGCATATACGATAGTGGTGTTTGAGATATTTCTGTGCCTATCAAAAGTATGTAGGGAATGGTGAAATGTGGATTTTGTGCAGGCAGGTGAGAGTTGGTCTTGACATCACGTCACGGCATTGATATTATGGGCCATAAGGTCTTTTCCTGTATGTGCTGCAGAGATCAGTGCTGGTCCTCTATCGCTTTTCATCTATATTAACGACGATTAGGATAAGAATGTAGATGGCATGATTAGTAAGTTTGCAGATGACACTATAATTGGCGAAGAAGCTTGTTTAGGACTACCACAAACCATAGATCAGTTGGGAATGTGGGCAAGGGAATGGCCAAAAAGTGGAATTTAACTAAAACAAGAGTGAGGTGATGGATTTTGGGAAGTTATTGAACAAAGGCAAGACGTGCGCAGTGATGGATGGGCCCTCAGGACGGTTGCTGTACAGAGACCTTGGGACACAAGTATTTAATTCCCCGGAAATTGTGACATAGGTAGACAATGGCGAGAAAGGCTTCTGGCATATTTACCTTCATTGGCCAAGGGACTGAATAAAGGATTTGGGGTATCACATTTCAGTAATACATAACGTTGGCTCAGCAGCGCGGGGTACTGGCAGCAGTTCTGGTCACCACAAAACTTGAAGGATGTGATTAAGTTGGAGAGGGTGCAGATAAGATTAACAAGAATGTTGCCTAAATTAGAGGGCTCGAATTATCAATCTTGAATTGAGATTGGACAGGCTAGGTCTGTTTTCTATGGAGCAAAGGAGGCTGAGAAGGGTCACAATCTTGTCTCATCTTGATCACTTCTTGTCTGCGCTGTATATTGATTTTAGAAAAAACGCTACCCAGTATCGCTGTGATTTTTGGCCATCTTACTCACAGTCCTCCTCCACTGAGCCAGCCCCGAGGATTTTTCCCATCGGTGAAAAATAAAAAAGTTATGAGTGTTTAAAACACCTTGAGATCAGCTGATTGGTCCTCTCGCCTGTCAATCACTGCAATGAAGGTAACGTCCCTTCCGAGGAGGGGGGCAGGGCAGGATTATAAAATCTCAGATGCCTGGACGTGAGTCAGTCACTCTGCAAGATTACGAGGGAGAGGCCACGACTGTCATTCTAAGCTGTGAATCAACTGAACTGTGAGACTGCAATGTACTTGCAATAAATGATTTGTTAGCCCTTAATGACAATGCCATGAGCTGTTTGGCCTGCTGCCCTGCCTGTGCTTGAAAGTGCAATGCTTAATTGGAAATGAAATGAATTGACAATATCATGAGTTGTTTGCCCTGCTGCCCTACCTGTGCTTGAAAGTGCAATGTTTAATTGGAAATGAAATGACAATGCCACAAGTTGTTTAGCCTACTGCCCTGCCTGTGCTTGAAAGTGCAATGCTTAATTGGAAATTAAATGAAATGTTGGGGATTCACTGTGATGGATGTTTGTGTAGAATTGTGTTCATTGTGTGTTTTTTGTTGTTGTTGTTATGACTGCAAGAACGTAATTTCATTTGAACCTATGTTTAAATGACAATAAACAGCATTCTAATCAGATCTGAAATGACAATGCCACGAGTTGTTTGGCCTGCTGCCCTGCCTGTGTTTGAAACTGCAATGCTTTATTAGGTCTGGCTGTGTTTGGAAGGAATAAATGCTTTATTTGGTCCGATTGCGTTTATAAGGAAAAAATGCTTTATTAGGTCTGACCGTGTTTGGAAGGAATAAATGCTTTGTTTGGTCCAACAGTGTTTAGTCCAAAGGTCCCGCTCATTTCGTGACTTCCGCTTAGTGGACATGTCGCGCTGATTGCGTAATTTCCGGTGAGTGCAGAGGTCACCCTGACTGCGTAATTTCTGGTAAGTGCAGAGGTCACGCTGACTGCGGATGCCCCACAGTGGAGGCCGCCTAGCCGTGTGAGTAGATTCAAATAAGTTTACTGTCATGTGGAGACTGTGGAGACACTGGTATCGTTGTCTCGTTGTACGACATTGATCGTCTTTTACTCTGGATTTTTAACTTAAGTATTGTGGGTTTTTTTAATATATAAATTATGATGTTTTTATGTGATTTACCATGATTTTATATATATTTATGATATTTGATATGCAATGCATTTTTAATGTAATGTTGCCCCTTGTCTGGACCTTGAGTCCATAATAAAGTTATTATTAATTAAAATATGTGTGAGTGCGTGTGCGTGTGTCAGTGTGTGTGAGTGTATGTGTGTGAGTTTATGTGTATGTATGTGTGTGTGTGTGTGTGTGTGTGTGTGTGTGTGTCAGTGTGAGTGTGTATGTATATTGGAATTGGTGGAGAGGTGGAATATTGCGTTGGGGGACCAGTCCTCCCGTGTGAAGCTGGGACCGAATGGGTCCCACTTAGTCTAGTATAACATTATAAGATGCATAGATGGTAGGTGTGTCTAAAGTGAGAGGGCTGACCTTTAAAGTGAGTGGGATGAGTTTTAAGGGGGATATGGGGTTAATTTTTCCATACAAAGAAAGGTTGGTACCTGGAAAGAACTGCCACAAGAGGTGGTGAACAGTAAAAATATTTAAGAGACATCATGACAGGTACTTGAATGAGCTGGGCATTGAGGATTATGGAAATACCACAAGCAAATGGGATTAATATAGATATGCATGATGGTTGGCATAGATGCGATGGGCCGAGGAGCCTGTCTGAACAATCTTGGACTCTGCGGTAATCAAACAGTCTTGAAGAGTGAAATGGTCCTCACCACCTTTGTTTTCTATATTTCTCTGTCGAGTACAAATTAATTGGTACTAGTACATCTTGACCTTGCTTCAACTACTCCACAGGAAATGAAAATGTGTTTTAAACATCGATTACCTCAGAAGAAATAATCTTAAGAGTATAATTTTCCACAAGTCACTAACCGTATTCTATAAATGATAAAATGTAATTTTATCAAATGTGCAAATGTATTACAATGCTGTAAAAAGTTTAATTACTGCCCAACAACCTTCCTGGCACTAAATTCCTTTCAAACATCCATAGCATGTCATTTCTTTAGAATATATTATTGCCAGAGGTTTTAAAAAAATTAAATAAAGCTTATAATTTAGTTTATTATCTCTATGAATTCAATCTTCCATTACACCTTTTTATTGGACTTTTGTGCAATATTTTACAATTAATTAAATATGCTGATCTGTACATTCCAGTCCACTGCATAATGGAAGACTCGCTAATTGCTTGAATGATGCTTTTTTAAAAATCACACACAATTGTTATGAGAGTCAGAAAGCCATACAGCATGGAAACAATACAACCCAACTTGCCCATGCTGACCAAGATGCCCCATTCACGTCAGTCACTGCTGCCTACATTTAGCCAAAATCTCTCTAAACCTTTCTCAACAATTAACCTGTAGAACTGTATTTCAAATGTTGTTATAGTACCTGTCTTAATTATCTCTTCTGGCAGCTTGTTCCATATACCCACCCCTCTATATGAAAAAGTTGCCCTTCAGGTTCCTATTAAATTGTTCCCCCCTTCACCTTAAACCTATGTCCTCTGATTCTTGATAAGATTCTGTGTATTTCACCTTTCTATTCTGCTCATGATGTTATACACATCTATAAGATCATCTCTCAGCCTCCTGCCTTCCAAGGAATTAAATCCTAGCCTAGCCTGCTCAATCTCTCCCTATAGCTCAGTCCCTCAAGTCTTGGCAACATCCTCATGAATCTTCGCTCCACTCTTTCCAGCTTAACAACATCCTTCCAATATCAGGGTAACTAAAACTGAACACAATATTCAAAATGTGGCCTCACCGATGCCTTGTTACAATTTTAACATAACTTGCCAACTTCTGAACTCAATACCCTAACTAATGAAGGTCCTACCAGAACCTCACATAATTTTATATACTTTTATCAGATCCCCTTAATCTCCCACACTTAGAAACATAGAAACATAGAAATTAGGTGCAGGAGTAGGCCATTCAGCCCTTCGAGCCTGCACCGCCATTCAATATGATCATGGCTGATCATCCAACTCAGTATCCCGTACCTGCCTTCTCTCCATACCCTCTGATCCCCTTAGCCACAAGGGCCACATCCAACTCACTCTTAAATATAGCCAATGAACTGGCCTCAACTACCCTCTGTGGCAGAGAGTTCCAGAGACTCACCACTCTCTGTGTGAATAAAGTCTTTCTCATCTCGGTCTTAAAGGATTTCCCCCTTATCCTTAAGCTGTGACCACTTGTCCTGGACTTCCCCAACATCGGGAACAATCTTCCTGCATCTAGCCTGTCCAACCCCTTAAGAATTTTGTAAGTTTCTATAAGATCCCCTCTCAATCTCCTAAATTCCAGAGAGTATAAACCGAGTCTATCCAGTCTTTCTTCATAAGACAGTCCTGACATCCCAGGAATCAGTCTGGTGAACCTTCTCTGCACTCCCTCTATGGCAATAATGTCCTTCCTCAGATTTGGAGACCAAAACTGTACGCAATACTCCAGGTGTGGTCTCACCAAGACCCTGTACAACTGAAGTAGAACCTCCCTGCTCCTGTACTCAAATCCTTTTGCTATGAAAGCTAACATACCATTCGCTTTTTTCACTGCCTGCTGCACCTGCATGCCTACTTTCAATGACTGGTGTACCATGACACCCAGGTCTCGCTGCATCTCCCCTTTTCCTAATCGGCCACCATTTAAATAATAGTCTGCTTTCCTGTTTTTGCCACCAAAGTGGATAACCTCACATTTATCCACATTATACTGCATCTGCCAAACATTTGCCCACTCACCCAGCCCAGACCTCCCAACATTTGATTGTCAAAATTCATAATATTTCCCCTCAAAATTCATATTTTTAAATGAAAATTCATAATATGTCGCGGCGCCCTATTCGGGGTCCCATGTCACAAATTCTAAATTGTGAAGAAGTATTTTAAATGCCAAAATGTGAAAAAGGTACATGTATGCTGAAACATTTATAATTCTTTGTTAAACTTTGATAAACTTGGCACTAGACTCACCTTAATTTCTCTCACTTGGGGTTGTTGCCGGCGGCTATGCGCCTGCGCACTGGTGCAGATCAGCGGGCTGCCGGCGGGCGGGTGCGGCACATGCGCACTTGGCCAGGTTGCCGGCGGGTCTGCGCCTGCGCACTGGGTGGGGGTGGGGGTGGGGGGGGAGGCCCGGTGATGGGGTTGCCGCGAGCGGCCGGCTGCCGGCAAGAAAGTGCCGCTGATCGCGCGGGCCGGCGCCGCCCGGGCTCTGGGCCGGGCGTGGCGTGGCTCGAAATGGCGCCAGGCCCGGCAACCCTCCCCCACTGCGCACGCGCGGCCACTGGGGCCCGGCAACCCTCCCCCACTGCGCACGCGCGTCCACTGGGGCCCGGCAACCCTCACCCACTGCGCACGCGCGGCCACTGGGGCCCGGCAACCCTCCCCCACTGCGCACGCGCGGCCACTGGGGCCCGGCAAAGTGCCGCTGATCGCGCGGGCCGGCAAACCGGGGACACATGGCGCCGGCGTTCACCACGGGAGGAAGAATTTAGCGGGATAATTAGGGTACAAATCGGGATGGCGGGAAGGGAACCTAAAAAGCGGGAATATCCCGCCAAAAGCGGGATAGTTGGGAGGTCTGCCAGCCTATCCAAGTCACCTTGCAGTCTCCTAGCATCCTCCTCACAGCTAACACTGCCCCCCAGCTTAGTGTCATCCGCAAACTTGGAGATATTGCCTTCAATTCCCTCATCCAGATCATTAATATATATTGTAAATAGCTGGGGTCCCAGCACTGAGCCCTGCGGTACCCCACTAGTCACTGCCTGCCATTGTGAAAAGGACCCGTTTACTCCTACTCTTTGCTTCCTGTTTGCCAGCCAGTTCTCTATCCACATCAATACTGAACCGCTAATACCGTATGCTTTAAGTTTGTATACTAATCTCTTATGTGGGACCTTGTCGAAAGCCTTCTGGAAGTCCAGATATACCACATCCACTGGTTCTCCCTTATCCACGCTACTAGTTACATCCTCGAAAAATTCCACAAGATTCGTCAGACATGATTTACCTTTCGTAAATCCATGCTGACTTTGTCCAATGATTTCACCACTTTCCAAATGTGCTGCTATCCCATCTTTAATAACTGACTCTAGCAGTTTCCCCACTACCGATGTTAGACTAACTGGTCTGTAATTCCCCTTTTTCTCTCTCCCTCCCTTCTTAAAAAGAGGGGTTACATTTGCTACCCGCCAATCCTCAGGAACTACTCCAGAATCTAAAGAGTTTTGAAAGATTATCACTAATGCATCCACTATTTCCTGAGCTACTTCCTTAAGTACTCTGGGATGCAGCCTATCTGGCCCTGGGGATTTATCGGCCTTTAATCTATTCAATTTACCCAACACCACTTCCCGACTGACCTGGATTTCACTCAATTCCTCCTTTGACCCACAGTCCCCTGCTATTTCAGGCAGATTATTTATGTCTTCCTTAGTGAAGACGGAACCAAAGTAGTTATTCAATTGGTCCGCCATATCCTTGTTCCCCATGATCAACTCACCTGTTTCTGACTGCAAGGGACCTACATTTGTTTTAACTAACCTCTTTCTCTTCACATATCTATAAAAACTTTTGCAGTCAGTTTTTATGTTCCCTGCCAGTTTTCTTTCATAATCTATTTTTCCTTTCCTAATTAAGCCCTTTGTCCTCCTCTGCTGGTCTCTGAATTTCTCCCAGTCCTCTGGTATGCTGCTTTTTCTGGCTACTTTGTACGCATCATCCTTTGCTTTGATACTATCCCTGATTTCCCTTGTTATCCACGGATGCACTACCTTCCCCGATTTATTCTTTTGCCAAACTGGGATGAACAATTTTTGTAGTTCATCCATGCAGTCTTTAAATGGACATTAATTTGTCCAACTTCTCGAGAAAACAATCCAATGCTGCCTGAATAAGAGAGCAATAGCTATAAGGAGAAGTTGGACAAATTAATGTTTGTCGTCTCTGGAGAATCAGAGATTGAAGGAGACTAGAGGGAAGTATATAAATTTATGAAGGGCACAGATAGGATAGACGGTCAGAACCTTCTCCCCAGGATGCAAATGTCAAAAAGTAGAGGACATAACTTTAAGATGAACATTGTAAAATTTAAAGGAGATGTGCGGGACAGTTTTTGTACACACAGAGAATGGTGGGTGCCTGAAATGTGCCACTAGGGGTGGTGGTGGAGGCGGATACCATAGTGGCATTCAAGAGGCTTATAGATATGCACATGGACATGCAGGGAACAGAGGGATATGGATCAAATGTCGTTTATCGATGCATCCACACTGATGTTATGGGCCTGTTCTTGTGCCGTTCTGTTCTGTGTTCTTTGAGCTATGGTAATTATTGTAACATTGAAACACACAATATTTATGGAGCACCAGAAACATAAAAATGGCTTGATTAAACATAAATCCATTACTTTCAGAAGAGAAATAAATAAAATAAATAAAAACATAAATATTTTGAAAGAGCAAGGTAAAATGATAGAAGGGTATTACATACTTTTTGCAAAGAGTGGAGCGAAAATTCATGAGGATGTTTAAAAAGTACTTTAAAGTTAAAATGCTCAAGGTCAAAGAGCTTCTCACTATATGAGCCATAGTTGAAGACATATGAGCATTTTCCATCCTGACAAATTAGGAAAGGAATGAACTAAAGTAAAGATTTACAAAAGTGGACATTTTAAAGAGCAAAATATTCATAAGCACACAATTTTTCTTATTCGTACTGGCTCTACAGCTCCCATTTGAAGCTGGATCCCTTCATTTTAGGCAGCAGTAACTGATTTCATTCTATTTCATTCTGCAGTGCACTATAGTTAAACACCCTCAGTTAAACCAATGCATGTTAGTAGCATCATTCATCACTTTCACAGTTCATCCTTTTGCTAAATGGACTACTATGATCCAAAAAACGTTATTTCAGCAACACTGGTAGAATAAACAGGACTAGAAGAACCAAGCTCATAAAGCAAGTAAAACAATTCACATTAGCTCTCTAATAAAACCCGATTCTTGTTGAAATCAACTAATGTAATGCTTTGTTATTTTCTCGCATAATTATCATGTTTTGGCTATCTCACTTGATGGGGGGGGGGGGGGGGGGGGGGGGGGGGGGGGGGGGGGGGAATATGTGATGGCAGTCAGGCTGAGCAGGCCCGAGTGTGGCAGGTCAAGGAGACCTGTACATCAGGTCTATGATTGTCTCGGTACCTAGTCTCAGGCACAGAAATCGCTATCAAAACATATGGGGGGGGAACACAATCTCTTGGCGGCCGCGCATGCGCACATACGCGAGGCTTCGGCCGTGGGCCCTGTGGTAACATCAGGAGCTGACCTGGTTGGTGACTGACTCCGAACCCCAGCAACAGCAGCTTCATCCGCCCTGAATCGTGGGGCTTCAATTGGGCCGTTCACGGGGTCTTTCATCAGCCGGCGGGGGCTTCAACATCGGGAGCCTCGATCGCCTCTCAATGCAGCAGTTTGATTTTAAGCCGCGCCAGGCGCTGAAACGTCCCACGAACGGGCCGATTCAGCCCTTAGAAAGTGTCTGATAAAGTCCGTGTAGATGGATTATATATGCAACCAATAATATAGCTACCTCAGTACCATTAACCCCGCCTAGTTGACATCAATCATAACGCCTTCCCCTCCCTGGGTACAGTTCAGTAGAAGAATGTAGCCAGTGCTTGATGATGTATGTAATACCCTGTGCTATCATTAAAAGATGGTGCACACTTTAAGAGTTTGTGAATTACTTATTTACATGGTGTCAGAAGTGGGATCCGGAGACATCCGTACGCGATCGAATCCTCGGGAGAATTAATTGGATCTGCATCATAGGATTCAGCTATGTTGGGCTGTGAGCCGTAACAACCATCCCGATTGCTCAGCGCCAGCTGCAACCTCGGGTGCTGGAGCCTGCCTCCGTGCAGAGGCGCATTCAAGAGAAACATGACAGCCAGCGGCGTTCCCACGATCGGTCGTGCAAACCACTCGATCCTCTGTTGCCTGGACAGGTTGTTCGGTTGCAGACCACCGCTGGTCACTCCCGTCTGGCTACCGTGGTTGGGGTGGCCGACTCGTCTCGTTCGTACCTGGTCGACTATGATGGAACTATCTACCGAAGAAGCCGACAACATCTGCTTGCGGTTAATGAGCCGAAGCCGCAGACCCCGGGGCCCTATGCCCCGCCACTCTCACACCAGCAGCTGGCTGCCGTCCCAGCCAGTATTCCCTGCATGCCTCGATCCCCATATCGAGCGCCCTGTTCCTCTCTGCGCGGGTCACCTGTTGCCAGTCGCGGTTCTCACTATCCTGCTTCAACCACCCCACCGCCCTTCCCTGGTTCCCCAGCTGCCTCGCGTCCTCCTGTTTCTTCTTCTCTTTCGGGGTAGGGGGAGACATCCGTACGCGCTCGGGCCGGATTATTAAGCCACCTGTTCGTTATGGCAATTTTGTTTAATTCTGCTGTTTAATTCTGTTGTTGTGGCCAATCTGTTTTGATTTTCTAAGGGGAAGGATGTAGATGGCTTATATATGCAACCAATAATATAGCTACCTCAGTACCATTAACCCCGCCTAGTTAACATCAATCATAACGCCTTCCCCTCCCTGGGTACAGTTCAGTAGAAGAATGTAGCCAGTGCTTGATGATGTATGTAATACCCTGTGCTATCATTAAAAGATGTTGCACACTTTAAGAGTTTGTGAATTGCTTATTTACAGTCCGGATTACAAAGCATGGGGGGGATTTTCCCCCATCTCTCAAAGCAGGCCCCGTCCCCCCCAGGATTTCCGTCCATGCCTAATCTCAGCTACATCATGCAATCTTGTTCCATTTGAACAAGTGATGTTATTTTGAATTCACTTTAAATTCACACCTCAGCCCTCCTTCCAATTGACATGCATTCCGAGGCTTGTACATCCCTGGCACCAGAAGCAAGAGTCAACGGTGTTGGCTCTTGTATAAAGAAGGCTCAAATAAAACTCAGAAAAGTTATTAAGATAGCTTTATAAATGACATAGCTTTAAGTTGAGAGGGGAAAAGTCTAAAGGAGATGCATGGGACACGTATTTTACAAAGTGAATGGTGGGTGCCTGGAACACGCTGCCATGGGTGGTGGTGGAGGCAGATACAAGAGTGGCATTTGAGAGTCTTTTAGATAGGTACATGTATATGCAGGGAATGGCGGGCTATGTACCATGTGCAGGTAGAGGAGATTAGATATCGTGGCATCATGTTTGAAACGGACAGTGTGGCCCAAAGGGTCTGCTACTGTGCTGGTCAATATTCCATGTAAAATACGTACATGACCATCCTGCATCCCATGAGCAGATTGCTTGCCTGTTCCTCATCCGGCCTACATTAATGCCTGCAGGTTTGAGCTGGGTTGGTTTTCGATTTGTAGATAATTTTGAAATGTTACTTTCTGCCTGATGATTACCTACCAATTTTTGTAATTCGGTCTATTTCATTTCACCTTACAGCAGCCATTGACATAGACGTTCATGTGTAGGAAAGAACTGCAGGTGCTGGTTTAAATCAAAGGTAGACACAAAATGCTGGAGTAACTCAGCAGGACTGGCAGCATCTCTGTGGAGAGAAGGAATGGGTGACATTTTGGGTCGAGACCCTTCTTCAGACTGATGTCAGGAGAGTGGGCGGGACAAAGTATCAACATCACCCATTCCTTCTCTCCAGAGATGTTACCTGTCCCGCTGAGTTACCCCAGCATGTTGTGTCTACCTTCAACATAGACTTCCACACTGATATCTTCATCATATGATTTCATTTTCATATGACCGAAGTAAGTTCATTTCAAACAGGATGATTAACTTGACAGAAACAACACATTTGTATCTAAGTCATCAACGCCAGATTCAGTATGATTTCCATAATCTTAAAAAAGATAGCTACATTATTCTATTGAGGGATTTTTTAGTACAGAGAGATTTGTGAAAGCAGCACTTCTCTGCCAAAGATTACAAAACAATTTCAAAGATGCAGAATTGAGGAACATGCATGAACATGTCTTTTCTGTTCCATTGTTTTATCAGAATGCCCTTTCCTTCATGATACCTCCCAGCAAATTATTAATGCATCACTGAAAGGGGTTGTTTCATAAAAGAATAGCCAGGGCTTTCATCAACCCACATTAAGGATTCTCTATGTGTCTTTTCCCATTCACTTATTTTGCAATTTTCCTTTTTTATTGTTATTACTTTTCCCTGTCCTCTTTCTATTTTTAGTTTTACTTGCCGTTCTTTTTCTTTCATGCTTCTTTTTTTTTTACCTTTTCTTAAATCTTTCATCACTTCACTTGGAAAAACATTGAAGAGTATTGGCATCATTGTCTTCAAACTAACCTGGTTGGAATATCTCATGCTTATATTCCTCTGTTCCTTTGGAGGGATGTACCGCTTGCAAGGATCCAGCTCTTTTGGGCTGATTAGTTCATCCACTGTCATGGGTAACGAACAAGAAAATAGTTTAATATTAACTAAAATCTGACAACAATATTTTATTCTGCCAATCTATAAAATGATCATCTATTAATTTTGTAACATGCCCAACCTTTGTCATTGGATAATGTTAGTGGATGTTCAGAAGTATAGACTCGGGTCATAAGTTATTGGAGCAGAATTCGGCCCATCAAGTCTGCCATTCAATCATGGCTGATCAATCTTCCCATCTCAACCCCATTCTCCTGCCTTGTCCCCATAACCCCTAACTCCCGTACTAATCAAGAATCTGTCAATCTCCACCTTAAAAATATCCATGAACTTGGCCTCCACAGCCATCAAAGGCAATGAAGTCCATAGACTCACCATCCTCTGACTAAAGAAACTCCTCTTCATCTCCTTTCAAAAGGTATGCCGTTTTATTCTGAGGCTGTGGCCTCTGGTCCTAGACTCCCCACAGATTGTTAGCTCGTCTAACTAATTAGAGTCTTGGCTTTGAGAATCAACAAATTATTTGGTGGTTATTACAGTTAGGACTACTGGTATCCAAGGACTCATGAGTTGCTTCGCAAAAATATAACACAACAAATGACTTGGTTTAAATTTCCTCGTAATACTTCCCTTTCATGCAATTTAGGAGATCATACAATGTGCAACTAACAGTGGCCTGAATCAGGGTCATAAGTAGCCTGTTTTGTGACAGGTCATGTGCAGCCTATCTTTATTTATTTCATGTTTAAGAAAGAACTGCAGATGCTGAAAAAATCGAAGGTAGACAAAAATGCCGGAGAAACTCAGCGGGTGAGGCAGCATCTATGGAGCGAAGGAATAGGTGATGTTTCGGGTGATGCTGCCTCAACCGCTGAGTTTCTCCAGCATTTTTGTCTACCTTTTATTTATTTCATATTCTGTTCCCCCCATTTCACTCCTTCCAAACCTCTGCTGACTTCATCTTGCTCTCTGGCTAGTCCTGCTTTGACAAGGACATCTGTCACATCCACTCTTACCACTGATTCTATTCTCTTGAGTAATTCTCTCACTTTTGTCCCATCAATGAGAATCATGCTTGAAGTTATTACCCAGGTCACATGTACACCCATACATCCCATTTCCCCACATGTTATCCCCTCTACTTCCTATAACACTCTCTTTAAAATATGCCAGAAGAAATGGTTGAGTTAGATATCATTTTTCATTCTATCGTATAATATTGTATAACAGTATTTTAAAGACACTTGAATAGCTACATGGATAGGAAAGGTTTAGGGGAATATGGACCAAATGCAGACCAACAGGACTGGTTTTGATGGACATTTGGTCGGCATAAATGAATTAGGCAAAAGGGCCACACTTTTAGTACACTTCTTAATCCTTGCCACTGCTTTTACTTTATTGATTTTCCATAGATTGTAGTGTGTGCATTGGATGCGCTGCCAGTGCTTATGGTGGAGGAAGACATGATAGTATTTAAGAGGCTTTTAGATAGGCGCATGGATAAGCAAGGAATGAAGGGACATGGATCTCAAGATCAGTTGAACTAATGTTCGGAATGGACATCGTGGGCCAAAGAGACTTTTTCTTGTGCTGTATTGTTCTATTTTCTATAATTTTGTGAATATCGCTTTTTTTTTAAACAGGAAAACATATTATTGTTACAGATTTAGGTTGTTTAATGAGTTACTTACCAAGCAACTTCGCAATGATATACAAAGCCTGTCCCCACAGGAAGAGATTTCCATCTTGCGCCGAGCTGTTAGGAAAACGCTTTTGGCTGCCCGGTGATTCCTTTTCTGATTCAACAAAGTCAGCTGGCACATAGTAGTACTTTGGAACTTTAACAAAGCCTGTACAAATAAAGAACATACACTGATTAAAGATTGCCATCATAAAAATATTACCATTCCGATAACAGCGATGAAATTTATATTCACAGTGAAACTAGTTAAGCTAAGAAACTGTAAGGGTGATAGTAAGATGTAAATGGATTTCTATATTTCTTTTGTCATTCTTCCTGCAATTATCTCTGCTAACCAGATATTGCAAATTGCACAGAATTTACAGTTCAGGTTATAAAATTAAGTAATACTGAGAACTATTATAATTCAGAATTTCAAAAACTGTTTTCTCGTTCAAATTTTGCAGTAGGTTCATCCCACACACTCAACTACAGCTGTCACTCTGGTGACATGACGCAGGTACTTAACTTCCTTTTTTTACAGAAAGGTACAAGAATTTTGAAAACATTTCCTTACTACTGTATTATCTACATTTAAATATATGAATTATTGACAATTAAATGGATTAAAATAGGCAACATTTTATTGTTTCAAACGCCAGCAGAGCAGTTACTTAATGATTGCAAATTCAGTGTTTTACATAAAGAATGAGGTTTTGCAGGAAGCTATTAAATTAGTCAATGTGTGAATTGTATTGGCAGCATGCACAATTTCATCAACCACAATAATTTCATCACCCACAAATCACCGTACAAAACTCACCTATGACTTGAAAAAAATAACTAACCTCCAAATTAAATTTATAAATCTGCTCATATGAATCAAGGTGTTTTTTGTAAAGTACAATAGGACAAATGTTCTTTCAAAATGCAGTTTAATAGCTATTTTACATCAAAGCTATTTTACATAAAAGCATATGACAACCTCATCAATCATTAGCATAAAGACCATTCCTTTTCATGGATTTATGTAATTGTACAGAATATACCAAGTACATTCACAGCTATTGACTGCTATCCCTCTAGAAATGAATTTCACATTTTCATTCCATTCTGAGACAGGTTTTGGTCTCTTACAACAGACAGAATATTATACTGTTCACTGCTGACAGTTTGACAGGAAAATTTATAACTTTTTATGTCAAAGAAATGGACAGCCTTGTTTAAAAAAAGTTAAACACCAGTGATTAGGCAGAAGTCCAAATGATTAGATATTCAAGCACAGACATCGTGGTGAGGCTATAGTAGCCATCCACAGTGCAATGTCACAGCATTGTGCGAACTGAATTACATATTGTCATTAAAAATATTTTTTTTTAAATAATTTAATTTTAACGCATTTCAAACATCATCTTATTCATTTCCACTTCCAAAAAAGGCTACATACACCAAATTGCATACAACACACGTGATGTCCCTAAAAAGCCATTTTGCCCATCCTGCCTCTTCAAAATCAAGTCTAGGAGATCTTATTTTGTCTCTATTAAAGTATCTTATGTGACACTGCCAAATAAAACTGTTTCTTTTACATCAGCAGTAGCTGCAATTCCCTGGGGTCAATTCAGTTTTCTTCTTTGGTTTATCGCAGTCTTTCACTTTCATTTGCAACATTGAGTTTTCCCACATGCAACAGCAGAAGGTTAGATTCTACAGCCTGTAATCTACTCTGAACATGTCACTTGAGAAGGGCATGACCAGGAAGCAGTGGCACTGCTAACAGTGTAAAGCAATATGGAATGACAGAGGGAAGACAGGTTTAGAATGTGATTAAAAGGTTAAGGAAGGCAAAATAAAGATCTGAATCACAGCAAGAAACTGAATTACCATAAACATATAGAGGGCAGATGAAGAATTAAATTAATCAATGTCAATATCCATTGCTCCCTCGATAAATTAAGCTCCAGTTCTTGGAATCATTTTTGTTTACCACATTGGTTAAGCATTTGTCTAAATCTTTGGGACAATGCATCATTATTCTGATTAAGAAATACTAGGTTTGCCCTGCAGAAATCTTTTCATCTTTTGCCAAAATGAAAATAAATCTCCAAGATAAATGTGAACTTCATATTAGAAAATGCAGCTTTTTTGAGGTGTTAAATTATAGATGAGTCGCTTTAAGCCACATCCTCCTTTGGCATAATGCTGCATGCACAACAATTCCAGAGAAATGCCCTCTCAAGACAGTGCTGGCACCTGCTCAAATATTTACGTGAGAAATTCTTATCACAGCTTTAAGCTAGTTTACTAATAAATAACCCATCTGCCAAGTCTGTGCACAGGAGAATTAAAACATGCTGTATTAATTGTTTCATATTAGTCAGTGGCTGGTTTCTTTTCATCCAAAGTGAAATAGTTGCACAAAATAACCCTGCTGGGTGCTCATCTGGAAACAAGACACATGTATGCCCCGGCACAAATGAGCTAGAACACTGCACTGTCAGATCAACTTCTCACATGTCATAATTCTCACAGCAAGCCACATTTAAGCATGACTGTGGTTCTGACAAATAAAGTAGAGGAACGGTTGTTTAGGCTCTTTGCCTGGTGAGATGGGACTGCTTCACTGGGAATATAATCACTAGCAGAAAGGCTGAACTTTTGAAATGATAATATAGCAATTCATGAACTGCACAGAAAGCAATGAACTACACAGCAGTGATCTTAATCCACTTGCTTCACAAAAGGTCTCTTGAATCTCATGGCGCTAATAAATTTAACCCAAGCTCTCGCCTACGTTTTGTTCCTTGACATTTCTCCCCAGAAGAATAACTTAGTGATGCGAGTAAATTTTTACAAAAAGATAATTGTTCGTGGAAGAATATTGTGGCGAGATTGAATTTATTTCATTTCTCTGGTATATATTGACAAGGGCATTGCTGACAAGGTCGGTGTTTACAATAAATTCTCAATTTCCTCGCAGACACCGACTCTGTAACATTTTTTTGAATGGTTGTTGAGGCTGCTGAATGGTCAGCACTGTCAGGATTTATATACAGCAGCAGTTAAGGAACAGTGACAACAATCTTCACTCTGGTATTTTATTCTTCATAGGTTCTGTTTACGTACTATCCAACCAAATCAGATGATACTATAACTGAGTACAATCAAGCTGAACACGAGTACAACATGTAGAGTGAATAGGTCTTTGAGGTAACAACCTGGCTGGGAATGAGATTTAGGCTCTAACAACTGTCTTACAAAGGGTAGTCGTGACTTGGTCCAGGGTATGGCTCAGCACAATGGCACAACTGTAGAGTTGCTGCCTTACAGCACAAGTGACCTGGGTTTGATCCTGACTATGGGTGCTATCAGTCTGGAGTTTGTACATTCTCCTTGTGACCACGTGGGTTTACTCCGGTTTCTACCCACATTCCAAAGAGGTACAGGTTTGTGGGCTAATTGGCTTCTATAAATTGTCCCGAGCGTGTCGGATAGAACTATTGTGAACGGATGATCGACAGTTGGCACGGACTCATTGGGTCAAAGGGCCCGTTTCCACTCTGTACCTCTAAAAGGTACAGAGTGGAAACAGGACCTGAGGGGGAGCTGCCACAAGGGAGGTATTTCAGCTAAAGCAGGGTACACAGCTCATAGCGTGGGACCTGATCAGGTGGAATCCAATGAAGCAATGATGGGATCACCTTGCATCTACTGTGAAAGTGTGTTTCTGTACGAGTGGGCCAAACTGTCTGGATAATCATCATCCTCATGTCCAAGCCTATGTTGCATGTTACTGCATTCCACTTCACATGTCATGGGATGTTTCTGTGATGGCGGGTTGGATACATGGAATACCTAGATGGGAAAGTTCACACTTTGTAGACCTCACTCAGCTTTGCAGACCCCACTGGACAAAATGAGACTTTTATGATTGTTACCAATTTTCCATCGATCTCCAAATTGTGCTTGTAATTTTGCAATTTTTATTTTTTAAAGTCGCCTCCTGTTAACATTATCCTCATTCTACTTATTGATCAGTAGATCAACTGGAAAGCTTGATGCTGGGATTGCAAATAAGAAATGTTCTTATGTAGTGCAGAGTTCAGATACAAAAATCTTGTTCAAAACAAACTCTCAACTTCACGGATTATACATATAATTAGAATAAACATACTGAACTAATTATATAGTAATGCAACAAATGTATTTTTTTCAAACTTTTGCAATAATGCCACATTTAAATCTGCCCTTGGTTCTGCATTGAATCCAAGATAAAGAACGGACTAACTCTTGCTTCAATATTATCATGAGTATTTTCCTTACCTTCATATGAATGATGCAGCAATGGCTCCAGGAGGTTCATGTATTCATTCACTTGATCAGTATTACCTCTAAATACCCCTGGAGAAAACAAGCCACAAGTTTTTACATTTAAAAAAAAATATTGTTTCTAAAATCTCTTGCTTGCTTACAAAGTTGATTCCACACATAATTGGTGTGCTAAAATTGTAGGTAGTGATTAGTGTG
Source organism: Okamejei kenojei (assembly GCA_035221665.1). Taxonomy (NCBI): domain Eukaryota; kingdom Metazoa; phylum Chordata; class Chondrichthyes; order Rajiformes; family Rajidae; genus Okamejei; species Okamejei kenojei. The sequence continues at coordinate 3,902,119 of CM069147.1, read as the reverse complement.
GTGAGGATAATTGGTCAGTAAATTGAGTATCAAATTGAAAGCTTGAAAGGGGAGAGAAGGGTGGGAGAGGAGGGCTGGTAATGACCCAAGATCCACCCGAGTATGAAATGTGCTGGCCATGCCTTGTAATGCCATGACGCTGCAATTAGTTGCACCATCCTACTTGCATCTTGGGTGTGGAGTGAACAGCGTTATCAGATACATCATTTGGGTGTGGAGGGAACAGCATTTACAGTTACATCATGCTGTACAAAGCGTGACAACAACACATTTTATAACACTAAACATTACAAAGGATGGGCTTTAACTTGCACAAATGTAATTCACAGGGAGTATATTTAGTTTAGTTTATATTAGTTTAGAGATACAGCACAGAAACAATCCCTTCAGCCCACAGAGTCCGCGCTGATCAACGATCCTCGTACTCTAACACTATCCTACACATTACGGACAATTTACCATTTTTACCAAAGTCAATTAACCTACAAACATGCACGTCTTTGGTGTGTGGGAGGAAACCACAGCACCTGGTGCAATAATTACAAAGACCATCGGTAATTACATTTTGATCCAATGTATTGATTTTGGAAATGGCATTTAAAACAAAAACAAAAAAATCAGAAATTTTAATAAAAGCTTTTGTCATCATACATCTGTGTTCTCTGGTTATCATTACGTTCCCCTTGTTAATTCTATTCTCAGCCCTTTAATCCACTTTCAATGAATTGATTTTTGCAAGGATAAATGTTACACATTGTGGGGATAGTTTATGCTATTACCCAAAGGCAAAAGAGAGATTTTAAAAGTTTTTTAAAAGGTAATCGCAAGTAAACTAGATACTTCCAATTTAGTAGCAATGTTAATCAATACCTCTGAATAAAAATGACTTTTCAGATCAGGCAACTTGCACATTATACTTACCATCAATTACTAAATAAATGTAAAACAGGGGAAATTCACATTCAATGCCATCAAACAGCTGGAAAAGAAAACAATTATTAATAATTATGGTTAATGCAGTACATTAAAAAATAAAATATAACAGTAACTTTCTTATAAAAATGGACACCATTCTTAAAATATAATTTAGAATTTCAACATCAAATTCGCCATCAATGAAAATATGGAAGTATTAAGTTATGTTTATTTTTTAATCATTTAAGGAAATATTAATTGTTTGCAAGTGTCTCTGTATCACAGGGACATGTACAAGCTCAACCGTGACAACTTTGATAGGAGGCATGGTTGGCCCCCGGCCACCAGGGCAATGCAGGGACAGCAAGCTGAATGATTTACCCACAGATGCTGAGCCACTGCTGTCAGTGTGTGACATTGGAGTGTCCAAAACAGTTGGACATATGCATTCACCAGAGGTAATTACAGCCCTGGGGAGAACGTTGTGCAGTGAGTATGGACAGCTGGCCAAATTGAGAATGATTTGGTCTTGTATTTACTCAAGAAGTATGGCTAGGCAGTTCACGACAAGGGGACGTAACTGCAGTGTATTTTGTAGATAATAAGGTGATGGAAGGTATGAAGGTTTAGGGCAGTGGATGAGGTGCCAATCAAGCAGGTTATTTTGTCTTGCATTTTGCCGAGCTCACGGATTGTGATTTGAGCTGCAAACATCCAGGCAAGTGCAGAGTATTCCATCACAGTTCTGACTTATACAATCCACCAGCCTCCATGAACTACCGAGATCCCTCCCATATCATATCTGTGCCTTGAATCATAGTTTTCCCGCTGAAATGCTTCAATCCAAAATGTTGCCAATCGAGGTCCTCCAGAGATGCTGCCTGACCCATAGACTTACTCTAGCACTTTGCGTTCTGCATTCAAGTATCTACAGTCCCTTGTGTCTCTAGTTTTGTCACCTGTTTATTTCTATTCGCTGTCCAAGTCAATTTTTCTACTGATCGGTCTACCTACCCAATGTGTCCACTGTCCTTTAGCATTTCATGTGAGTGTTATGTTCAGATGAATCGTGCACCCTGACCCTCCTCCCCCTCCCCAAACAGATGCTGCTCGATCCACTGAGTTAGTTTCGAATTTTGTTTCTGTTCCCAATTCAAACTCCATGTTGTTTATGCAGACTTGTGGGCACCAGTGGTGAACATATGTCAGGTCAATACATTTAAAGCTACCCTTTTCCTTTCTCTGGTTTAGCTAACGTTCAAATTGAATTAAACTGTTCCCGGAGCGACATTCTAGACAAATTGATGCTGTGGCATAACATTATTACATTATCAATAAATCATTCCCAGTAACATCAGGATTACTGGACAAGAATTGACCCAAGGTCCATCCTCCACCATCCTGCTGGTTTTAAGACATGATGATAATGGAGTGACTGGTTAATTGTTGCAATCAATCATAACTAATTCAGCAAAGAAAAATCCCTCTAGTGAAAAAAATGGAAGAATTGCAAATTCACTTACCTGTTTCTCACAAGCAAACTACACTTACCAAATGCCAGGTCTCAAGTGATTGCTACACTGTATTTTAATTTAAGTAATGTAATTTTCTAAGGCAGATCTACCCAATTTGCATATGATTGAATTAATATCGTCCACTTTCACTGATTCCTTAAGGAGCCCATTCTAGATATCTCACTGTAGACCTGAACACCTTCGCTCAGTCTGCCTAAACGTAATTAACCATATAACCATATAACAATTACAGCACGGAAACAAGCCCTCTCGGCCCTTCCAGTCCGTGCCGACCATTTGTTTTCCCCTAGTCCCATCTACCTGCACTCAGACCATACCCCTCCATTCCCTTCACGTCCATATACCTATACCCAAAGTGGTCTTAAATGTTAAAATCGATCCTGCCTCCACCACTTCTGCTGGAAGCTCATTCCACACAGCCACCACCCTCTGAGTAAAGAAGTTCCCCCTCACGTTACCCCGAAACTTCTGTCCCTTAATTCTCATGTCATGCCCTCTTGTTTGAATCTTCCCTACCCTCAATGGGAAAAACGTATCCACGTCAACTCTGTCTATCCCTTTCATCATTTTAAAGACCTCAATCAAGTCCCCCCTTAACCTTCTGCGCTCCAAAGAATAAAGACCTAACTTGTTCAACCTTTCTCTGTAACATAGTTGCTGGAACCCTGGCAACATTCTAGTAAATCTCCTCTGTACGCTCTCTATTTTGTTGACATCCTTCCTATAACTAGGCGACCAAAATTGTACACCATACTACAGAATTGGTCTTACCAATGCCTTGTACAATTTTAACATTACTTCCCTACTCCTATATTCAATGCTCTGATTTATAAAGGCCAGCACACCAAAGGCTTTCTTTACCACCCTATCTACATGTGATTCCACCTTCAGGGAACTATGCACAGTTATTCCTAGATCCCTCTGTTCCACAGCATTCATCAATTCCCTACCATTTACCATGTACTTCCTATTTTGATTTGTCCTGCCAAGATGTAGCACTTCACACTTAACAGCATTAAACTCCATCTGCCATCTTTCAGCCCACTTTTCCAAATGGCCCAAATCTCTCTGTAGACTTTGAAAATCTACTTCATTATCCACAACACCACCTATCTTAGTATCATCTGCATACTTACTTATCCAATTTTCCACCCCATCATCCAGATCATTGATGTACATGACAAACAACAGTGGACCCAACACAGATCCCTGAGGCACCCCACTGGTCACCGGCTTCCAACCTGACAAACAGCCATCCACCATTACTCTCTGACATCTCCCATTCAGCCACTGTTGAATCCATCTTGCTACTCCGCCATTAACACCCAAAGATTGAACCTTCTTAACCAACCTTCCATGGGGAACCTTGTCAAAGGCTTTACTGAAATCCATATAGACAACATCCACTGCTTTACCTTCATCAATTTCCCTAGTTACCGCTTCAAAAAATTCAAGAAGGTTTGTCAAACATGACCTTCCAGGCACAAATCCATGTTGACTGTTCCTGATCAGACCCTGTTTATCCAGATGCTTATATATATTATCTCTAAGTATCCTTTCCATTAATTTGCCCACCACTGACGTCAAACTAATAGGTCTATAATTGCTAGGTTTATTCTTTGAACCCTTTTTAAACAATGGAACAACATGCGCAGTACGCCAATCCTCCGGCACTATTCCCGTTTCTAATGACATTTGAAATATTTCTGTCATAGCTCCTGCTATTATTTCTACACTAACTTCCCTCAATGTCCTAGGGAATATCCTGTCAGGACCTGGGGTGTAAGCTGCCCAATTGATCTCCAGGTTGCTACACAATTTAACACCCCTTCCAATTCCCATATTGACCTTTCTGTCCTGCACCTCCTCCACTGTCAGGGTGAGGCCCAGCGCAAATTGGAGATACAGCACCTCATATTTCGCTTGGGCAGCTTACACCCCAGCAGTATGAATATTGACTTCTCTAACTTCGTAACCCTGGCTTTCCCTCACTCTCCATCCCTCCCCCTTCCTAGTTCTCCGACCAGTCCGACTGTTCCCCTGATTACATTTAAACTCTGTGTGCTTCGTCGTCACTAATTAACAATGACCTATTCTACATTTTCCTTGATCATCCCCTTTGATGTCTCGTTCTCACACCTCCTTATCTCTGTGTCTCCCTCTCGAATGACTCAAAGTCTGAAGAAGGGTCTCGACTGAAAACATAACCCATTCCTTCTATCCAGATATGCTACCTGTTCCGTTAAGTTACTCCAGCAAATTGCATTCATCCCGGATATTAACCGCTTGCTCACTGAGGTACATTCCCGTGACATTTTCTTTTCAACAAGGGCTTACAGTTCCATAACGAATTCCTTACAATTGTTGGACAATTATTCCACCTTTTGCTTAATAGACTAAAATACCAAACTAGACCTATCCAGCCATTTTATTATTTCCTTTTAAAGGGCATTTACTTTATCAATCAAAAACGCATAGCTTATTTGAATATAGGATCTTTTTAAAGATTGATATTCTTTTCCTATCTTCAAGTTCTGAAGATTCCTTCAAGATAATAGAAAATATATGACCAGATTTGCGAGTCACCTGTTGGTTTGTCCTTGCTTGAACATATTTTGGGGTATAAATAGCAGTTATCAAACTAATCAGAATTAAACTCTAGACACAAAAAGCTGGAGTAACTCAGCGGGTAGGCAGCTTGCTAGGAGAAATTACGAAGACGGTCTGAAGAAGGGTCTCAACCCGAAACGTCACCCTTTCCTTTTCTACAGAGATACTGTCTGACCCGCTGAGTTACTCCAGCTTTTTGTGTCTATCTTTGGTTGAAACCAGCATCTGCAGTTTCTTGCTACAGAATTAAACTCTAGCCCGACATCTCAGTGGAGTACTTCTTTGAGAGGGCCAATCTACATATTTAGATGGGCACTAAAGATCCCATCTCAGGAAATGGTTCCAATGTCTTGGTCAAATTGCATCCCTTTATTAACAAATAGATGCACTTGCAAATCTAATTTGCTGCTTCTCATCATTGTTTTTATTGCCTACATAATAACAATGAGCGCAGTTCAAACGCAAGCTCTTGTCTGTGAATTGATTTTGGTTAAGTTGAGAATAAGGCAGTAAACAAAAGAAATGTATATTTCTGCAACTTTCAAATGCTGGCAGGAGAGAAAGAAAATACTCTGTAGTCCCAAGTTGAAAGTAAAATAGAGTAAAATATGTTGTTTCACATTTGCACTACATACAAGAACCATAATGTCAGCTGCATGCAAATTCCTGTTCTCAACTACAACCAAAGGAAATATCAAATGAACAGGAGATTTTCCTTCCCAAAAGTTTCAAGCTTAGACCAATAGTGCTCCAGTACCTCTCATTAACTGGTTGACCTACACATCCTTTAAATAAATGGTTATATAGTTCAAAGCACAGAGCACACTTTATTCTTTTGGGGACATTAGCGTTGTTGGTATGGTCTGCACCAGGGTCCTGAAATCCCAATGTGCATTTGATGTTCTCGCCACTCTCATTGTTTTATCAACATGGAGGAATATTGGTTCATCAATTGGGAATATAAGGGAAGAGAGTTTGTCACATGAGTGTGGATGGTTCCTCATGGGATCTGGTTTCATTTTTATTGCATTTTAGAGGGCAGTTAACAATCGTCATCTTGTTTTGGATTTAGCAGCATGTATTGGAGTCACGTTATCAAAAGGAGAGTGCGCCAATATGGTAATTTCAATTTGCATTATTGTGACTTTGTTATAAGTTTCAGATTATATAAACTGAATTTAAATACTTCAGCTTCATGGAATTTGAATTTGAGTGCCTGGATTGTTCATTTGAGCTTCTTAATTACTATCAGTAATTTAACCACTGTGCCACATAATCCTTAAGGAATATACGATATGATATGATAAAACGTTATTCATCCCTGGAGGGAAATTGGTCAACCAACAGTCATAACACACATCAAGGTACACAAAAACTTGAAATTAAAAGTGAAAACAAAACGAAAAAGTCAAGCGACTGTTGGCTGGCTGCCGTGTGCACAGCGCCTTCACCGGAATGAACGAACAAACAAACAAACGCAATATGTGAAAGAATGAGGGGATTGACCCATGTGCAAAATTCAAAAATAACTCATTTCGCAGAACACTTTAGGAAAATTACAATATGGAAATTTGCCCAAATTACCTTAATTTCAGCTGGTTTGTAATATCGCCGTGAATGGTCCTCCAATCTTGTTCTGTATCCATCTCTTAAGAAGCGTTTCATTCCATAGGTTCCTCTCAGTTTGCGAACAACCTTCTCCATAGTTTGATCAAACAAGGCATCGTCGTCCACTGCAAATGCAGGGTAACTTATACATGGCAGTAGGGCAGCATCTGTATTCTGGGGAAAATACATTACTCAAATTGGTATCAAACACTTAGCTGAACATTCTCAGATATTGCATATAATTAATATTGCTGTTGGCAAGTTTTATACAAATAAAATATGTTCTATAAAAATAAATAAGAATTAGGAAATAAGGATTAGCAATCTTTGCAAACTTTACATAATAAGCATCAAAATAGTTTGCTGTTGTGAGGTATTTGTGTATGCAACATATTACTGAACAGTACTGGCTCGAAGGGCCGAAGGGCCGAATGGCCTCCTCTTGCACCTATTTTCTATGATTCAACCCCAAATTTAATAGATTTGCTGTTTTCTTAAAAAGCTGACTACTGTTTAGAAATACTGATTCACAAGTACCAGTGACAGTCAATATCTATTAAATATATAAAGCAAATTTTATTTCAGAGGCCCACAGGAGCCGTTGGAAGAGAAGGAGGGGGAGGAGCGACACCCGACCGGTAAGGTTTAAAATCTAGCGCGGGGCTTGTTTTTTCAGAGGCCCACAGGAGCCGTTGGAAGAAGAGGAGGAGGGGGAGGAGCGACACCCGACCGGTAAGGTTTAAAATCTAGCGCGGGGCTTGTTTTTTTCAGAGGCCCACAGGAGCCGTTGGAAGAAGAGGAGGAGGGGGAGGAGCGACACCCGACCGGTAAGGTTTAAAATCTAGCGCGGGGCTTGTTTTTTCAGAGGCCCACAGGAGCCGTTGGAAGAAGAGGAGGAGGGGTGGAGCGACACCCGACCGGTAAGGTTTAAAATCTAGCGCGGGGCTTGTTTTTTCAGAGGCCCACAGGAGCCGTTGGAAGAAGAGGAGGAGGGAGAGCGACACCCGACCGGTAAGGTTTAAAATCAAGCGCGGGGCTTGTTTTTTCAGAGGCCCACAGGAGCCGTTGGAAGAAGAGGAGGAGGGGGAGGAGCGACACCCGACCGGTAAGGTTTAAAATCCAGCGCGGGGCTTGTTTTTTCAGAGGCCCACAGGAGCCGTTGGAAGAAGAGGAGGAGGGGGAGGAGCGACACCCGACCGGTAAGGTTTAAAATCTAGCGCGGGGCTTGTTTTTTCAGAGGCCCACAGGAGCCGTTGGAAGAAGAGGAGGAGGGGGAGGAGCGACACCCGACCGGTAAGGTTTAAAATCTAGCGCGGGGCTTGTTTTTTCAGAGGCCCACAGGAGCCGTTGGAAGAAGAGGAGGAGGGGGAGGAGCGACACCCGACCGGTAAGGTTTAAAATCTAGCGCGGGGCTTGTTTTTTTCAGAGGCCCACAGGAGCCGTTGGAAGAAGAGGAGGAGGGGGAGGAGCGACACCCGACCGGTAAGGTTTAAAATCTAGCGCGGGGCTTGTTTTTTCTGAGGCCCACAGGAGCCGTTGGAAGAAGAGGAGGAGGGGGAGGAGCGACACCCGACCGGTAAGGTTTAAAATCTAGCGCGGGGCTTGTTTTTTCAGAGGCCCACAGGAGCCGTTGGAAGAAGAGGAGGAGGGGGAGGAGCGACACCCGACCGGTAAGGTTAAAAATCTAGCGCGGGGCTTGTTTTTTCAGAGGCCCACAGGGGCCGTTGGAAGAAGAGGAGGAGGGGGAGGAGCGACACCCGACCGGTAAGGTTTAAAATCTAGCGCGGGGCTTGTTTTTTCAGAGGCCCACAGGAGCCGTTGGAAGAAGAGGAGGAGGGGGAGGAGCGACACCCGACCGGTAAGGTTTACAATCTAGCGCGGGGCTTGTTTTTTCAGAGGTCCACAGGAGCCGTTGGAAGAAGAGGAGGAGGGGGAGGAGCGACACCCGACCGGTAAGGTTTAAAATCTAGCGCGGGGCTTGTTTTTTCAGAGGCCCACAGGAGCCGTTGGAAGAAGAGGAGGAGGGGGAGGAGCGACACCCGACCGGTAAGGTTTAAAATCTAGCGCGGGGCTTGTTTTTTCAGAGGTCCACAGGAGCCGTTGGAAGAAGAGGAGGAGGGGGAGGAGCGACACCCGACCGGTAAGGTTTAAAATCTAGCGCGGGGCTTGTTTTTTCAGAGGCCCACAGGAGCCGTTGGAAGAAGAGGAGGAGGGGGAGGAGCGACACCCGACCGGTAAGGTTTAAAATCTAGCGCGGGGCTTGTTTTTTTCAGAGGCCCACAGGAGCCGTTGGAAGAAGAGGAGGAGGGGGAGGAGCGACACCCGACCGGTAAGGTTTAAAATCTAGCGCGGGGCTTGTTTTTTCAGAGGCTTACCGAAATCCATAACATTCCATTTGCAGAAGTGGGTTGTTTTTTTTGAGGAAACCACTGATTGGTGGGAAGTGGACTAGGGAAAGCAGCTGATTGGCAGTCAGATCCCAGCAGTTTATTGTGTACTTTGTATTGTGTTGCTATTGTATCCTGTGTAAGGGGGGCAGTATGAAGGCCAGGGCAGTGTACTGTTCTGGATGTCAGATGTGGGAGGTCAGGGAATCTGATAGCCCTCCAGACGTCCACATCTGCGCCAGGTGTGTCGAGATGGGGCTCCTAAAGGACTGTGTTAGGAACCTGGAGCAGCAGCTCGATGACCTCCGTCTCCTCAGGGAGAGTGAGCAGGTAATAGAGAGGAGCTACAGGGAGGTAGTCACTCCCAGACCACAGGAGGCAGACAAGTGGGTCACGGTTAGAAAGGGCAAGGGGCAGAGGCAGGGGCTAGAGAGTACCCCTGTGACCGTACACCTGGAAAATAGGTACTCGGGTTTGAGTACGATTGGAGGGGACAGCCTAGCTGGGGGCAGCAACAGAGGCCGGGCCTCCGGCACAGAGACCGGCCCTGATGCTCAGAAGGGTAGCAAAAAGAGGAGGGCAATTGTAATAGGGGACTCTATAGTTAGGGGGTCGGATAGGCGATTCTGTAGACGCAGTCGGGAGACCCGGATGGTAGTTTGCCTCCCTGGTGCCAGGGTCTCGCATGTGTCAGAACGTGTACAAAAGATTCTGATAAGGTAGGGAGAGGAGCCTGATGTTGTGGTACACATAGGTACCAATGACATAGGCAGAAAAAGTGACGAGGTCCTGAAGGGAGAATTTAGGGAGTTGGGGGGAAAGTTAAGGAGAAGGACCAAAAGGGTAACGATTTCAGGATTACTGCCTGTGCCGCGTGACAGTGATAGTAGGAATGGAATGAGGTGGATGATAAATGCGTGGCTGAGGGACTGGTGCAGTGGGCAGGGATTCAAGTTTCTTGATCACTGGGACCTCTTTTGGGGAAGGCATGATCTGTACACAAAGGACGGTTTGCACTTGAACCCGAGGGGGACCAATATCCTGGCAGGGAGATTTGCAAAGGCTACTGGGGAGACTTTAAACTAGAAAGGCTGGGGGGAGGGACTCGGGTAGAGGGGGCTAGGGGTCAGGGTGTGGGGCAAGAGGCAGAGAAGGGAAGCACTCAGATCCAAAATGTAGGCGAGAAAGATGAAAAAGGTAATAGACAGAGAATAAGGGATGGTGGGTTTCTGAAATGTGTATATTTTAATGCTAGGAGCATTGTAAGTAAGGTGGATGAACTTAGAGCCTGGATTGACACCTGGAAATATGATGTTGTGGCAATCAGTGAAACATGGTTGCAGGAGGGCTGTGATTGGAAACTAAATATTCCAGGATTTCGTTGCTTCAGGTGTGATAGAATTGGAGGGTCCAGAGGGGGAGGTGTTGCATTGATATTACAGCAGTGCTTTGGCAGGATAGATTAGAGGGCTCGTCTAGGGAGGCTATTTGGGTGGAACTGAGAAGTGGGAACGGTGTAGCAACACTTTTAGGGGTGTACTATAGACCGCCAAATGGGGAGCGAGAATTGGAAGAGCAAATATGTAAGGAGATAGCAGATATTAGTAGTAAGCACAAGGTAGTGATTGTGGGAGATTTCAATTTTCCAAAAATAGACTGGGAAACACATTCTGTAAATGGGATGGATGGTTTGGAGTTTGTAAAATGTGTGCAGGATAGTTTTTTGCAGCAGTACATAGAGGTATCGACCAGAGAAGGGCAGTGCTGGACCTCCTGTTAGGAAATGAGGCAGGTCAGGTGACGGAGGTATGCGTTGGTGAGCACTTCGGGACCAGTGATCACAATACCATTAGTTTCAATATAATTATGGAGAGAGTCAGAACTGGACCTAGGGTGGAGATTTTTGATTGGAGAAAGGCTAACTTTGAGGGAATGCGTAAGGATTTTAAAGGAGTGAATTGGGACACTTTGTTTCATGGGAAGGATGTAGAAGAAAAATGGAGGACATTTAAAGGGGAAATTGTAAGAGTACAGAATCTTTATGTCCCTGTTAGGTTGAAAGGAAATAGTAAAAATTGGAAAGAGACATGGTTTTCAAGGGAAATTGGACACTTGTTTCGAAAAAAGAGAGATATCTACAATAATTATAGGAGGCATGGAGTAAATGAGGTGCTAGAGGAGTATAAAGAATGTAAAAAGAATCTTAAGAAAGAAATTAGGAAGGCTAAAAGAAGATATGAGGTTGCTTTGGCAAGAAAGGTGAAAGTAAACCCAAAGGGTTTCTACAGCTATATTAATAGCAAAAGGATAACGAGGGATAAAATTGGACCATTAGAGAACCAGAATGGACAGCTATCTGCAGAGCCAAAAGAGATGGGGGAGATATTGAACAATTTCTTTTCTTCGGTATTCACCAAGGAGAAGGATATTGAACTCTGTGAGTTAAGGGGAAAAAGTAGAGTAGCTATGGAAACTATGAGATTCAAAGAGGAGGATGTACTGACACTTTTGAAAAATATAAAAGTGGATAAGTCTCCAGGTCCTGACAGGATATTCCCTAGGACATTGAGGGAAGTTAGTGTAGAAATAGCAGGAGCTATGACAGAAATATTTCAAATGTCATTAGAAACGGGAATAGTGCCGGACGATTGGCGTACTGCGCATGTTGTTCCATTGTTTAAAAAGGGTTCAAAGAATAAACCTAGCAATTATAGACCTATTAGTTTGACGCCAGTGGTGGGCAAATTAATGGAAAGGATACTTAGAGATAATATATATAAGCATCTGGATAAACAGGGTCTGATCAGGAACAGTCAACATGGATTTGTGCCTGGAAGGTCATGTTTGACAAACCTTCTTGAATTTTTTGAAGCGGTAACTAGGGAAATTGATGAGGGTAAAGCAGTGGATGTTGTCTATATGGATTTCAGTAAGGCCTTTGACAAGGTTCCCCATGGAAGGTTGGTTCAGAAGGTGTTAATGGCGGAGTAGCAAGATGGATTCAACAGTGGCTGAATGGGAGATGTCAGAGAGTAATGGTGGATGGCTGTTTGTCAGGTTGGAAGCCGGTGATCAGTGGGGTGCCTCAGGGATCTGTGTTGGGTCCACTGTTGTTTGTCATGTACATCAATGATCTGGATGATGGGGTGGAAAATTGGATAAGTAAGTATGCAGATGATACTAAGATAGGTGGTGTTGTGGATAATGAAGTAGATTTTCAAAGTCTACAGAGAGATTTGGGCCATTTGGACAAGTGGGCTGAAAGATGGCAGATGGAGTTTAATGCTGATTAGTGTGAAGTGCTACATCTTGGCAGGACAAATCAAAATAGGACGTACATGGTAAATGGTAGGGAATTGAGGAATGCTGTGGAACAGAGGGATCTAGGAATAACTTTGCATAGTTCCCTGAAGGTGGAATCGCATGTAGATAGGGTGGTAAAGAAAACCTTTGGTGTGCTGGCCTTCATAAATCAGAGCATTGAATATAGTAGGGAAGTAATGTTAAAATTGTACAAGGCATTGGTAAGACCAATTCTGGAGTATGGTGTACAATTTTGGTCGCCTAGTTATAGGAAGGATGTCAACAAAATAGAGAAAGTACAGAGGAGATTTACTAGAATGTTGCCAGGGTTCCAGCAACTATGTTACAGAGAAAGGTTGAACAAGTTAGGTCTTTATTCTTTGGAGCGCAGAAGGTTAAGGGGGGACTTGATTGAGGTCTTTAAAATGATGAAAGGGATAGACAGAGTTGACGTGGATACGTTTTTCCCATTGAGGGTAGGGAAGATTCAAACAAGAGGGCATGACATGAGAATTAAAGGACAGAAGTTTCGGGGTAACGTGAGGGGGAACTTCTTTACTCAGAGGGTGGTGGCTGTGTGGAATGAGCTTCCAGCAGAAGTGGTGGAGGCAGGATCGATTTTAACATTTAAGACCACTTTAGGTATAGGTATATGGACGTGAAGGGAATGGAGGGGTATGGTCTGAGTGCAGGTAGATGGGACTAGGGGAAAACAAATGGTCGGCACGGACTGGAAGGGCCGAGAGGGTCTGTTTCCATGCTGTAATTGTTATATGGTTATATGGTTATATTCTTCTGTCCTTTTTAGCCTTCCAATTTAATGTATGCTTCAAAACATTAAAGCAATAAAATAGGTTATGCAGAAAGATGCAACAGTTAATTCTCTCTTTATGAAATGCTCTTCATCTGCAGAAATACTTACATGAGACCTAGATTCTCGTGGAAGGAGTGAACAAAGTGTTTGTCTGTTCCGATTGTGAGCATCAAAATCAACAAAAATGACAGACCAAGAACAACCCTAAATAAAAACAAAAGGATATATATTTTGTGAATACCAGTACATATACATACACAAACACATTTTTCTCTTAACAAATTTCTGATGACCACAGTATATTTTTTACCACCTTTAACATAATAAAATGTTTCTATAGATTTCACAGAAATGACCATCAAAATATTAATAATCAGGCTCAAATAGTTGAGGTGTTTCTTCAACGGAAACTTTTAAAATAATGATACTGGAGCCAGTTAATGATACTGGAACATCTAAAAGATCATTGTGCAGTAAACTTCCAGATCATTAAAAAATAAGCATCACTGATGCTTCGTGTCAAAGGGAAGAGATCTAAGAAGTGGTTTGTGATTCCGGCCTCTTCAACATTGAAGACATAACTTCATGGAAGTCTCTGGATAGAAGGAATGGGTGATGTTTAGCACACTAGAGGAAGTAAACTGAATATGGCTGATATATCAAAGTAGCAGAACACTGCATAAGTTTAAATTAGAAATTATATATTAAGTTACTGAGAAAAGGTTGCAAAGATTATTTGAAATCTGCAATATGGATTTATTTAAGAAACGAGACACTGAAATGGGAAATACACTCTTTACCCAGTTTCAAAGATAACTAATGATTGTACGATAACTTTACATGGAAGGATTTACACAGCCACCACCCTCTGAGTAAAGAAGTTCCCCCTCACGTTACCCCTAAACTTCCGTCCCTTAATTCTCCCTCGTTTGAATTTTCCCTACCCTTAATGGGAAAAGCTTATCCACGTCAACTCTGTCTATCCCTTTCATCATTTTAAAGACCTCAATCAAGTCCCCCCTTAACCTTCTGCGCTCCAAAGAATAAAGACCTAACTTGTTCAACCTTTCTCTGTAACATAGTTGCTGGATCCCAGGCAACATTCTAGTAAATCTCCTCTGTACTCTCTCTATTTTGTTGACATCCTTCCAATAATTAGGCGACCAAAATTGTACACCATACTCCAGAATTGGTCTCACCAATGCCTTGTACAATTTTAACATTACTTCCCTGCTCCTACATTCAATGCTCTGATTTATAAAGGCCAGCACACCAAAGGCTTTCTTTACCACCCTATCTACATGCAATTCCACCTTCAGGGAACTACGCACAGTTATTCCTAGATCTCTCTGTTCCACAACATTCCTCAATTCTCTACCATTTACCATGTACGTCCTATTTTGATTTGTCCTGCCGAGATGTAGCACTTCACACTTATCAGCATTAAACGCCATCTCCATATGGCCCAAATCTCTCTGTAGACTTTGAAAATCTACTTCATTATCTATAACACCACCTATCTTAGTATCATCTGCATACTTACTTATCCAATTTTTCACCCCATCATCCAGATCATTGATGTACATGACAAACAACAGTGGACCCAACACAGATCCCTGAGGCACCCCACTGGTCACCGGCTTCCAACCTGACAAACAGCCATCCACCATTACTCACTGACATCTCCCCTTCAGCCACTGTTGAATCCATTTTGCTACTCCGCCATTGACACCCAAAGATTGAACCTTCTTAACCAACCTTCCATGGGGAACCTTGTCAAAAGCCTTACTGAAATCCATATAGACAACATCCACTGCTTTACCCTCGTCAATTTCCCTAGTAACCGCTTCAAAACATTCAAGAAGGTTTGTCAAACATGACCTTCCAGGCACAAATCCATGTTGACTGTTCCTGATCAGACCCTGTTTATCCAGATGCTTATATATATTATCTCTAAGTATCCTTTCCATTAATTTGCCCACCACTGACGTCAAACTAACAGGTCTATAATTGCTAGGTTTATTCTTTGAACCCTTTTTAAACAATGGAACAACATGCGCAGTACGCCAATCCTCCGGCACTATTCCCGTTTCTAATGACATTTGAAATATTTCTGTCATAGCTCCTGCTATTTCTACACTAACTTCCCTCAATGTCCTAGGGAATATCCTGTCAGGACCTGGAGATTTATCCACTTTTATGTTTTTCAAAAGTGTCAGTACTTCCTCCTCTTTGAATCTCATAGTTTCCGATTCAGATTCAGATTCCTTTATTGTCATTCAGACCTTTCGGTCTGAACGAAATTTGTTACCTTGCAGTCATAACATGTAATAAATTAAAACGAAACACACAATAAACACATAATTTAACATCCACCACAGTGAGTTCACCAAGCACCTCCTCACTGTGGTGGAAGGCAAAAGTCTTAAAGTCTTTGTCATTTTCCCCTACTTGTTCCCCCTCTGTACTGAGGCAATCCAGGCCTTCGATGTCATCGTCCACCAGGCCCGCGGCCGAGCCTCCGAAGCCAGGCCGCCACCGCCGCCGGAACGCCGGAACACCACCACAGCCCCCAGCCAGGGTCGACCACGGGAACGCTGGAGCCGCCGGAGCTCTGAAGCCGGGCCGCTGCTGGAGCACCGCTGGAGAGCCGCTGGAGCGCCGAAGCCCCGAAGCCGGGCCGCTGCTGGAGCACCTGCTGGAGAGCCGCTGGAGAGCCGCCGGAGCGCCGAAACCGGGCCGCCGCTGGAACACCCGCTGGAGAGCCGCTGGAGAGCCGCCGGAGCCGCCGGAGCGCCGCAGCCGGGCCGCTGCTGGAACACCCGCCGGAGAGCCGCCGGAGCGCCGCAGCCGGGCCGCTGCTGGAACACCCGCTGGAGAGCCGCCGGAGCGCCAATGCCGGGCCGCTGCTGGAACACCCGCCGGAGAGCCGCCGGAGCGCCAATGCCGGGCCGCTGCTGGAACACCCGCTGGAGAGCCGCTGAAGCCCCGAAGCCGGGCCGCTGCTGGAACACCCGCTGGAGAGCCGCCGGAGCGCCAATGCCGGGCCGCTGCTGGAACACCCGCTGGAGCAACTGCTGGAGCGCCGAAGCCCCGAAGCCCCGAAGCCGGGCCGCCGCCGCCGCCGCTGGAACACTGGAGCTCTGAACGCTCGCCACAGCTCCGAGGCCACCAGCTCCGCCATTAGGCCTCAGCACAGACGGAGACGGTGACGGGGGACACGACAAGAAAAAGGTCGCATCCCCCCGAAGGGAGAGACTAAAACCTTGTTTCTCCCACCCCACAAACACAGCCTAATAAACCAAAATTCTAACTAAAAACAGACACAAAAGGACGAAAAAAACGAAAAAAACAGACGGACTGCAGGTGAGCCGCAGCTGCCACGCAGCGCCGCCACTTCCATAGCTACTCTACTTTTTTTCCTTAACTCACAGAGTTCAATATCCTTCTCCTTGGTGAATACCGAAGAAAAGAAATGGTTCAATATCTCCCCCATCTCTTTTGGCTCTGCAAATAGCTGTCCATTCTGTCTCTCTAATGGTCCAATTTTATCCCTCGTTATCCTTTTGCTATTAATATAGCTGTAGAAACCCTTTGGATTTACTTTCACCTTTCTTGCCAAAGCAACCTCATATCTTCTTTTAGCCTTCCTAATTTCTTTCTTAAGATTCTTTTTACATTCTTTATACTCCTCTAGAACCTCATTTACTCCATACCTCCTATAATTATTGTAGATATCTCTCTTTTTTCGAAACAAGTGTCCAATTTCCCATGAAAACCATGGCTCTTTCCAATTTTTACTATTTCCTTTCACCCTAACAGGGACATAAAGATTTTGTACTCTTACAATTTTCCCTTTAAATGTCCTCCATTTCTCTTCTACATCCTTCCCATAAAACAGAGTGTCCCAATTCACTCCTTTTAAATCCTTACGCATTCCCTCAAAGTTAGCCTTTCTCCAATCGAAAATCTCCACCCTAGGTCCAGTTCTGACTCTCTCCATAATTATATTGAAACTAATGGTATTGTGATCACTGGTCCCGAAGTGCTCACCAACGCATACCTCCGTCACCTGACCTGCCTCATTTCCTAACAGGAGGTCCAGCACTGCCCCTTCCTGGGTTTACTACCTGGGTTTGATCCTGACTACGGGTACTGTCTATATGGAGTTTGTACGTTTCCTTTGTGACCGCGTGGATTTTTCTCCAGGTGCTCTGGTTTCCTCCCACACTCCAAAGGCGTACAGGTTTATAGGTTTATTGGCTGGTAAGATGTATATTGTATGTCGGATAGTGCTGGTGTACAGGGTGATCACTGGTCGGTGCAGACTATGTGGGACGAAAAACCCGTTTCTACGCTGCAAGTCTAAAGACAGCCCTTGCAGACTTCCTCTGCCAACCTATCTTAAGCATTTACTTAAAACACCAGATTCTGAGAAGATTCCAGTCTGTTTACCTCTTCTCATATTCATTTCTAGGGATAGTATTAACTTTCACTTTCTGCCCTTTGATAGCATTTTGGCATAATGATCTACTATATAAACACAAAAAAACACTGAATGGCTTTCTTTTATTTTCCTAGTTTTTTGAGTGAAAAAGCTTAGGAAGGGGTATCATCTATTTAAATAATTCAAGGTCAGTTTATTGTCACATGTACCAATTAAGGTGCAGTGAAATTTGATTTGGAATATAGAGCGTAGAATTACTGTTTCTTTTTAATTGTAAAAAAATATTATTTTATTTGTAGGACAGATCCTTCTTTGCAAGTTCGCTTATGCCAGACACTTTAAGACCCACTCTTTCCTGTTGAGCAAAACAGATCTAGAGTAATCCAATCCCAGATCCACCCCTGATATAGGTTTCAGAATATATTTATTTAAATAAATTAAGAAAGAGTTAAGATGGAGCCACAAGGAATTGCAGCCGCTGGAGTCTGCGAAGAAGCCAAAGTGCTGGAGGAACTCAGTGGGTCAGGCTTAGCTTGAGTTACTTCAATACTCTGTGTTCTCAATTAAGAGTTGAGAATTTGTTAGATGCACCGAGTATAAACCAGAACAAATAAAGTCCCACTTGCTGCAGCATTACATGCACGTTAACTGCAAGTGTAGGTAATGCTCCAACTCTGGGGAACACTAAAACGTGGTACAATATGAGAGACCTATAACCTCTGGAATCTTTTGAAGCTGCCGTATGGTTGCAATGAAATGAGTTTGGGGAATAGCTTTCAGTTATTTCACTATCGGTCTGAGAAATACTTATGTTTAGGCCCCCTTCGGTCATGGCTGACCATGGGTGTCTCCAGAGTGCTATTCCCTATATGGAGGAAGCCTGTGCATGACTTTATTTAACGTGGGGAGACTGGTGGGGAGACAGCCACCCCACGGTCCTTGACAGATCTGGGTCAGGATCCAGTGGCATGGGGTCCAAGATGACCGGAGACCCTTTTCTGCTGCAGCCTTCATCCGCCTTCCCACTAAGGTCAGCCATTGTCCTCCACCTGTTCCACTGTTGAGTTCTTGGTTGGATTGCTCTTTGGCAGAGACCTCCCCCTCGACCTTACCGCCATGGGTGGCCCTACCAGGAGCGTAGCTCCAGACGGCATCGCTCTCAGGTCCACACAAGCTTCTCCACCACCACAAGGTGACATCCGTGGAGATACTATATACTATATTTTCTATAATACTATATTTCTATAAATCCCTTCTTCTTTGAGCACAATTTCAAATACATTTACATCAATTGTTTATGCAAGATCAACTTGGCTACTTTGCAGGTTTATAATTAGTAACTACACATCAACCAAATGAGCTTCAATTAAATATTAATCTGGAAATGGATTTGCTGTTGTAATAAATAAGTTCTTAATAAAATTGTTATTTTATACTTGCATTCAATGGGATTTGTGCTGGATTTATGTTAATACAATACAAGGCTTTTTAATATTAAACTGCGAAATGAGACCTGTGCTGTTTCATGTGCAAGTGAAATTTTGATGGGTCCTCAACAAACTGATACTGTTAATAGCCTTATGTTCTCAATTCAAAGAATCCAACTCCTGCTCCACTTCTGTAATCACCAAAATAAATTCAAAAGGATGCTTGTTATTCATGTTTTAAATAATGGAAGGACTGTGATGCAAAGTCTTCCTTGGATTCTGGTTTAATATTTTAATACAAGCTGTCATCCTCAATCACTCTGGCAAAAGTAATGTCGATTTACAGCACACATAAATTTCATAAAAATCAGATCAGGCAAGAATAACATTTAAGTCTACAGTTCTACTATAAATACCTCTATTATTACTTAATTCATAAAACATTACATATTATTCATTTGAAATAAATCAGGTCAGGTCAGGGGGAGATCCCCCTGCCACGGGTAAGAGGTAATCCCATGCTACTTGCTCCAAGGTCGGATAGTTGGCGACTAAACCGTCTCCACCACCTGGTTTGCCAAAGGGCAAACTGTCAAAGGGCAGATAAGCTTCTAGCGAGCCAATGGCCATCCACACTTCAGTAGAAGTTGCGATCACCGTTGTACCTGGCATTGTAAGGAATGATGATAAAGCACACACACCAAAATCCTAGACGTCCATCACCGTTCCCGTTGGAAACCAGCACCACTGCGTTGCTAATGTTTTCAACGATGATGATGAATATTATTCATAAATAATTCATGTAAAAATTAAATTGGCTTAGCAATTAGCATAACATAATTAGATTCATTGAAAGACTTCCAAATATAGTCATATAATTATTTAACCAGTGAAGGATGACAACAGCATTAACTCTAATGTGTTGAAAATAAATAAAATTATATTTTGTACAGTTTTGTGAATCATTCATAGCAGAATAAATGTCTTTACCAAAGATCATGCAAAACAATAAGTATAAATGCTAACTTTTGTAAATTAAGTCTTCACTGCAGCACAATTTACAGTAAATAGCTTTTCATTTAAATCAATTTAAATTAGATTGAATCCTGCATAAACATTGGGCTCTTGAAAACATTGTATTCTATTGTCACCTTGCATAATTTCACGTTTAAGCATTTGTAGATGGAAAACTACGAGTTACTAATTTTGATATCATAATTGAAAACTGACAAATCTAATTTGAAATACCTGGTTTCCAAAGAGATTAAATCCATTGATTGCTTCCAAAGCTGATTTGGCCATACCAACTGAACTATTGAAATAAAAATCATGCTTGAAATCTCAAAATCAATATAAGCACAACATCAATGCAATAAGTGGCTTAGAAACAAACATATTAGCAATGAATGACATTTGACAGGTTTTCTGCTGATGCGGCAGGTATAAACGCATTACAAATTACTGTGTCATGGTGGAAAGTGGTGATAGTGAAGGATGATAGTTCACAGAAATGTTTGTAAATCTCCAAGTATAAATTAATATATGTAAGAGTCCCGCTGGATTTTCCTTATCATTAATTTGTTTTTTATGAATAGTATTGTGGAACTACAAAAAGGGAAGAAATACATCAAAACATGTTAATAATGTTGTAAAGGTATTGCATACAGAAAGCTGTCAAAAATCTGTGGACACATCAGTCTGAAGAATGGTTTCGACCCGAAACGTCACCCATTCCATATCTCCAGAGATGCTGCCTGTCCCACTGAGTTACTCCAGCATTTTGTCTACCTTGGATTTAAACCAGCATCTGCAGTTGTTTCTTAAAAATCTGTGGATATCCACTCAGTTGGATAATTAACTACCTACAGGTAACTCAGGAGCTAACATTATTATCTTGATTAATTACTTTCATATTGACATTTTAACCAGATAAAAATTGCACAGTAAATTGTTATAGTCATAGACACTCAGCATGGAAACAAGCTATTTGGCCCAACACATCCATCCTGACCAGTGAGTACCCATTCACACTCATCCCATCTCACAGGACGTGGCCTGAATTAAACTATGCATAAAATATGGAATCATACTGCCATGTCGGGATGGCATGCAACATGAAGGGGAAACAACTAGTGGTATTCCCATGTGCCTGTTATAGGTTTCAGAGGTCATAACATGGTAGCTAATGTGATGGGCCATAATGCATTTTGTAAGTGGCACACATTGAGTAACAGTGAACAGATGATTGAAGAAATGAATACATAGTGTGGTGATGGGGGTCATAAAAGCACACAACATAGTCTCGTGAGACACACTGGTGCAGCTGGTAGAGCCGCTGCCTCACAGCGCCAGAGACCTGGGTTTAACCATGACCTTGAGTGCTGCCTGTGTGGAGTTTACGCATTCGACTGCATGGCTTTCTTCCGGTTGCTCCGATTTACTCTCACATCACTAAGATGTGCAGGTTTGTAGGTTAGTTGGCCTCTGTAAATTGCCTTTGTTTATAGGGAGTGGATGCGAAGGTGGGAAAACTTAGAACGAGTGTGAACGGGTGACCAATGTTCGGAGTAGACTCAGTGGGCTGATGGCCAGTTTCTATGCTGCATCTTACAATTCAATGCAGTGTTGACGTTCTTGAATGCTGTTACTGCTGCATGCCTACAGGCACCCGGCCAGTGTTTCACCTTCCAGATCTGACCCCTATTGATAATAGAGATGCTTTAGGATCAGTATTTGTGTGACTACTCCAATAAAGATTCTCATCAATAATAATTCTCCAGAGTGTTTATGGTAAGAGAGCTAAAATGTAATTGCATCAATATCACCAAGGGTAAGCAATTAGAATCTCTGTGCAAGGATATGGCCATTGATAGCCCTTCTAAAGCCAGCTTGATAGAAGCATGGACAGCTTCATTTTCTGAGACGTTATGAAGGGACGTGAACATGTTGCGCAGTCAGCACATCCCCACTTCTGACCTCTGGAAGGTTGACGATGATTTGGCCAATAGCAGTGCCCGAGGGACGTCTCACAGCGATGTCCTGGAGCCAGGTTGACTGATTTGTGAAAACGCGACGACCTCCAGCGACTCAAGTACATTCCCCATGATGCCTCCTGACTGAAGCTCTTTGATGTCCCTGATGTCAACTGCTATTTTCACATCAAAGACAGCTCAGCTCTGAAATTTAGCTCTGAGTTTGAAGCAAGAATGTGAAGGAGCTCGGAGTTGTTCCTGACAAAACCCAAACTGAGCATTATTTAGGTTGAAGGTAGACAAAAATGCTGGAGGAACTCAGCGGGTGAGGCAGCATCTATGGAACGAAGGAATAGGTGATGTTTCGGGTCAAGACGTCTCGACCTGAAACATCACCAATTCCTTCGCTCCATAGATGCTGCCTCACCCGCTGAGTTTCTCCAGCATTTTTGTCTACCTTCGATTTTTCCAGCATCTGCAGTTCTTTCCTAAACTTTATTTAGGACAAAGTTTACCAACTCTGCTTGATGTCCCTTTGAACCTCTGTAAGATTCGCTGCCTGTGGTTTACTGTTTTGACCACTCAGCCCTTCTTAAATAAACACACAATGTTAAAAACCTTACAGTTCTCCAAAAATCTCTCACAGCGTACCCCTACATCTCTTGTACAGCACAAGGAATTCACTTCAATGGTTCAATGGTGCTTTTTATAGTCACCTGTGCATAATTCTAACACAGTGAAATTCTTTATCTTACAAACAGTCCAGTAGACTATTGCCACACCCCCGATCCCAACTGCTCATATCCTACTGCTCAACTGCTCACATTATTTTTCTGATCAGAACTTTAACATCCCTTGTCCACCAGGATTCCCAAAACTTGCCAGCCTTGCTCTTTACTCTAACAGAAATATGCTGGCCTTGAACAATCCCCATCTCATTTTATAAAAAACCGCCACATTGTAACAAATCTCTTTTGCTGTAGTCTCTCACTAACAACCTTTGCAAGTTCTAGTCAAATGCCTTCAAAATTAGAGCAAAACACAAAGTGCCTCACAAACTCAGCATGCCAGGCAGCATCTGTGGAGGGAATTGACAGGCGACATTTCAGTCCGGGACCCTTCTTCACTCCCAACCTGAAACGTCACTTGCCTATTTGCTCCTCAGATGCTGCTGAGTACTTTGTGCTCTGTACAATTTTCCAGCATCTGCGATCTCTTGTGTCTCCTTCCAGACTAGCCAGACCAAATATTTGTTGAGACATCTAAATTGGGGACAAGCTCACTATATAAAGCTATAGAAATAGAATGCATTAAGATGCTTACAGTAGAAATAAGATTTTTTTATAGTCGAAAGAGAAAAAATGTGTTAACAATGAAAACAAAATTACAGAATTTAGTTTTAAATGTTGTAATTGTTCATTATAATAAAATCTGATCTATTTATTGTCTATGCAGCTAAACAATATGTTAGATTCCTTACAATACTTGTGCTATGACACAGCAGTGAAAGGACTTACCTTGAGTGCAGCTCAGTGCTCCCATTGTTGTATTTGCTTCCTCTTTCCCACATACCAAAATCTGGTCTACGGTAGCTTCTTTCCAAACAGAAAACAAGATTTTGAATGAAAGATACCTATTAAAAAAGCAGAAATAGACATGGGCAGAAGAAATTCACCAATTGGTTTTAAACCAGACCACAACATGACTTTTTATTTCATAACTTAATGAGGAGCATGTATGAGATCAAACCATCAGGAGATAGTGGAGTCAGGGGATATGGGGAGAAGGCAGGAACGGGGTACTGATTGGGGATGATCAGCCATGATCACAGTGAATGGCGGTACTGGCTCGAAGGGCCAAATGGCCTACTCCTGCACCTATTGTTTATTGAGATACAAAACTATCAGGAGTTAGAAACATTAATTATGAAAGTATATGCTGCATAGAAATTAGCAATAACAAATAAAGAGAGTCAAGAATGTTTAATTGTCATATGTACCAAAATGGAACAATGAAATTCTTACTTGCAGCAGCATGACATCTGAAAACACAGTACTCATAGATAACATTAAAAAAACAAAAAAAACAGAAATACATTTTAAAATCCAATATTAGTGAGAAAACAAAACCAAGACCATTCATGGTTCATAGTTTAGTTGGTGTTTGTACCTTTCAAGTGTTCATTGCAAAAATGGAGAGAAGGGAAATTAAAATATGGAATAACAAAATGGCAAAGGTGTCAAACATGTATTTTTGCAAGTGCTTTCACAATACAAGGCACAAATAAATTCTGAAACTTTGGGATAATGAGAAGGAGAATCATCAATTAATCTTAATTAAAAAAAATATAGTGGAAAAAAATGATACTATAAAATAATATATCATCTGGATCTGATTGACTAAATCCAAGGTTTGCAAGAGAAATGGACAGAGTGACAATGGATGGATTGAGGTAGATATCACAACAATCACATGGGACGGAAGATAGCAAAAGTAAGGTCAATGTTCAAGAAAGAGGCAGTGAGAAAACAAGGAACTGTTGGGCAGTTAGCCTGACATGGGTGCTATGGTAACTGACTATTCATATGGATATTCAGAACCTGGGAAACAACAATTAGATTCAGCAGAATTAATACTGCATAATAAAGAGAAAATCACCCAAATTCATAAGAGTTTGAGGAGTCACTGTAAAATCCCCAAGAAATGTTTTGGTCTTTTTTGCATAACGTGTGGATGACATGCTAAGTCATAAATATCTCTTTGCAAACTCTTTGGCCCTTAAAATAAAATGTTATGAATATGTATTGTCTTGCCATCAGATAACTGCAAATGTATATTCATGATATTTCATCTTCTATATTAATATGTATATGTTCCAATCTGTAAACATTTTAGAGCATGAAATAAAGTATTACTTGGAAATTATGCATCTTTTTCCTGGTTTGTTGTTTGTGAGGATTTCTTAGCAAGCTACTCAACCAGCTTAATGGAATCACAGCTGCTGAATACCAGGGATCCCTCTCACTGGTGTCTGATAGCTCAAGGGGAAATCACAGCAACGAGCCTGCTGGGTCTAGTCAAGGTCTTTGGCAAATGCTATAATTTTGCAGCTGACTGTAAAATCCAATACATTTTAAACTTTGAAACACATTTGAAAAGGTGCCAAACAAAAATTATGACACAAGATTAAGGGTGATATATTAATATATACTGAAAATTGATTAATGAATTGAAAACATCGAAGGAATAAACAGGGAAGGAATAAATAGGTAACTGTATTGTGTAATTACTAAAAGGGTGTAAATAGTCTGAAAAAGGGTCCCGACACAAAATGTCACTATCCATGTTCTCCAGACTTGCTGCCTGACCCGCTGAGTTACTCCAGCATTTTGTGTCTATCTAATCCTAAGGGGTGCAAATAGTTATATTATTTATTATCTATATCATTGGCATGAGGATTGTGTGTAATATATTCAAGTTTACTGAATGTAAATCAAGATGGCATAGTAAACAGTGTGGCGGGTGCAGTAGATGTAGGTGCATAAGGGATATAGATACGACTTAACAAGACAGCAAAATCTTTATTTAAGGTGCCCTGTACTTCCACAGTACATTGGGTAAAGCAAAAGCATCCTCACACACGTCTGCAGAGCATTAACAAATGAGAATTGGCGATGGTGTGCCACATAAAGTTAGGACAAATGCCCAAATATTTGGTCAAGAATGAAGATTTAACAGACTACTTTGAAGGAGGAGGAAAAAGAGATTTCGAGAATTTCTGAGCTGAATTTTGTTACTCATTTGTAAGTTGGACTTTATGTAATTCTGCATTCAGTGCCATCTAGTTTTCCATGATGACCATTTTTTAATTTTATTTTCAACTGTATATATTAATTAAATAACAAGCATTCAGCTTAGTCGTTGCAAAACTAAATAATGTGCACTTTAACCCACAGTCTAATACATTAAGCACAATCTTTCTGCTCCCATGCCCAGCACAATAAAGTTTTAATGAGCAGAAAAACTTATCCAATTAAGTATAATACTCTACACCACTGTAAAAATTAAGTGTTATTATAAAAGGAAAGAAGTGAGAGATTAATTTGAGTGCAGCAAATAAGGAAGCAAATAGAATATTTCAGGGATATAAAAATGCCATGTTCCCAGTGATGAACTGGTATTTACAGCTTATTATAGCTCACCCAACTTACAGACGTGTTAGATACTAGGCACAATTTCTGAGATTGCAGACTTTATCTTAAACTGGAACATGGTGTTCAGATCGGAATTTCACACCTCAGGAAGGTGGTAAAGGTATTGGAGAGGATCCAGAACTAATTTTACTGGAATAATTCCACGATGAGAGGTTAAAGTTAAACTGGGAAAGTTGAGTTGGTTGTCCATAAATTAGATGGTGGACAGGATATTAGATGGAATTAACTGAAACCATGAAGAGTTTGGATGACGTTGACTAAGAAAACTTATTTCCAATGCATCAACTTTCCTCTAATCTGTAATCATCAACTTTCACCTCAAAAACAAATTACTCTCAACTCCTTTGCCCTTTAAAAATCCAACGTGCTGTGTTTCTCTGAATTCCTTTAGCACTCTTTAGCCGGCCAAACTCAGCTCATCTATTCCACATTTAAGTGTCACCACTTTAGGTTCCAGCAGTGTTGAAATGACTCTTAGTCAGCAAAGTATTTGCAACAACTTTTCTTCCCATTCCTGCAACATTGGGTCTAATGTCTCCCAAGCGTTAAACCTCAGGCCTCCCAAAGTCCCCAACCTTGATAACATCATAATTTGCATTTTCTGAAGAAAAATACTGCAGATCCTGGAAATCTAAATCTGTATCTCTCAAAGGTGCTGCCTGAACTGTGGGCATTATTAATGCTTTGTTTAACGGTGCCAGATCAGTGTATAATTTTTGCATTTGATGTAGAATTCGATCACAAGGGTCATTTTTGCCAAAAGACTGCTTTATGATATAATTATAAATTAATTTTTCCTTGTTTGACAATGCAAGTTCAAAAATACTCTGTCTGTATTTCATTTGCCTATTTATTTTACTTACTACGTTATTAATTTCCTCTTCTGAAAAAGGGAATTAGGAATGCTAAACTCAATCACAAACGGCGGATCGAGGAGCATTTCCGAAACAACTCTGGCCCCAGGCGCATGTGGCAAGGAATCAAATCCATTGCCGATTACCATAAAGTCAACACCTCCCCAACAGACAACGCCTCCCTTCCTGACGAGCTAAACCATTTCTAGGCTCGCTTTGACCGGGACAACAAAACTACAGCCATCAAAGTTGCTCCACCCCCGAATGAACAACCCCTCAGTCTCTCCACCTCTGCTGTACAAGATGCACTGAGCAAGGTGAATGAGCACAAAGCTGCCGGCCCCGATGACATCCCCGGGCTGGTGCTCAGGGCATGTGCTGGACAACTATCCCTGGCCCTCACTGACATTTTCAATCTGTTACTGGCCCAGGGTGTCGTCCCCACTTGCCTCAAGACATCTACCATTGTGCCAGTGCCCAATCAGCGACAGGGCGTCTCAACAATTTCCGGCCAGTGGCACTCATCCCTGTCATCGCCAAGTGCTTCGAATGGCTGATCTTGGCTCATCTCAAAGCCAGCCTCCCCCCCCACACTGGACCCCCATCAGTTTGCCTGCCGGACCAACAGGTCTACAGAGGACGCCATATCGGCGGGCCTACACTCTGCCCTGACCCACCTGGACAGTAATAACACCTACATCAGGTTGCTGTTCATTGACTTCAGCTTCGCCTTTAACACTGTCATACCCGCTAGCTTGATTACCAATCTCAGCGGTCTTGGCATCTCCACTTCCCTCTGCAATTGGACACTGGATTTCCTCACTAACAGACCACAGCCTGTTAGGGTCAACAACCTCACCTCCTCCATTATAACACTGAACACCGGCGTGCCATAGGGCTGTGTGCTCAGCCCGCTCCTCTACTCTCTCTTCACCCATGACTGCATCCCTAAGCATGGCTCTAACGCCATCATAAAATTTGCCGACGACACCACGGTGGTAGGACTGATCAGCGACAACGACGAGTCAGCCTACAGGGAGGAGGTCCAGCACCTGACAACCTGGTGTGCCGATAATAACCTCGTCCTCAACTCCCAGAAGACGAAGGAAATCATTGTTGACTTCAGGAAGAAGAGGAGGCAGACACACCCCCATCCATATAAACGGGACTGAGGTGGAGCGGGTCTCCAACTACAAATTCCTCGGGGTACACATCTCGGAGGATCTGTCCTGGTCCCTCAACATCTCCAAGCTGATCAAAAAGGCGCAGTAGCGCCTTTATTTCCTGAGGAGGCTCAAAAAAGCCCACCTGTCCCCCCAGATCCTGACCAACTTTTACCGCTGTACCATCGAAAGCATCCTGACCACCTGCTTTACGGTATGGTACAGCAGTTGCACCGTAGCAGACAGGAAGGCACTACAACGGGTGGTGAAAACCGCCCAGTACATCATCGGTGCCCCGCTCCCTGCCATGGATGCCCTCCACCGAAAACGGTGTCTGAGACGGGCCGGGAAGATCATCAAAGACCCCTCCCACCCTAACCATGGACTGTTTGCCCTCCTACCATCAGGCAGGCGGTACAGGAGCCTCAGGTCCCGCACTAGTAGGATGAGGAACAGCTTCTATAACAACACCATCACACTGCTGAACTCGCAGTCCCGCCGATAGATTTCTCCAGTCTCTCCGTCCACATTGTCTGCTTCTGTATCTATTAATATATTGCTATTACTACGAACTGACGCTAAACTGCATTTTGTTGTACCCATACTTGTATCTGTGCAATGACATTAAAGTTGAATTGAATTGAATTTCAGGGTTTTGGTGAGACCACACCTGGAGTATTTCGTATAGTTTTGGTCTCCAAATCTGAGAAAATACATTCTTGCCATAGAGAAGGTTCACCAGACTGATTCCTGGGATGTCAGGACTTTCATATGAGGAAAGACTGGATAGACTTGGCTTGTACTCGCTAGAATTTAGAAGACTGAGGGGGGATCTTATAGAAACTTACAAAATTCTTAAGGGGTTGGATAGGCTAGATGCAGGAAGATTGTTCCCGATGTTGGGGAGGTCCAGAACAAGGGGTCACAGTTTAAGGATAAGGGGGAATTCCTTTAGGACCGAGATGAGGAAAACATTTTTCACACAGAGAGTGGCGAGTCTCTGGAATTATCTGCCACAGAAGATAGTTGAGGCCAGCTATATTTAAGAGGGAGTTAGATGTGGCCCTTGTGGTTAAAGGGATCAGGGGGTATGGAGAGAAGGCAGGTACAGGATACTGAGTTGGATGATCAGCCATGATCATATTGAATGGCGGTGCAGGCTCGAAGGGCCGAATGGCCTACTCCTGCACCTATTTTCTATGTTTCTATGTAACTTGATTTCCTCAGTGAAACATTAAGGGCCTTCTTCTTCTTGCGTGTGGCGTGCACAGCCTGAAGTTGTAAGACAACATGTTCTATTTGTTCTTATATGATTGTGCACGCCGGGTTGATTGCATTCGGCGAAACAGAGCGGACCACTTGAAAGTTACAATTTTCCACCCCACATTAAGAGTGAGTAACCATGACAGAATAAAAAGTGAAAGAAACATAAGTTTCAGCAACATTATTCCACCACTTTTTTTCAACATTTTTGAAAGTTAACTTGCTTATTGATCTTAATGCATTTGTGCAATTAACTGTACCTCATCTGTATTGTAGATAATCTGTAATCCTGAGGAAATCATCTCGACCAAGTATAGCAAGAACAAAGATACAGCATCAATCTGGAGGGAAACGTAATGAAAAAATAGACTATCAAAACATTACCACATCAGTCAATCAATTGGCAATCAGTTGAACCATCCGCAGTCCGCCATCGAGTTCCCACGCATCAGGGCAGTCAGAAACTCCTGCGGCCTGGAATCCCCAAAATCAGTCCCTCACCAGGGACCGCGAGCTTCATGATGTCAAAGTCCACAGCTCCCACAGGTTGAAGCACCAGAGGCCGACCCCCGGCAAAGGGATCGCCCGCTCCGAGATGCTGGTCCGCAGGCACCGCGGTTTAGGAGCTCTAGAAGTCCCAAACAAGAGGTCACCAATTCCATGATGTTAGGCCGCAATGCAGACGGAGATATAACACGGAAAAATTCACATCTCCATCGAGGAAAGAAATAAAAAATTCCCCCCTCCCCCCCCACAAATACAAAAACTAAAGATAAGCTAAAATATACATTTTACAACAAACTAAAAACACAAGAATGGAAAAGACGATGAAAATCATGCTAAAATTGGTATATTCGTCAAAAGAATCAAAATTTAGAGATAGTGCCCTCTTACCTGAAGATGACCATATTTGTCATAGGGTAACAGTTCATCACCTGTATGGACGTTGAACACAGAATGTAAGCAGTTTGATGGACTTGGGTGTGTCTTGAAACTTTCCACCTATTGAAAGTAATTTAATTAAATTAGCATTTAGATTGAATACTAGTTGACGATAGTTGCTTAATCTGGTTGTTTTATTCCCCCACCCAAGTTACTAAAATATGGTGGGTAAGAGATTAGCTATAGGTGTTATGTAATGCGATTACTAGAGTTGTGTAAGAAGAAACTGCAGATGCTGGTGTAAACCGAAGATAGACACAAAAACTGGAGTAACTTAGCGGGACAGGCAGCATCTGTGGAGAGAAGGAATGGGTGACGTTTCCAGTTGAGACCCTTCTTCAGGCTGGTTGTGGAAATTAAGGGAAATGAGAGATATAGATGGTGATGTGGAGAGATAAAGAAAAATGAATGAAAGATATGCAAAAGAGTAACGATGATAAAGGAAACAAGCCTTTGTTAGCTGTTTGTAGCGTGAAAATGAGAAGTTAGTGCGACTTGGGTGGGGGAGGGAGAGAGAGGGAATGCCGGGGCTATCTGAAGTGAGAGAAATCAATATTCATACCACTGGGCTGTAAGTTGCCCAAAGCGAAATATGAGATGCTGTTTCTCCAATTTGCGTTCAGCCTCACTCTGACAGAGGCGATCGAGGACAGAAAGGAACAGAAAATGTGTAATTACACAAAACTCCTATAGATATCATAAAACAGTAACAATGGAAAAGCAAACAAAAATTGTTCAGTCTGGCACAGTCCACTAATTACAAATGTAGCAATTTCGATAATTATTGAAAATTTTTGAATAATTACTTTTTTGAATAATTACAAAGCTCCTTTTTCCCAACAGCAACTGTGTGCAATATTTAAACTCAAAACAATTATATAAATTACCAATAACTCAATTCTGTTATCAAGCCACTAATGTCACAATTACTGTATGAATCCACCTGCCGACAGCTCCAATCTATTTTCTTTTCATCGTCATCACTTTCAATATAAATGAAGTTAATGTATGCAGAAAAAGACACTCTTCATTGAACAATTTTGTTCCTTCTATTCCAAAGTAATGGTTTCATTTACTGCAGTTATAAAATTGTTAGCTTGTATGGATCAAGGGACAAGCTTCATGAGTACAATTGTACAGATACAAATACAACTCTGAAGGAAACTTCAACACGTCATTGCAATGGCATCACCAATTTCACGCCTCTTCTCGCTTGTTAGAAAACTACCATGAATTGATGTTAGACTATCTTGTCTTTCCTTATATAATTATTGCTGTTGCACTCTTTTTCAAAAACGTTAAAGTACAATCATTTCATTCTATCAACTAGATTTGCATATGTAAGAAAAAAAATGTTATTACTGAAGCATTTACTAACTAACTAAAATTACTAACTAATTTTTGAGAATGTGACAAGTAAAATGGATGAAGGGGTGCCAGTGGATGTAGTGTATCTAGACTTTCAGAAAGCCTTTGATAAGGTCCCGCACGGGAGACTGGTGACTAAAATTAGAGCACATGGTATTGGGGGTAGGGTGTTGACATGGATAGAAAATTGGTTGGCAGACAGGAAGCAAAGAGTAGGAATGAACGGGTCCTTTTCAGAATGGCAGGCAGTGGCGAGTGGAGTGCTGCAAGGCTCGGTGTTGGGGCCGCAACTGTTTACCATATATATTAATGATTTGGAAGAGGGAATTAGGAGCAACACTAGCAAGTTTGCGGATGACACAAAGCTGGGTGGCAGTGTGAACTGTGAAGAGGATGTTAGGAGGTTGCAGGGAGACCTGGACAGGTTGAGTGAGTGGGCAGATGCGTGGCAGATGCAGTATAATATAGATAAGTGTGAGGTTATCCACTTCGGTGGCAAAAACAAGGGGGCAGATTATTATCTCAATGGGGTTAGGTAAGGGGGAGGTACAGCGAGACCTGGGTGTCCTTGTACACCAGTCACTGAAAGTTGGGGTGCAGGTACAGCAAGCAGTGAAGAAAGCTAACGGAATGTTGGCCTTCATAACAAGAGGATTTCAGTACAGGAGTAAAGAGGTTCTTCTGCAGTTGTATAGGACTCTGGTGAGACCACATCTGGATTATTGTGTACAGTTTTGGTCTCCTAATTTGAGGAAGGACATCCTTGTGATTGAGGCAGTGCAGCGTAGGTTCACGAGATTGATCCCTGGGATGGCGGGACTGTCATATGAGGAAAGATTGAAAAGACTAGGCTTGTATTCACTGGAGTTTAGAAGGATGAGGCGGGGATCTTATAGAAACATATAAAACTATAAAAGGACTGGACAAGCTAGATGCAGGAAAAATGTTCCCAATGTTGGGTGTGTCCAGAACCAGGGGCCACAGCCTTAGAATAAAGTGGAGGTCATTTAAGACTGAGGTGAGAAAAAACTTTTTTATCCAGAGAGTTGTGAATTTATGGAATTCCCTGCCACAGAGGGCAGTGGAGGCCAAATCACTGGATGGATTTAAGAGAGAGCTGCTTAGAGCTCTAGGGGCAAGTGGAGTCAAGGAATATGGGGAGAAGGCAGGCACGGGTTATTGATAGTGGACGATCAGCCATGATCACAATGAATGGCGGTGCTGGCTCGAAGGGCCGAATGGCCTCCTCCTGCACCTATTTTCTATGTTTCTATGTAACTATTATCTTTTAACGTCCAAGATGATGATCGACCATTCACAGCCTTCTGCAATTGAAAATCGGGACAAAAGTTTCAGATGTTTCTGAGAAATATTTGCTCACATCAGTCCCAATTCTTGTTTTTTTATATCCTGCGACTTTGCTTCATCGTTCAAAATTCTGCAGCCAGACAAATCGGTATTCTTGGCAACTGCCCTGTTCCCAAATATTTTTTATGTTAATTGCAGATTCTTCTAAACTCCAACAAAGTACAAGCCATTCTCCACAATACCTTGACATGTTCCAACTTTCTGAGGAACCAGCTAGTTAATCTACAATGAACTGACTATAAAGCAAGTATATCCTTTTTTAGATAGGATTGGCCAAGAGTGCAGACTACTCCAAAGGAGATCTCAACAACAAATCTTCACTATTTTATTCCAAGCCCCTGGCAGTAAAAGTGAACATACTGCTGGCCCTAATTGCTTACAGTATCCAAGTCTTTGAACCTGCAACCGAGGTCCCTCTTCATCAACATTTACTAGCTTTTCACCATTTAAAAAATGTTTTTCTACTCTTTCCAACAAAGTGTAGAATATCGTAATTCCTCACAATATACTCTCTCTCTCGCTCCAATATCCTTGCTTAATCTCTTAATGTTCTGTATCCTCTGCCTAGCTCACTTTCCAACCTAGCTTTGTATTACTGGCAAACTTCAATAAGTTAACTCCATCTTTTCATCTAAGCGTAATAAAAGTTGTGAAAAGCTGAAAAGCCAGGACTGATCCCCGTAGCATTCTAAGTACACTGAAGAGCAATCCAACAAACACTGTGACAGAACCATTCATTACTAATGCCACCCACCATCTCCTCTTCACTCAAGCCCCCCACAACAATTATTTTCATCTTGGTTTCTCAAAACAAATTCACAGTATGAAGAACTTAATATTCCTGTCTATCCAAACCCAAGGCTCATTTCCATTGAAGGCAGTTCTTTGAATCCCTCCACAAATCCTTGAACTTATCAGGTCTATTTCAAAGGTAGACAAAAATGCTGGGGAAACTCAGCGGGTGAGGCAGCACCTATGGAGAGAAGGAATAGGCGACGTTTCGGGTCGAGACTCTTCTTAAATGCTTTATTTCAAAAATATCACTTAATCCTGTTTTCATTTTTGGATGATATTTTTTATTTCTTTTGAATCTTTAGACTTTTTACTGTTGTGCCTACTCGTACATCAATAGTTCTTTGACCTCTTACTACCACACGCCCAGTTTCCTCACAGATATGCTTTCTGATCATTTCAGCTACACCTCAGCTTCAATTCCAACTACTTGTTAAACCTGCGCTGCCTCTTCAACCCTTCCAGCTCTGACGACACTCTATGGTCTGACCACCACCCCTGCAAGCAAAGTGGCCCCAGCTTGGCTCAGCTGAAGTTTGTTCCTTCAGAATAATCTTTTCTGGTTTCAGAACCCACTCCAGGATCCCAATTATGTGAATCTTTCCATTCTGTACTATTCCTGCTGCAATCAGCATTGTTCATATCAAGAGTCAAAGAAAGTCAACTCAAGAATGTTTAATTGTCATTTGAACCAAAATGGAACAATGAAATTCTTACTTGCAGCAGCATAATAGATCTGTAAACACAGCTGGAGGGAAAACTGGAGTGAGCAGTTTCCCCAGCACATGTTTGACTTTCTTGCTGATAGAGTCACAACATTGGGAGTTGGAAACTAACTGCGGTGGACTTTGTTAATTGAAAACATGCAACCATGATGCTCCAGTGGTGGAGGGAATGGAGGTTAGGTTGCTAGCAATGCCAGTTAACAGGGCTCTCGAATCCTGGATGGCCTTTAGAATGTTGTGGCAGCTACATTAAGGCAAATAGTGAGTATTTTGTCCTTTATATCATGCCTTACAGATGGTGGAAAGGCTTTCGACTGTTATTACTTCCATTATAACACATTCGATATTGGCAATTTTGTGCCAATTTTCAGTGATTAATATACCATATATTGCAGATCATAAAGTGTTCCATAAGACATAGGAGCAGAATTAGGTCATTTGGCCCATCAAGTCAGTTCTGTCATTTGATCATGGCTAAACTGTTTTTCCCTCTCAACCCTACTCTCCTGCCTTCACCCCATAACCTTTGACAGAATAATTCATCGATGCATTGTTCACAGGTGACATTAATTTTCATTTATTTGTGCTGCAGTAGATTAACATTGTCACTAATATAGAACTCTATAGACTCGATAATACAGACATTTTTACTCCCTCAAAATTATCTTCAAACTTCAAAAATACACCAAACAATGCAATAGCCTGGAACTTGCTGGGTGTGGCTCAATGCCTGCACGCGTCAGATGTAGGCAATTGGCAAGGCATTTACTTCATCCACATTCTTAAGATACTTAATAATTAAATGGAGGAAAGTGCAACTATAAGCATAGGAGCATGATCTATGTGCGAGACATCTAACATACCGACTCACAAGGTCATAAGTGACAGGAGCAGAATTCGGCCATTCGACCCATCGAGTCTACTCCGCCATCCAATCATGGCTGATCGCTCTCTCCCTCCTAACCCCATTCTCCGGCCTTCTCCCCATAACCCTTGACACCCATATTAATCAAGAATCTATCTGCTTTAAAAAATATCCACCGACTTGGCCCCCACAGCCTTCTGTGGCAAAGAATTCCACAGATTCACCACCCTCTGGCTAAATAAATTCCTCCTCATCTCCTCCCTAAAGGAACATCCTTACATTCTGAGGGCATGAACTCTAGTCCTAGACTGTCCCACTAGTGGAAAGATCCTCTCCACATCCACTCTATCCAAGCCTTTCACTAGGCTGCTATCTCTTACAAGTTTCTGTCATTTTTATTTTGCAAATATTCAATTTTCTTTTATATTTCTCTCCACAGCTTGATTTTATTTATTTCTCATCTCTATTTTCATTCAGCTATTTCTTCCTGTTTCATCGCCTCTGTTCTTTTGGATGGAAGGTAAGAAATAATATGATGCAGCAAGGAAAGATCATGGGCTACATTTTCACATGATGGTTAAAGGAAACTGATTCAGGGCGCAATTTGACACAGGTCAAGTTTGAAGATCGCAAGGGCTTTTGAAGGAATGCATGTGGTATTGCATGCAGGAAGCATGACTCTCACTTCCCAGAGAAGGGTCTGGGCCACTGGTTACCATCTGGGACTATTGCCTACATTTTCACAGTGATTACATGCAAAGCACTTTACTGACTGTGCAATACTTTGCATCGTGACAGCCATCGTGACAGTCACTATACAAGTTCCTTCTTCTCTGCAGAAAGAAATGATAGCAGGAGAAAGAAATTTGCTTTCAGTTTCTTCCTTAGCTCAGTGGCCAATTATATCACAGATTTTCTAAGATTGCTACTCACTTTTTCCCGAATTAATGAAAGTATTCAAATAATATCCCTATTGTTCAAAGGAGATGTATGGGTCAAAATGATGAAAATGACCGCATGTACTTGTGTATCGTACAACATATGGATTCTGCTTCCAACTCTTTTCAGGCAGAGCATTTTAGAACCCCTACCGCTCCCTGATTCTTCTTCCAATTACTTCATATGTGTGCCTCCAGGCTTGTGATCACTCCACTGTGTAAAATGCTTAAGCCTCTCATAATGTGATACATCGCAATTAATTCTCTACTCGGCCTCTTCTGTTCCAAAAGAAAACAACCCTAAGTCATCCAATCATAAATATAATTTGCATTCCCAGCAAAATCTATGTAAATCTTCTCCGCAGCCTCTCCAGTGCAATCATATCTATCCTGGAACATCACCAAAGATTATTCAAAGATAATTAAATAAATGTTTCCTTGCAAATTAATGGAAACTACTGGATATTACAAGCATTTAAATACATTTTTAAAAAAAAGATAATTTGCAAACAAATTAATCTTGTGAGAGGATCAGAATTCACATTCACATATCGACGTTACCTTATCGGCCTGACGCATGTAGCAGTAAAGAATTCCACGCATGCATTTTATAGCAGAGTATTCCAACTCATGAGTCCTTCCCTTATCATCATCAATGCGCCTATTTAAGGGAGGCAAGACAGAACAATTTATCAATATGAAGATCAATTACTTTTATCAATTATAATGTAATTTGTGGGTAGTAATATCATTCTGAACCAGTTTTAAAAATACATTCACATTGACTAGCACAAATTTGCAATTTCACATACATTTAACGGATTATGCCACTTTAAAACCTGTATTATTCCAAAATAAGTATGACAGAGCAGCATGATCATGAAAAGATGAACAAGGATGGCTTCAAAATCAGAATTATTTCAGTGCTGTTAATTATCATCATTAAATAAATATACATTTAATTATTTATAGGTCATAATGTCATAAGTTATAGGAGCAGAATTAGGCCATTTGGCCCATCAAGTCTACACCACCATTCAATCATGGCTGATCTAACTTTCCCTCTCAACCCCATTCT
The DNA here is from genome assembly GCA_035221665.1 of Okamejei kenojei. NCBI lineage: Eukaryota > Metazoa > Chordata > Chondrichthyes > Rajiformes > Rajidae > Okamejei > Okamejei kenojei. The sequence goes on along the minus strand of CM069147.1, from coordinate 3,864,531 downwards.
CCTGCCTTCGTCCCACAACCACCGACACCCGTACCAATCAAGAATCTGTCAATCTCCGACTTAGAAACATCCACTGACTTGGCCTCCACAGGCATCTGTGGCAATGAATTATCAGCTTTAAAACAGTACAGGGTTGTTGATGCAAAAGATGTAAGACAACATAAATAACTCATAGAACTGTATGCATTTTCTATTTATAAACACTTGGATTAAATACAAGCAGGCATTTTACAATTTTGAAAGACTGGGACAGAATAGATAGAGGTGACTACCTATTTGCTTAAATGTTAAGTGAAAGCTGAGACAGGCTAATTGTGCCAAATTGTTAGCTTCTGTGCTGCAAGTGCTATGCATTGTCTGATTATATTTTGATCCAATGTACAAATATAATTTGTCCACGTCTGAAGAAAACAAAAAGTTTATAATACTAGAAGCAATCCATGTGTGACAACCTTGTCAAGCAATATTTTATTATAAAAAATGAAGAATATAAAAGAGTCACATCAGCTATTGCGTGTACACATCAGGAACTGCAGGTGCTATTTACCAATAAAGACACAAAGTGCTGGAGTAACTCAGTGGGTCAGAGGGTGAGAGGCTGCCTCACCTGTTGAGTTACTCCAGGACGTTGTGCCTTTTAAACCATTCTATGTGTAGTTTGTCAAATGACTTAGTCCTGGAACAAGCCTCTATCCACAGTAATCGAGATGCTGATTGGTAAAAATCATCTGTCCTAATTTCCATCTCAATCAATGTGGCCTCTTCACCATTTTGTAGCTAAATTGTCAAGGTCTCTCACTTCTTTAATGTTTACGAAGGAACAGCAGCTGAGGTTGGAGGTGCTGCAGGTAGATCTCTGCCGCACCTGGTAAGACTGCTTGGATCCTTGAAGGAGTCAAGGGGGGAGATAAAGCGACAAGTGTAGCATTTCCTGGGGTTGCAAGGGAAAGTGCCAGGAGAGGGGGTGGTTTGGGTGGGAAGGGACGAATTGACCAGGGAGTTATGGAGGGAGTGGTCTTTGCGGAAAGCAGACGGGGATGAGATGAGAAGATGTGGCTAGTGGTGGGATCTCATTGGAGGTGGCGAAAATGTTGGAGGATTACTTGTTGTATGTGATGGCTGGTAGGGTGGAAGGTGAGGACAAGGGGAACTCTGCCCTTGTTACAAGTGGGAGGATGGGGAGTGAGAGCAGAGTTATGGGGTATGGAAGAGACCCTGGTGAAAGCCTCATCTATAGTAGAAGAGGGGAACCCCTGTTCCCTGAAGAATGAGGACATCTCCGATGCCCTGGTGTGGAACACCTCATCCTAGGTGCAGATGCAGCGTAGATGGAGGAATTGGGAGTAGGGGATGGAGTCCTTACAGAAAGCAGGGTGGGAAGAAGTGTAGTCCAGATAGCCATGGGAGTCATTGGGTTTACAGTGGATGTCGGTCAGTAGTCTATCACCTGCGATGGAGATAGTGAGATCTAGAAATGATAGGGAAATGTTGGAAATGGTCCAGGTGTATTTGAGTGCCGGATGGAAGTTAGTGGTGAAATGGATGAAGTCAGTGAGTTGTGTGTGGGTGCAGGAGGTAGCACCAATGCAGTCGTCGATGCAGTGGAGGTATAGTTCGGGGATAGGGCCATGGTACGCCTCAAACAAAGATTGTTCGACGTACCCTACAAAGAGGCAGGCGTAGATAGGCCCATGTGCGTGTCCATAGCTATGTCTTGTATTTGGAGGAAATGGGAGGAGACAAACGAAAAGTTGTTAAAGGTAAAGACCACCTCCGCTAGGCGGAGGAGTATCAATAGACGGGGATTGGTTGGTTCTGCAGTCGAGGAAGAAACGGAGGGTTTTAAGACCCTCCTGGAGGGGATAGAGGTGTAGAGAGACTACATCGGTGAGACCAAACGTAGGCTTCGCGATCGATTCGCCCAACACCTCTGCTCGGTCCGCAATAATCAACCTGATTTCCCGGGGGCTCAGCACTTCAACTCCCCCTCCCATTCCAAATCCAACCTTTCTGTCCAGGGCCTCCTCCAAGACCAGAGTGAGGACCACCCTAAATTGGAGGAGCAGCACCTCATATTTTGCTTCGGCTGTTTACACCCCAGCGGTATGAACATCGACTTCTCCAATTTCAGGTAGTCCCTGCTTTCTCCTCCCCTTCCCAGCTCTCCCTCAGCCCACTGTCTCCTTCCTTTCTCCTTCCTGCCGCCCCCCCCCAACCCTCACATCAGTATGAAGAAGGGTCTCGACCCGAAACGTTGCCTATTTCCTTCGCTTCATAGATGCTGCCTCACCCGCTGAGTTTCTCCAGCAATTTTGTCTATCTTTACTTTTTTAATGGTTACATTTTAAATCAAAATCAGCAATTGCTGACTGATGGTAGACACATAATGCTGGAGCAACTCAGCGGGTCAGGCAGCATCTCTGGAGAGAAGGAATGGGTGACATTTCGGGTCGAGCCATCTTCAGACTGACTGAAGAACTGCCTCATTTAAAAAACGTATTCTTTGCATTAAAATTGGAAACTTTCATTTTATCTATTAGAAAAATAGACAAAGAAAATAGGTGTAGGAGTAGGCCATTCAGCCCTTCGAGCCCGCACCGCCATTCATTATGTTCATGGCTGAACATCCAACTCAGTATCCCTTACCTGCCTTCTCTCCATACCCCCTGATCCCTTTAGCCACATGGGGCACATCTAACTCCCTCTTAAATATAGCCAATGAACTGACCTCAACTACATTCTGTGGCAGAGAATTCCAGAGATTCACAACTCTCTGTGTGAAAAATGTTTTTCTCATCTCGGTCCTAAAAGATTTCCCCCTTATCCTTAAACTGTTACCCCTTGTCCTGGACTTCCCCAACATCGGGAACAATCTTCCTGCATCTAGCCTGTCCAACCCCTTAAGAATTTTGTAAGTTTCTACAAGATCCCCCCTCAATGTTCTAAATTCTAGAGAGTACAAGCCGAGTCTATCCAGTCTTTCTTTATATAAAAGTCCTGACATCCCTGGAATCAGTCTGGTGAACCTTCTCTGTACTCCCTCTATGGCAAGAATGTATTTCCTCAGATTTGGAGACCAAAACTGTACGCAATACTCCAGGTGTGGTCTCACCAAGACCCTGTACAACTGCAGTAGAACCTCCCTGCTCCTATACTCAAATCCTTTTGCTATGAATATGATTACATACCATTTGCTTTCTTCACTGCCTGCTGCACCTGCATGCCTCCTTTCAATGACTGGTGTACCATGACACCCAGGTCTCGTTGCATCTCCCCTTTTCCTAATCGGCCACCATTCAAATAATATTCTACTTTCCTGTTTTTGCCACCAAAGTGGCTAACCTCACATTTATCCACATTATAACCATATAACCATATAACAATTACAGCACGGAAACAGGCCCTCTTGGCCCTTCCAGTCCGTGCCGATCATTTGTTTTCCCCTAGTCCCATCTACCTGCACTCAGACCATACCCTTTCCATCCATATACCTATCCACTTTACTTTGAAATGTTAAAATCGATCCTGATCAGACCCTGTTTATCCAGATGCTTATATATATTATCTCTAAGTATCCTTTCCATTAATTTACCCACCACTGACGTCAAACTAACAGGTCTATAACTGCTAGGTTTATTCTTTGAACCCTTTTTAAACAATGGAACAACTTGCGCAGTACGCCAATCCTCCGGCACTGTTCCCGTTTCTACACTAACATGACACTGTCAACTTGCTGTTTCTACACTAACTTCCCACAATGTCCTAGGGAATATCCTGTCAGGACCTGGAGGCTTATCCACTTTTATATTTTTCAAAAGTGTCAGTACTTCCTCCTCTTTGAATCTCATAGTTTCCATAGCTACTCTACTTTTTTCCCTTACCTCACATAGTTCAATATCCTTCTCCTTGGTGAATACCGAAGAAAATAAATTGTTCAATATCTCCCCCATCTCTTTTGGCTCTGCAGATAGCCGTCCATTCTGTCTCTCTAATGGTCCAATTTTATCCCTCGTTATCCTTTTGCTATTAATATAGCTGTAGAAACCCTTTGGATTTACTTTCACCTTTCTTGCCAAAGCAACCTCATATCTTCTTTTAGCCTTCCTAATTTCTTTCTTAAGATTATTTTTTTACATTCTTTATACTCCTCTAGCACCTCATTTACTCCATGCCTCCTATAATTATTATAGATATCTCTCTTTGTTCGAAACAAGTGTCCAATTTCCCTTGAAAACCATGGCTCTTTCCAATTTTTACTATTTCCTTTCAACCTAACAGGGACATAAAGATTCTGTACTCCTTACAATTTCCCCTTTAAATGTCCTCCATTTCTCTTTACATCCTTCCCATAAAACAGAGTGTCCCAATTCACTCCTTTTAAATCCTTACGCATTCCCTCAAAGTTAGCCTTTCTCCAATCAAAAATCTCCACCCTAGGTCCAGTTCTGACTCTCTCCATAATTATATTGAAACTAATGGTATTGTGATCACTGGTCCCGAAGTGCTCACCAACGCATACCTCCATCACCTGACCTGCCTCATTTCCTAACAGGAGGTCCAGCACTGCCCCTTCTCTGGTCGATACCTCTATGTACTGCTGCAAAAAACTATCCTGCACACATTTTACAAACTCCAAACCATCCAGCCCATTTACAGAATGTGTTTCCCAGTCTATTTTTGGAAAATTTAAATCTCCCACAATCACTACCTTGTGCTTACTACTAATATCTGTTATCTCCTTACATATTTGCTCTTCCAATTCTCGCTCCCCATTTAGCGGTCTATAATACACTCCTTAAAGTGTTGCGACACCGTTCCCACTTCTCAGTTCCACCCAAATAGCCTCCCTAGACGAGCCCTCTAATCTATCCTGCCAAAGCACTACTGTAATATCCTCTCTGACAAGCAATGCAACACCTCCACCTCTGGTCCCTCCAATTCTATCACGCCTGAAGCAACAAAATCCTGGAATATTTAGTTTCCAATCACAGCCGTCCTGCAACCATGTTTCACCGATTGCCACAACATCATATTTCCAGGTGTCAATCCAGGCTCTAAGTTCATCCACCTTTCTTACAATGCTCCTAGCATTAAAATATACACATTATATAAACCCACCATCCCTTATTCTGCATCTGCCATGCATTTGCCCACTCACCCAGCCTATCCAAGTCACCTTGCAGCCTCCTAGCATCCTCCTCACAGCTAACACTGCCCCCCAGCTTCGTGTCATCCGCAAACTTCGAGATGTTGCATTCAATTTCCTCGTGCAAATCATTATATATTGTAAATAGCTGGGGTCCCAGCACTGAGCCTTGCGCACCCCACTAGTCACTGCCTGTCATCCTGAAAAGGACCCGTTTACTCCTACTCTTTGCTTCCTGTCTGCCAGCCAGTTCTCTAAGCACATCAATACTGAACCGCCAATACTGTGTGCTTTATGTTTGTATACTAATCTCTTGTGTGGGACCTTGTCGAAAGCCTTCTGAAAGTCCAGATATAACATATCCACTGGTTCTCCCTTATCCACTCTACTAGTTACATCCTCAAAAAATTCAATAAGATTCGTCAGACATGATTTACCTTTCGTAAATCCATGCTGACTTTGTCCAATGATTTCACCACTTTCCAAATGTGCTGCTATCCCATCTTTAATAACTGACTAGCAGTTTCCTCACTACCAATGTTAGACTAACTGGTCTGTAATTCCCCGTTTTCTCCCTCCCTCCCTTTTTAAAAAGCGGGGTTACATTAGCTACCCTCCAATCCTCAGGAACTACTCCAAAATCTAAAGAGTTTTGAAAAATTATCACTAAGGCATCCACTATTTCTGGGGCTACTTCCTTAAGTGCTCTGGGATGCAGACTATCTGGCCCTGGGGATTTATCGGCCTTTAATCCATTCAATTTACCTAACACCACTTCCTGGCTAACCTGGATTACACTCAGTTCCTCCATCCCATTTGACCCGCGATCCCCTGCCATTTCCGGCAGATTATTTATGTCTTCCTTAGTGAAGACAGAACCAAAGTAGTTATTCAATTGGTCTACCATGTCCTTGTTCCCCATGATCAATTCACCTGTTTCTGACTGCAAGGGACCTACATTTGTTTTAACTAACCTTTTTCTCTTCAGTTATCGATAAAAACGTTTGCAGTCAGTTTATGTTCCCTGCCAGTTTTCTTTCATAATCCATTTTCCCTTTCCTAATTAAGCCCTTTGTCCTCCTCTGCTGGACTCTGAATTTCTCCCAGTCCTCTGGTAGGCTGATTTCTCTGGCTAATTTGTACGCTTCATCTTTTGTTTTGATACTATCCCCAGATTTCCCTTGTTATCCACAGATGAACTACCTTCTCTGATTTATTCTTTTGCCATACTGGGATGAACAATTGTTGTAGTTCATCCATGCAGTCTTTAAATGCCTTCCATTGCATATCCACCGTCAACTCTTTAAGGAATCAATTGCCAGTCTTTTTTGGCCAATTCACGTCTCATACCCTCAAAGTTACCTTTCTTTAAGTTCAGGACCTGTGTTTCTGAATTAACAATGTCACTCTCCATCCTAATGAAGAACTCAACCATATTATGGTCACTCTTGCCCAAGGGGCCACGCACAACAAGGCTGCTAATTAACCCTTCCTCATTACTCAATACCCAGTCTAGAATAGCCTGCTATCTCGTTGGTTCCTCTACATGTTGGCTTAGAAAACTATCCCGCATACATTCCAAGAAATCCTCTTCCTCAGCACCCCTGCCAATTTGATTCACCCGATCTATATGTAGATTGAAATCACCCATTATAATTGCTTTACCTTCGTTGCACACATTTCTAATTTCCTGTTTGATGCCATCCCCAACTCCACTACTACTGTTAGGTGGCCTGTACACAACACCCACTAGCGTTTCCTGCCCCTTAGTGTTTCGCAGCTCTACCCATATCGATTCCACATCCTCCAAGCTAATGTCCTTCCTTTCTATTGCGTTTATCTCCTCTCTAACCAGCAACGCTACCCCACCTCCTTTTCCTTTCAGTCTATCCCTCCTGAATATTGAATATCCCTGGATGTTCAGCTCCCAGCCTTGGTCACCCTGGAGCCATGTCTCCGTGATCCCAACTATATCATATTAGTTTTATTGCTCCTTTAATATAAAGGGTTATGTCAAATGACCGTAGAATATTGCACCAAGTTGATTGCACTAATTGATTGCTGAGCATGGAAATTAATGGACATCATTAATGTAAAGTTTCATTTGACAACAAATTATACTTCATTTGAAAACAGATGATCAAATGAAATGGATATTACATTTTGAAGGCATTTTTAGAAACATAGAAAATAGGTGCCGGAGGAGGCCATTCGGCCCTTCGAGCCAGCACCGCCATTCATTGTGATCATGGCTGATCATCCCCTATCAATACCCGTGCCTGCCTTCTCCCTATATCCCTTGACTCAATTAGCACCTAGAGTATCTAACTCTCTCTTAAATCCATCCAGTGACTTGAATTTCATAAATTCACAACTCCCTGGGTGAAAACGTTTTTTCTCACCTCAGTCTTAAATGACCTCCCCTTTATTCTAAGACTGTGGCCCCTGGTTCTGGACTCACCCAACATTGGGAACATTTTTCATGCATCTAGCTTGTCCAGTCCTTTTATAATTTTATATTTTTCTCTTGCAGAATTACATCTGATCATTACTGTGTCAGAAAATACCTACTGAATATAAACAATATTCAGGACTTTCATGCAAGGAATCAAGTACCTGAACTAATTGGTCCAATTGATCAACAATAGAAATTAAAGTTTTAATTAGGGCAGAATTTACTCAGATTGCCAAGTATATAAAATTTTTACAACTGCTCAAAAGAGTGCTTTTAAAATTCAGACCCAGTCTAGCACCAAAACATGTCATCAAACTCCATGCAATTTTTTAATAAGATGAATGAATTCTTCCATTTGAAGCAAGCCATTAAAAAAAAAAGCACAAACTGTGAATTGTCGTTAGGTTCAAAATCTTGGCAATCATTTTAATAAACTTGGAGATGTTCACTGCAGTAGCTAAAATATATTGTTACACTATGACATGTTCACAAAATCAAATATGAATATGATGCAAGTAATAAAAGGATGTAGAGTGCAGATTGTTGTAAAATTAATTCTTCGGAGCAAATTGCTATACAACTACAATGTAGATAGAATTATTTTAATTATGACTGAGTAATGGGAATTCATGTAAAAATGTGCCCAAAAGATGACCTGTGTCAGGTTCCAAATGGCTTCCATTCTTATACTTCCAGATGCTACAGGTGAGGTAAATAGGATACCAAGATTTGGAATATAACTTTCGTTGAACATCAAACACTACAGCGCAGGATAGGCCCTTTGGCCCACAATGCCTGCGCCCAACATGATGCCACAACCACATGTTATCTGCCCACACATAATTCATATCCTGTATCCCCCGCACGTCCACATCCCCAGCCGAAAGACTCCTAAATGCCACTATCGTATCCGCTTCAACCACAGCACACATTCAATGTTTTTCACAATTCAATAGAAAAGTGCTCCTCCAATTTACATTCCAGAATAACCACAGTAAAAATACAGTGCTGGAGTAACTCAGAGGGTCAGGCAGCATCTTTATGTTTAGCTAGCAGATGTTGCTTGACTCACCGAGTTACTCCAGCACTTTGTGCTTTGGTCAAGATTCCTGCATCTGCAGTTCCTTACATGTCCAGATTAACTACAGTTTGCTGTAATCAGCCCTGTTCTCTTACCTTGTAAAATGCAGCCACCTTTAGATCTTGTAACAGTGGATCTATAGGCTTATACTTGAATTCAAGTTTTTTGTGACAAGATAAATTCCTCTCTTCACATCTTTTGTCACAGGAAAACTTTGCTGCACGTAACGAATGCCATACATAGTCAATTTAGTGATATTGGGAGAACAATGCTGACTAACACAAAGCAAATGAGCGCAATATGTGCTCTATTATGCTGTATTAATCAGCACAGACCTTTCAATCTGCATTTAATATGCAATAAAGGTGGTTTGAAGATTTCTAAATTTAATCTTCAATTCAATTCCGATAGAGACAAAAGACTCTACTGCTAACATTAACCTGTTTTATACTAGTTTTCATGCACACTAATGTTATTATTAGATTAATGTCAATTTTCACTGGCATAATTAGCATACAAATCTACTTAAATATTGGTGTAGGTTTGAACAAGGGGATCCATGCCTGCATACCATCTGCATGGGCTGTTAAATATGCTCTCGTTTAGTCTTTCCTTTAATTAGGAATGATTCATGTACATCCCTTGTGACTTGTTTCTCCAAGCTCAATTAGCACTAACCAAGTGGGGAAGTTAAATGTTAAATAAATTAATGAATAATATTAAGGTGGCGCGGTGGCGCAACGGTAGAGTTGCTGCCTCAGCACCGGAGACACGGGTTCGATCCCGACTACGGGTGCTGTCTGTACGGAGTTTGTACGTTCTCCCCATGATCTGCGTGGGTTTTCTCCGAGATCTTCGGTTTCCTCCCACACTCCAAAGATGTACAGGTTTGTCGGTTAATTGGCTTGGAGTGTGGGTAAACTGTCCCTAGTGTTAATGTGTGCGGGGATCACTGGTCGGCGCGGACCCGGTGGGCTGAAGGGCCCGTTTCCTGTCTGTATCTCTAAACTAAACTAGAAAAAATATAAATTTTAATTTCTAGTGGTTTACTCAGATTACAGATTAGTTTATTGTCATATACACCAGCGTGCAATTAAATTATTAGTTCACTTGATGCTCACAGAGTGGACAGCAAAGAGTAGTGATCAATACAGCAACAAATGAAAAACTACCAAGTGGTGCAAAAGGTGCACAAGGAACTGCAGATAGAAACATAGAAACATAGAAATTAGGTGCAGGAGCAGGCCATTTGGCCCTTCGAGCTGCACCGCCATTCAATATGATCATGGCTGATCATCCAACTCAGTATCCTGTACCTGCCTTCTCTCCATACCCCCTAATCCATTCAGCCACAAGGGCCACATCCAACTCCCTCTTAAATATGGCCAACGAACTGGCCTCAAGATGCCCTATGCAAGATGTTGGAATCTTGCATAGAAAGCAAAGTACTGGAGGAACTCAGCAGGTCAGGCAGCATCGCTGAAGGACATGGATCAGGACCAACCTGAAACGTCGCCTGTCCATGTCATTCAGAGATGCTGCCTGTCCCACCGAGTTCCTCCTGCAGTTTGCGTTCTTGTGCAAGAATAATGCTAGATTTTAGTGCAAAAAACAAGTAGTGTTAAAAAAGATTAAAATAACTGAATAACCAATGAAGCAGATTTAAGCATAAGAGTACAAAGCAGCACATCTGGGTCAGACTGGGTGAGAAAGACATGATCGGTCCAGGTGTCAGATAGCAGTTGGGAAGAAGCTGTTCTTAAATCTGAATGTCAAAGCTTTCAAGCCTCTACATCTTCTCCTAGAGGTGGAGGAGAGAAAAGGGAATGGACAGGGTATCAGGCATTCTTAAAAATACTTCCAGCCTTCCTGGTGCAACGCACCATAGGGATGATTAGCCTGAGATGGACTGGGTTGGGTTCACCACCCTCTGCAGGTGTAAGCAGTCATGTTTAGTGTAGTTTAGAAACAGGCCATTCGGCCCACCGAGTCCACACCGACCAATGAACCCTACACATTAACACTGTCTACAGGGAGAACGTATAAACTACGTACTGACAAGCACCCGTAGTCAGGGTCGAACCTGAGACCCGGGGATCTGACGCTGTTAGGCAGCAACTCTGCTGCTGCGCCATCATGCCACCCTGGACATAGTTTCTGTCCATGTGATGGACATAAAGAGAGATTCAAAGACTTGACACACACCACAGGGAACAAGCATTGGACCATCCTTTCTGGCTTACCCACGTAAAAACCAGAGCTTGCTCCAATGGGGCAAGAATGGAGGGAACATAGAGGAAAAGAGAATCTCAAAAAACAAGTATCCCTGATACTGCAGCATCACCACAGCACTGACAACTGTGTGGAAGAAGTTTCAAGCCCAGATTAGTCTAATCAATCATCTCTGTACACATCACAACACTGTTGATTAGATGTCGTGCTTTTACCAGAAAACGAGTGACGATCAACAGAGCTACAAAATTCAGGCTATATCAAGATGGTGCAACTAAATTGACAAAGCAGTTTGAACAGAAAATACAATTACAAAAACTAATCAATCTAAAATGATTGGAAGCATTAAAGTGGTTTTGCAAAGGTTCATTCTTATTTTTTAGCTTTGTTTAGAGATACTGCTTGGAAATCGGCTCTCTGGCCCAGCAGGTCTGCACTGACCAGCAATCCCCGTACACAGGTTCAGGAGTTCCCAACCTTCTTCGTCCCAAACAATGTTATTTCACTTATTTATGAACTAATGATAGAAACGTAGAAACAGAAATTAGGTGCAGGAGCAGGCCATTCGGCCCTTCGAGCCTGCACCGCCATTCAATATGATCATGGCTGATCATCCAACTCAGTATCCTGTACCTGCCTTCTCTCCATACCCCCCGATCCCTTCAGCCACAAGGGCCACATCCAACTCCCTCTTAAATATGGCCAACGAACTGGCCTCAACTACCTTCCGTGGCAGAGAATTCCACAGATTCACCACTCTCTGTGTGAAAAATGATTTTCTCATCTCGGTCCTAAAAGACTTCCCCCTTATCCTTAAACTGTGACCCCTTGTCCTGGACTTCCCCAACATCGGGAACAATCTTCCTGCATTTAGCCTGTCCAACCCCTTAAGAATTTTGTAAGTCTCTATGAGATCACCCCTCAAGCTTCTAAATTCCAGCGAGTACAAGCCAAGTCTATCCAGTCTTTCTTCATATGGAAGTCGTGCCATCCCAGGAATCAGTCTGGTGAACCTTCTCTGTACTCCCTCTATGGCAAGAATGTCTTTCCTCAGATTAGGAGACCAAAACTGTATGCAATACTCCAGGTGTGGCCTCACCAAGACCCTGTACAACTGAAGTAGAACCTCCCTGCTCTTGTACTCAAATCCTTTTGCTATGAATGCCAACATACCATTTGCTTTCTTCACAGCCTGCTGCACCTGCATGCCTACTTTCAATGTCTGGTGTACCATGACACCCAGGTCTCGTTGCATCTCCCCTTTTCCTAATCGGTCACCATTCAAATAATAGTCTACCTTCCTGTTTTTGCCACCAAAGTGGATAACCTCACATTGGTCCACATTATACTGCATCTGCCATGCATTTGCCCACTCACCCAGTCTATCCAAGTCATCCTGCAGCCTCCTAGCATCCTCCTCACAGCTAACACTGCCCCCCAGCTTCGTGTCATCCGCAAACTTCGAGATGTTGCATTTAATTCCCTCGTCCAAATCATTAATGTATATTGTAAATAGCTGGGGTCCCAGCACTGAGCCTTGCGGCACCCCACTAGTCACTGCCTGCCATCCTGAAAAGGACCCGTTCACTCCTACTCTTTGCTTCCTGTCCGCCAGCCAGTTCTCTATCCACATCAATACTGAACCACCAATACTGTGTACTTTAAGTTTGTATACCAATCTCTTGTGTGGGACCTTGTCGAAAGCCTTCTGAAAGTCCAGATATAACACATCCACTGCTTCTTCCTTATCCACTCTACTAGTTACATCCTCAAAAAATTCAATAAGATTCGTCAGACATGATTTACCTTTCGTAAATCCATGCTGACTTTGTCCAATGATTTCACCACTTTCCAAATACCCTCCAATGCTCAGGAACTACTCCAGAATCTAAAGAGTTTTGAAAAATTATCACTAAGGCATCTGCTATTTCTGGGGCTACTTCCTTAAGTACCCTGGGATGCAGCCTATCTGGCACTGGGGATTTATCGGCCTTTAATCCATTCAATTTACCTAACACCACTTTCCGGCTAACCTGGATTTCACTCATTTCCTCCATCTCATTTGACCCGCGATCCCCTGCTATTTCCGGCAAATTATTTATGTCTTCCTTAGTGAAGACAGAACCAAAGTAGTTATTCAATTGGTCTGCCGTGTCCTTGTTCCCCATGATCAATTCACCTGTTTCTGACTGCAAGGGACCTACATTTGTTTTAACTAATCTTTTGCGCTTCACATATCGATAAAAACTTTTGCAGTTAGTTTTTTATGTTTCCTGCCAGTTTTCTTTCATACTCCATTTTCCCTTTCCTAATTAAGCCCTTTGTCCTCCTCTGTTGGTCTCTGAATTTCTCCAAGTCCTCTGGTAGGCTGCGTTTTCTGGCTAATTTGTACGCTTCATCTTTTTCTTTGATACTATCCCTGATTTCCCTCGTTATCCACGGATGCGACACCTTCCCTGATTTATTCTTTTGCCATACTGGGATGAACAATTATTGTAGTTCATCCATGCAGTCTTTAAATGCCTTCCATTGCATATCCACCGTCACCCCTTCAAGAATCAATTGCCAGTCGATCTTGGCCAATTCACGTCTCATACCCTCAAAGTTACCTTTCTTTAAGTTCAGGACCCGTGTTTCTGAATTAACAATGTCACTCTCCATCCTAATGAAGAACTCAACCATATTATGGTCACTCTTGCCCAAGGGGCCATGTACAACAGATAAACAGATACCGGTATACCAGAACCAAACACAATCAGTCAATGAGAAAAAAATAGGTACAAACCAGAATCAACAAATTAAACCCCTGGGTAGGTGAAATTAACCCCAGGTTGGGAACCCTTGCACTAGTTCTAAACTACACGCTGGGGACAACCTACAGAAGCTAATTAACCTACAAACCTGCAGGTGTGTTTTCTACAAAAATAACACACAGGTCAGTTAGCATCTCTGGAAGACGTGGATAGGTAATGTTTGAGGTCAGGACCCTTCCTCAGACTTTGATTAATGTATTTCTGCATAATGATTTCTGCATATTAATACACCTTGAATAGTTCTGCGAATCTACATCTTAGACTTGAAATATCAACTTTTACCTGAGTACGCTAACATAAACTGCATTGTTTAATACATTTATCCCTCATTCGATGTCACCCTTATGAAGTTTGTAACAGTGACACTTAGATAACTGCATATGTTAACCCAGGCAGCAGAATTACCACCATATTTTTAAATATAAAATATGGGTAATCCACAAAAAGCTCCAAATATAAGAAATCAATGTTCTCACTCTAGCTCTCATTGAATTAATTATGAATGTTAACCAAATTCTAGTTTAGAAAAAAGCTGGTCACAATCTGTATCATGGACAAGTTACAATAAGTGAAGGGTCTCGACCCGAAACATCAGCCATTCATTCTCTCCAAAGATGCTGCCTGTCCCTCTGAGTTACTCCAGCATTTTGTGTCTACGCAAGTTACAATAACATCTCTGAAGACATCATGCATTTGTGCTTTGGATGGTTAAGGGTTGGTGGGAAAAATAATAGCGCGGCACAGCTTGATCGCCTCCCTATCTGATTATACATCTACATGTGCGCTTTAATAAACTGTAACCAGCAATAATGAAAGGGAACCGATGCTCCTCTTTCTAAGCCAGCAAAGCTGAGACCAATTGCAATGCACCATAATACCATTCCAGCTGAGACCAATTAACTTGCACATTTATGGATTAAATCCAATACTTTTTTAATCTTATGGTGTAGTACATCTAATCATTTGATCTCGGTCCAGACTAATGATAATTTAACCTGCATCCTAACTATATTGTGAAGAATTGCACAAGTACTTTTTTTAAAGAGATAGCATGGAAACAGGTCCTTCGACCCACCGAGTCCACACCGACCATCAATCACTAATTCACAATAATGCAATGTTATCCCACTTTCCCATCCACTCCATACATACTAGGGGCAATTTACAAAGGCCAGTTAACCTACAAACCCACAATTCTTTGGGATGCGAGGGGAAACTGGAGCACCCAGAGGAAACCTACACGGTCACAGGGAGAACGTGCAAACTCTACACAGACAGCACCTGAGCCAAGGACCAAACCCGGGTCCCTGGCCTGTGAGTCTGCAGCTTTACCAGCTACACCACCGTACAGTCATTTAAAAATCATGATTTGATTAGTTTAGTTTAGAGATACAGCGCGGAAACAGGCCCTTCGGCCCACCGGGTCCGCGCTGACCAGTGATCCCCGCACATTAACACTATCCTACACCCACTACGGACTTTATTTTTACATTTACCAAGCCAATTAACCTACAAACCTGTACGTCTTTGGAGTGTGCGAGGAAACCGAAGATCTTGGTGAAAATCCACGCAGGTCACGGGGAGAACGTACAAACTCCGTACAGACCACACCCGTAGTCGGGATCGAACCCGGGTCTCTGCCGCTGCATTCGCTGTAAGGCAGCAACTCTACCACTGCGCCACCGTGAACGCCCAGAGCCACAGTGACTACCCTAAATTCTTACTGCATGCTCAAGCAGTCCAAAATGAAATCAGACTCAGTCAAAGGATGGACAAATGGTCAAAAGAACAGGAAATATTTGAGGTTCCATTATCATAAAGAAGATTTAACTATTGCTGATTTAAAATTTAGATTTCAGTTTACAAATAGAATTAACATGTCACATTGACTGACAGTAATTCAGAACATAAATGTAAATTGCAGTTTAACAACATCTATTGCAAACATAAATATCTCAATTGGGAGATTACCTTTCATCACAGAATATAGATTGTGTCCTCCAATTGCAGATTTAAAAAATTGCAATGTTGTAAAGTTGTGGAACTTAATTTCAATAATACTTGAGGCACTGGTGACTGGGTCGGACTGGACTTGGAACAAAGGAGGATAAGGGGTGATCTTATGGAGGTGTATAAAATTATGAAGGGAATAGATTGGGGGAATGAACAGAATCTTCTATAGTCAGAGGGTGGTGCATCTGTGAAATTATTTGCCACAGAAAGCTGTGAAGGGCAAGTCAGTGGACATATTTAAGGCAGAGATAGATACATTCTTGATTAGTACTGGTGTCAGAGATTATGGGGAGAAGGCAGGAGAATGGGATTAGAATGGAAAGATAGATCAGCCACGATTGAATGGAGGAGTAGGTTTGATGGGCCAAATGGCTTAATTCTACTCCCATCACTTATGACCTTATGAATCTGTTCCCAGGGGAGGAGAGTGAAGAACTAATGGGTATTGCTTTAAGGTAAGAGGGGAATGGGCCAAATGAGGGTAAGTGGGAAGTGGGGCTTCGAGGGGGCATTTTGGTTAGCACAGACAAGTTGGCCAAATGACACGTTGCTGTAATATATGACTCCAAAACTCTATAAATACATTTAATTTTCAATTATAAAGTAGCTTACTGGAAGATTAGGTGTCTTACTTGTACATCATTTACAAAAGTGAAAGGTAATCATTTTGCTCTTTCAAATATCTGGCATCAGTTCTTCTGAGGTAAATCAAGGACAGCAAAGGAAGTCAAGTCAAGAGAGTTTATTGTTATGTGTCCCAGATAGGACAATGAAATTCTTGCTTGCTGCAGCACGATAGAATATTTTAGGCATGAATACATGCCTAATCAGATCAGATCAGTGTGACCATATGAGACAGAGACAGAGACAGAGACAGAGACAGAGACAGAGACAGAGACAGAGACAGAGACAGAGACAGAGGCAGAGGCAGAGGCAGAGGCAGAGACAGAGACAGAGACAGAGACAGAGACAGAGACAGAGACAGAGACAGAGACAGAGACAGAGACAGAGACAGAGACAGAGACAGAGACAGAGAAATAGGCTGTTATAGATCATAGTTGTTTGAAGTTGTGTTTAATAGTCTGATGGTTGTGGGGAAGGCACTATTCCTGAACCTGGATGTTGCAGATTTCAGGCTCCTGTACCTTCTACCTGATGGCAGCGGAGAGATGAGTGTGTGGCCAGGATGTGTGGGTCCTTGATGATGCTGGCAGCCATTTTGAGGCAGTGCCTGCGATAGATCCCCTCGATGGTGGGGAGGTCAGAGCAGATGATGGACTGGGGAATGTTTACAATTTTTTGCAGCCTTTTCCACTCCTGGATACCCAGGCTGCCGTACCAAGCCACGATGCAACCGGTCAGCAAGCTCTCTACTGTGCACCTGTAGAAGTTCGAGAGAGTCCCCCTTGACATACCGACTCTCCATAATCTTCTCAGGAAGTATTCAATGTTAACCGTTGTTGCTCAGATATGAATGGTTAAAGGCTGAAGAACCAGTGAGCATGTTACTCGCTATAAATTAAAGCACTGCAGCATTCAATACAGGTTATCCACAACTTTAAAAAACCTATTTAGAGGTTGTTATTGTAGGTAAAAATGATTGTGATCAAAAATGATCGTTATGTTGAATTGTTGATGAGTAGCAAGCTCTACAATTTTGTTGAGACTAGCTTTCTCGTTGGTATTTAGTTCCAAAGTATTTAATGAAACAAATTAAAAGTTGCTCAGCTGCTATGGTAGAATATGAATCCTTGTCGCTGGTTTGTTTGTGCTGAGTCTCTGAATGGAGACCAAGAGACTGCAGACGCAGGAAGCTTCAGTCTGAAGAAAGGTGCAGATCTGAAGAAGGGTGCTGATCTGAAGAAGGGTCTCGGCCCGAAACATCACCCACTCTTTCTATCCAGAAGTGCTGCCTGCCCCACTGAGATATTCCGAGCATTTTGTGTCCATCTGCATATCTGAAACATTATTTGAATTTGAAAGATTTAATTTTGATTAAACCACACAGCAGTCTATTTTATTGGGTTAATCGCTCTTTATGTGAAGTTATTCCTGGATACAGTTTTAATGTTATCTTCTCCTAATTTGGCTGAGCTTCATTATTAATTCACGGATAAAGAATATTTGCTCTTCAAAAAACTCAAAATATTTCTTATCATGATTTCAGTTAATTGCGTGGTAGCCTTTTATAGTTTTATTATATATTGTTTCGATTTATACATTTTTAACACGTACATAAATTTCATTGACAGGTTATGATTTGCTTTATCCGTTTAATAATGTTTTTATTAAATAATTTTACCAAAAACATTTAAATTAAGTCTACGTGTGAAATTTTTATTTTCCTTTGTTTTGAAAAATTATTCAACTTCTTTTGAACAGAGCATCTGTGCTACAAAAAAAGGTCTAGCCGTGGGACGTTGTCAGCAATCAACCAGCCCAAGGTTTAACAAATGTTAATGCAAATTATACATTACTCTGTATTTTTCCCTTGAATTGGCATGTATTTTGGAGCCTAGCAATTCAGGTGGCCAGGCTTGCATCAAACATAGAATTAAATTGCAGCCTTTTTAAACTATCAGTACAGGTTGTTTGCCTGTCTCTTGTTCCACTTCGTTAAAACAAGAATTCAGAGGGCTGGTTTTAGGTTCAAGAATAATAATTTTACATTTCACACAGTTAAAGACTGCTCATTTTTGGATGTTCAAATACCTATCAAAGAATCAGAAAAAAATGTGTACCTACTGATCGCTCCTGATGGCCCAAAATGTTCTTGCCTTTTGCTGATGGTTCGGTAGATAAGGGAGGTTGGTTTGTATGATGGTCTGGACTGCATCCACAATTCGCTGCAATTTCTTGGACGCAGCCCAGACCATCACACAAACCATCCTTTCTTCCATTGACTATTTATACCTTGATCTACCTCGGCAAGACCAGCAACATAATCTAAGAAGAGTTGCATCCTGGCCACTCCCTCTTCTCCCCACTCTCACCAGGCAAAAGGTACAGAAGTGTGAAAACGTACACTTCCAGATTCATGGGCAGTTTCTTCCCAGCTGTTATCAGGCAACTGAATCATCCCACCACAACCAGAGAGCAGCACTGCACTACGATCTACCTCTTCGGTGACCCTCAGACTATTCTTGATCAGACGTTGCTGGCTTTACCTTGCACTAAACATCATTTCCTTATCATGTATTTATACACTGCAAATGGATCGATTGTAATCATGTATTGTTTTTCTGTTGACTGGTTAGCACACAACAAAAGCTTTTCACTGTACATCGGTACATGTGACAATAAACTCAACTGAACTGAGAATAGTTGGTATGGCACTCTTCCGGAGTCAACTTAGCTTGGACTTCCATGATTTGATGGAAGTCAGAAACAAGTCGAAGATCAGACACCTGTACATCTGATTTCCAGCTCTACCGCTGACTCATCTCATGGCAGAGATCAGTCGTCCTTCGGTGAGGAGCAAGATACACCTTGCTCCCTGCTACACAACTTTACAACAGCAATATCAAGGCTTCATTCATTTGAATGGAGTCATTGATCTGGATTAGATACACAACTGCAGATTGAATAGATATTTGGGGCAGTATAATGGTGTCACTGGTAAAGCCCCTGCCTCATGCTGCCACGGGCCTGCATTCTATTCTGATCTCAGGTGCCATCTGTGTGGAGTTTGCACGTTCTCCCTGTAATGGCAGAGGTTTCCTCCAGGTGCTCCAATTTCCTTCCACAACTGAAAGATGTGCAGATTGATAGGTTGACCACTGCAAATGTGCCTGTAGAGTTTAGGCGATTTAAAAGATTAGGGGATGATGAGAGTTGATGAGAATGAGGAGAGAATAAAAATGGGATTAATGTAGGATCAGTATAAAAGGAGACTTGACAGGTGGTGCTGATTCGCTGGGCTGCAACATTGGCTCTATATGTGGTTTGTGTTTTCATTTGTTTTACTTGACCTTAATATTTTCAATGGTTACATTGCAGTTTAAGTAATTTTCTTTTCTTTACTCATTTTAATTACTTAAATCCACTTATTATAGAGTTATTTTTGGACTTGCTGTGCTGCCACAGAAGACATCTGGCTGGAGAAATAGTGCGGGTGGCAAGAAGCAGGTGGACTGGATTGCACACAATCCGGCTTGACATCTACTTTGGCAAGTATGATGCTGATGTGTAAATAATTTGTCCTCTTACCACCTACCCCACCAGAAATCTGCTTAGGTATTAGCAAGAGCAAAGTAGGTTAAGCCTGATTCTTTACCTTTTATGCATATGATGTGATATTGAGAAAGCATATGGTTCATTCCTTGATGGGTAATGCGTTGATTACCCGAAGGGTTGATCTTACCCTAATGAATAATACCACTACAGTATGTAGCAATGTTACAAAATTTTGAGATTTAAAAAATTGTCTGCAATTTATCCCAACAGATAAAGCATAAAAAGAAATTTAATTTGACACCTAATTCACTTTCATATCTTCAGTATTAAAAAGGTTATGGCCATTTTCATACTCGGAAATTAGCATCTTGTTCCCCATTACCTTCCCATTGACTTAACACAAAAGCTGTGATCTAGGACAGTCAAAAGCCCATAACTTTCTTAAAAATTAAGAGATCTCAATGAAATTTTCAGTTATTATAGATTGAAGCATTCTGAAACAAATATGAAACAATATTACTTGGATGACCTGAAATTAAAGCATATAATTAGTTAGTTACCTAATTGTAGCTAATTACAAAATTCAATTACTAGATCTAAACATCTATCCATTTCTTAAGAAAAGATAAACTTTTTTTAATTGCCTAAGTGTCCAAATAACATTTACACAATAATTCACAATATAACATGATTTTTAAATCTCATTTTCATGAATTTATAGGCCAAATGGAAGGAATTTAGTGTTCAATTCCTGTAAATTAATGGCCATTTAAATCAACTTGCGAGTGGGTTTTAGTGGAACGCGGTGGATTGGAACGTTGAGGTTTGCGGTGAAGTCGGCATGAAAAATATTGCCGGTTCATACATTTTTTTTTTGTCCCCATTTCGCTACATGAAAATGTGATTAAAGGCTTCCTAAAAACCAAGTTTTAATGTAAAAATAAACTGTGCACTTTATTTTCTCCCCTACATAAAATCCTTCCCGTTGTCAGCGCTCACGGCTCTAGAAGATGATTTTTAAATTACTCTAGTTAATAAATAATCTAGCGTAGTTTAAAAATACCTTCATGAATGAAATGTCGGAGCGATTTTTCTTCAACAACAAAATCGCCAGACACGGATCGATTTGCCCAGTCTGTGTAAAAACGTCATTTTAAACACGCCCCCCTCTGAAAGGCGCCAAAGTCACGCACACAGGGAGCAGCAGAACTGCAGCGCTGCTCAAGGTAAGTTTTGTAACATGCCTACAGTATGCTCATCAGCAAGAGTATACCTCGCACGACAGGCTGTATGGGTGGATGGTGAATAAGTACTGAAGCTCTAATGCCTGCCGAGTTAGAGATGAATGTTGAATGAAATGTGACTTTGGGCTCAATTATGTTGTCACCTACAAATTCTCCAAGACGCACTGTAGGTTCATCACATCGTCCGTTACTTTCATGATAACCATCTGGGCGTTCCTGGCCTCAGTCAGACAGAGCTGGACAAACTCCACCCAGCTCCAGTTCATGAAGGATCCTCACACGATCCTTGCATCTATCTCCAAGTTTACTATCCAACACAAACTTCTCTCACATATGCAGTATGAGTCAGTGCTTACAGGCAATCAGGAAGGAAAAAAAAAAACTTTACAGTTAAAAATTGTTGGTTTTAAAGTACTTATTTAACAAAATAGCTAGGCTGAAATAGATATCATCCACCCACCAACTCCTACAAAGTAAGTTATATATCACTGTTACTCCTCCCAACAATTTAACAAAAAAATTGCTCATTATTTCTGACTCCACGATCGGTTAGCAAAAACAGAGCTCGCCAAGAAATTTAGCAATTCAGTATAAATGCTCATTATTTCTAACCATGCCTGGTTAACAAAAAGAGAGATCTATATTTCTTAAGAGCACCAATATTTCTAACAGACGGTAAATTGAGAATTCCAGGAAAAACAGAAATGTGGAGCAAATGGAACAGAAATAATTGGCTTGGTACAACAATTGCAAGACAAAGAGAACCTGAATGAAAAAAAAAAAAAATTAATAAATCAGAAACATTGCAGACACTCTTTCTCCAGAGAAGGACCATATGGAAAGCCTGGCAGAAACAGTTCAAAAGCTGCTATGGCCCATTCTTAGTCATGTGGGTGACTAAAAAATGTGAAAAATCGTGGAATACATCTTTCTAATTCTGAAAGCATTACAGGTATTGTTTTGTACTGTATATACAATTCATATTTTTTTCAAAGTTTGGGCTCAGAGGTCAGATATGACTGGTCGCAGGTGTGACCTCACACGGAAGCATTTTTTTTCATAACTCAGTTTTATCTTACACACTCTTGTGAATTTTAAAAAGCTAGAATGTTCATATCTTTAGCAGAAATGCATTATAGTTCTGTAGGTGTTAATGAATCAGATTAAATCTCTTACAATAATTTTTTAACGTACTACTTTATGTGATGCCTTTTGGTAACGTGTGTGACATTTGGTTCACTTTCCAAAGAATGGCCCTATATATTCTTGCACACAAATACTCCTGGAAAGCAGTTCTTGCCATAATGTTATGTCCACTAAGAATGTGGAAGAGAGTGGATACTTGAGGTACAAGCCTTGCGTTAACTGACAGCTGTCACAATGAAAACCTGTCAGATTTGTTACATTCACTGACCAAAAAACATTGCCGTTGCTTCCTATGTTATCGGCATATGAAGTTTGTGAAGAATTTAGAATGCGCAAAATACTAGGTCTCTTCCACAATAAATGAGAAGCTGTAAACAGAAGGATAGCTTATTTGTAGGAAGGAACTGCAGATGCTGGTTTAAACCGAAGATAGACACAAAAAGTTGGAGTAACTCAGCGGTACAGCAGCAGCTCTGGAGAGAAGGAATCGGTGACATTACAGGTCGAGACTGAAGAAGGGTCTCGGCCCAAAACGTCACCCATTCCTTCTCTCCAGCTTTTTTGCATCTATCTTACGATAGTTTATTTGATTATTAGCAGTTGGAACAAATCCTGTAGGCATCAGAAAAGATGGTTACTTTGCTGTATTAGGATCCTTTTGCAATCCTCATCATAGATTTGCAAATGTTGTCCCCTTGAGAATATTGCCATTTCCCCTGAGAAAAGAATCATTGGTATTGCACATCTCCTCTGACAGATGGCTGTTGCCAGTGTACAGCACACGTTTACCATTGGGTCAAGCATGCAATCCTACTGTTACAGCATGCTTTGGTGATTCCCTATAGAGTTAAAAAACTGACAAGATTCAGTAGCAAGATTAGAATTACAAAATTGTATTCTCTGTTGGGGAGACAACCTTGAGACATCATCAATTTAAAACTCTCACAGAATGAGAGGAGCCTTCAAAAATGTAATTATATAAAATACTTATGCTATAACAATTCTATTAATAGCATATTCATGAATATTCGTGACTCGTTCACAATTTATAAAAAGTACCCAAAAGCTAAATTTGTTTTTCCCTTTCACTCATGAATTTTCACCTTCTAACCCCTAATCAGGGCATAGTTTCTGAAATACCAATATCTTTTGGCACCTTGAACAACACAAAATAAATGTTAGCAGTGGAAGCACATCATTTGACTGTGGTGAGCATAAACCCAGTACTTCTACCTTCCTCTAATTATCAACAGGGCTCCTTGGATGGACATCAAGAATATTTTCTCTGGCAACTTCAACATCTCTTTATGCCAAACACTGAAGTGTTGCTTCAGTTGACTTCTCAAATTAAATACATAACCACAGATTGAGAGTCAAGTTATGGACCTTTTAGTTACTTTGATATTTCTTTATGACATTGGATCTGTTCAACTGATTCTCAGGGCAAGTCCATAACCCTATTTATTTCCCTATGACCTATTCTCTTGTCCATGCCTGTGAACAACCCACTCTCCCATCCGATTCACCAGGCAGCCAGCTTCAGCACGTATAATTCACAGTGGCCAATTAACTCAATAACCAGCATGTCCTTGGAATGTGATAGGAAACCAGAGTGGTCAGGGAAAACAACATGGTCATGGGGAGAACATGCAAAGTGAACACAGACAGCACCAGAGGTCAGGATGTAACACAGAATGTTGGAGTTTCAAGACAGCTGCATTACCTGCCACACCATTATGATATCCTCAGCTAAGGTCTATAAGTTGCTATAGAAACTAACAAACTGCATGCTGCTTCAGCGGAATCGCAGCAACTCACCAGACAACCCAACAAAGCTGTATTTTCTCAGTCCCTTGATTAATAAGTCCAGAAACTACTCAACAATTATTGGGGTTATAATATCTTACATTGTGGGAATGTAAATAGAGAGAGTACAGAGGAGATTTACTAGAATGTTGCCAGGGTTCCAGCAACTATGTTACAGAGAAAGGTTGAACAAGTTAGGTCTTTATTCTTTGGAGCGCAGAAGGTTAAGGGGGGACTTGATTGAGGTCTTTAAAATGATGAAAGGGATAGACAGAGTTGACGTGGATAAGCTTTTCCCATTGAGGGTAGGGAAGATTCAAACAAGAGGGCATGACATGAGAATTAAGGGACAGAAGTTTAGGGGTAACGTGAGGGGGAACTTCTTTACTCAGAGGGTGGTGGCTGTGTGGAAAGAGCTTCCAGCAGAGGTGGTGGAGCCAGGATCGATTTTAACATTTAAAAGTAAAGTGGATAGGTATATGGACGTGAAGGGAATGGAGGGGTATGGTCTGAGTGCAGGTAGATGGGACTAGGGGAAAACAAATGGTCGGCACGGACTGGAAGGGCCGAGAGGGCCTGTCTCCGTGCTGTAATTGTTATATGGTTATATGGTTAACTGTGAATTTGCAGATTTAATGCAACATTTTTGCCAAAAATGCAAAAATACAAAAATACAGATTCTACAAGACAAATTTAGTGTTGAGATAATTTTGATTTTTGCTTCACAATGGAATTTGTTTTGAAATACAAATGTTTGCTTGAGAGCACCAGTGAAGGAACAAAATAATAATACGTGTAATGGCAATTATTAGTAGCAATTGGTTTTTTTTGCTGAAAAGACTAATAGACAAATAGAGTATGAAGTAAAATGCTGCAACTGTAACTACACTTACAATGGTATAATATGTTTGCTCAGGTAAGCATTAAAAGTCTGAAACATTTATGGACATAAAGCATTTCAGATTTAATTACACAGCATAAAGGATAATTCTGTACAATTACATTTTTGATGCAACAGAGTTACAGCAGAGAGACATTGTTGTCAAAAGATGGGTAGCATATACCAAAATAGGTGGTCCAAAATAGTGTTGAAGCAAGTATCTAACAAAAGAAATCCATGTTGAATTTGCCTCGACTAGATTACAATTGCCACCTACATTAAAAGTCTTCTCACCCACCACACCACCTCCAGGTCCCTCAGATCGGTCAACTTGGGGTTGTTGAATGTCCTGCGGTCTAGGCATAAGCTCAGGGGCGACCGCACCTCTGTGGTCGCAGCTCCTAGACTGTGGAACAGCATCCCCCTCCCCATTAGAACTGCCCCCTCCATCGACTCCTTTAAGTCTAGTCTAAAAACTTATCTGTTCTCCCAAGCCTTTCCTGACGTCCTCTGAGCGAGGACTATTTATATATATGTATGTAGCCTGCTTGTGTATACTACTCTTATAATAAATGTAAGCACTTTGGTCAACGAGAGTTGTTTTTTAAATGTGCTATAGAAATAAATGTGACTTGACTGGAATTTAATTATTTAAATTGTGCAAAAATAAAAGGAAGTTATCCTTATTAGCATCATTCCAACAAAGCTGCTTGAGGAAGATCCTGAAGACTAGCTACAGAGACCACATCACAAACGAGGAGATCTACCGGGAAACTGCAACAAAGCCTCTCAGCCAGGACAAAGAGGGAGGCAGGATTAAATTTGCAGGACATGTACTCAGAATGTCACCAGAACATGCACCTAAGAGCAATGACATGGCAACCTGACAGAAGAAGGAAAAGAGGCCGACCAAAACTTACATGGAAGGGAACATTCCAGAAGGATTTGTAAGCCCGGATCGCAAGCCTATCGAGGGTGGAAGGCGTCGCGCATGACCGAACAAAATGGCAAAAGCTTGCTGCCCAATGCACTCAACAGTGTGGGAGGAATTAAGTCTAAGTTATTGGCATCTGACGTTCATTATACACGAAGGTGGGAAATAAATGTGTGCTCACCAAAATTTTAAAATCGCTACATTACCATCATTCAACTAGATCACAACCTTGGACCAAATGACGCCAAGGCAACAATGATACTCATGATATGTATTTTTATTTTTATTTTTATTTATTTTTTACTGCACACTGAATGGACACTGGTTGAGCAATGTTTTTTCGTTTCCTCTGGGTATGTAGGTACTCAGGAAAAATGATAATAAAGATATACAATACAATATGATCGCAGAACAATAAACCTATTAGTGTATCATATATATTTCTACTTCATGATCTTTTATGAACTGTACATGAAAATAGCCACAAGTGATATTCCTACAGAAAAAAATGTGGCAAGCAATTACAATAGCAGAGAACTGGAAATTGGTATTCCGTATTCATTCAAATGAATATTCAATCAATAAGCTACATCCGTTCTTCTTCCAAGGATATTAATTTTATTCTGATTTCTATTCTGATATGAATTTTATTCTGATATTCTGATACACACTTGTTAACAAAAAGATTTTTTGCACTAGCAATTTCTTTAAAAATAATATATTCACAAAGTTATACAGAATACGTCTTCCACCTATTTTCATATAATTAGCAAACTTGGAAATTTGATAATTAGTTTCCCCCTCATGTAAGTAGCAAACAATTGAGGGGCAGGGATTGAAACACAAGGGTACTCCACTGGTTACATCTCTCCAGCATTGAAAAAGACCACTCACTCCAACTGTTTATTTTCTATGTGATAACCAGTTTTCAATCCATGAGAACATACTTCCTTCAATACCTTAATCCCATCCTTTAATGTGGCACCATATCAATTGTTTTTTGTAAATCCAAATACATTACTTCTACAGCAAAACACTCCTGATGTGACTCCTCTCCCTCAATGGTTCCAATTATCATCCTCCTTGCTCAGCAGATTCCAACACTACCGACCTTTATGATCCTGCTTATATCCCGCAAGCAGCTGTCTGTGCATTCACCTTCCTCTCCCCTCCTCCTGGTTCTATCTGGCTTTTTCTCCTATTCTTCTTCCACCTATTACCCACTTGCCTTTATCTCCAATTCCACCTTTCCCTCTGCCACCAAGCTCCATTTGCCCATTATCTTTTACCCCTCCTCATTCCACCCATCAGTTACTGGCTTGTCTGACTACCCCTCCCCTTCTCATACTTCCCATCTTCCCTCTTAGTCCTGATGCAAGGTTTCAACCCAGAAATTGAACAATTCACTTCCCCCCCCAGGTGTTGCCTGATCCGCTGAGCTTCTCCAGCAGTTTTTCTGCGGAACATCTACAGATTCCCTCTGTCAACATTCCCTGTCATATTATCAATTAATTCAAGCACATTTATTAAACACGTTTTTTTTTTTAAAACCACACTAAGTTTCATTATATTCAGCTTCCATAAATTATGAGTTATTTCTCCTTTATTATTGACTCTAGCATTTTGCCAACAACAGATCTGGTCTAAAGATCCAAAGAACTGCAGATGCAGGCGAATCTGAAAAAGGGTCCCAACCTGAAATTCCATCTATTGATGTCTTCCAGAGATGCTGCCTGACCCACTGAGTTATTCCAGCACTTTGTCCTTTTCAACCTAAAAAGATCCCTGCCTACTGTCTTCTGAGTTTTTTGAACAAATGGATTTAAGCAAATGTATTTAACTACTTGCATTTCAAGTCATGACCTTGGATCAATAGTTCAGGCCCCTCGAAAGTAGCCGAGCAGCTCAATGGGGTGGGAGATTGCAACCTTCACGTGGTCCACCCTGTTTCGACTAATGCAATCAACCCGACATGCACAAACAAATACATCAAATAAAACAAGTTGACCTGCAACTTTAGGCGGTGCACGCCATATCCAAGAAGAAGTAGCTCAATTACTATCCTCGATTTATCCCACTGATTTATGGGCTTCAACGGACAGGCTTTACAAAAAGGAAAATCTTGTAAAACTTGATATTTAAACATAAAAATTCCAGCAGAGGTGTACTCACCTGTAAGCAAGTGCAACTGCCCAAATACCGGCAGCACAATAAAGGCAATCTCGAACTCTTGCATGATCGCATTTGCCGACTGTTTTTGTGGGGAAAAGACCTGTTGCAGCATTCTGATAGTTCAGTAGAGTCGATTTTACTGAAAAGAAACAAACAATTGATTCAGAAATAGTCAAGCTACTGTGTCTGTCTGCATAGTTGGTGAAAAACCATTTACTTAAGTATAATATTACTAAAGTTTAAAAGTGTATTTTATTCATTGGCAATCAATGAATTCATAGGTACAATTGAAACTTGGAATCATAGCTGGTAGGAAAGATTTTCAGCCTGCTATCTCTAAGTGAAGGTTGATACATCTACAAATTGTACCCAAAAAATGAGCTGGATAGACTTTGGTGTGTTTTTCATATATACGTGTCCTTCCTCATTCGTCCATGGGTGTTTCTTATGATGTTAATTCTAAATAATCTTACAATAATCGCTTATAATCTTAGAATCGCTGAGCTCTGAAAAAAAGTGCAATTACATAGCGCCCTTCCACTAAACATCCCAAACGCATCACAGCAAAGTAAATACATTTTAAGTTGTTCAGTTGTACTGCTGCTGCCGCTGCTGCAAATAAAAATTTCATTGTTCCATTTCGGGACGTAAAACAATAAAACACTCTCGACTCCCAAGTCTAGGCACTGTTGAGATGTGAGGAAAAACAAAACAAATATGAGGGAAATCAGGTTGTTCATTAACAGTTAAGTCTCTGAAACAATTTTTTTTTGAGATGTTAAAAGTGATCTAAGTAATTATCACTACACCAAAGATGGATAACTTGCTTCTCTCCCAACAGTGACTTCGAATTTTTCACATTCAATTCAATTCAACTTTAATGTCATTGCACAGATACAAGTATGGGTACAACGAAATGCAGTTTAGTGTCAGTACGTAGTGATAGCAATATATAGATAAATACAGATAAATAAATACAGATGTGGAAATCTATCAGCGGGATTCCGAGTGCAGCAGCGTGATGGTGTTATTATAGAAGCTACTCCTCATCCTACTGGTGCGGGACCTGAGGCTCCTGTACCGCCTCCCCGATGGTAGGATGGCAAACAGTCCATGGTTAGAGTGGGAGGGTCCTTGATGATCTTCCCGGCCCGTCTCAGACACCGTTTTCGGTGGAGGGCATCCATGGCAGGGAGCGGGGCATCGATGATGTACTGGGCGGTTTTCACCACCCATTGTAGTGCCTTCCTATCTGCTACGGTGCAACTGCTGTACCATACCGTAAAGCAGGTGGTTTGGATGCTTTCGATGATACAGCGGTAAAAGTTGGTCAGGATCTGGGGGGACAGGTGGGCTTTTTTGAGCCTCCTCAGGAAGTAAAAGCGCTGTTGTGCCTTTTTGATCAGCTTGGAGGTGTTGAGGGACCAGGACAGATCCTCCGAGATGTGTACCCCGAGGGATTTGTAGTTGGAGACCCGCTCCACCTCAGTCCCATTTATATGGATGGGGGTGTGTCTGCCTCCTCTTCTTTCTGAAGTCGACAATGATTTCCTTCGTCTTCTGGGAGTTGAGGACAAAGTTATTATTGGCACACCAGGTTGTCAGGTGCTGGACCTCCTCCCTGTAGGCTGACTCGTCATTGTCGCTGATCAGTCCTACCACCGTGGTGTCGTTGGCAAATTTTATGATGGCGTTGGAGCCATGCTTAGGGATGCAGTCATGGGTGAAGAGGGAGTAGAGGAGAGGACTGAGCACACAGCCCTGTGGCACGCCAGTGTTCAGTGTTATAGTGGAGGAGGCGAGGTTGTTGACCCTAACAGACTGTGGTCTGTTAGTGAGGAAATCCAGTGTCCAATTGCAGAGGGAAGTGGAGATGCCAAGACCGCTGAGTTTGGTGATCAAGCTAACGGGTATGACAGTGTTAAAGGCGGAGCTGAAGTCAATGAACAGCAACCTGATGTAGGTGTTATTACTGTCCAAGTGGGTCAGGGCAGAGTGTAGGGCCGCCAATATGGTGTCCTTTGTAGACCTTTTGGTCCGGTAGGCAAACTGATGGGGGTCCAGTGTGGGGGGGAGGCTGTCTTTGAGGTGATCCAATATCAGCCGTTCGAAGCACTTGGCGATGACAGGGATGAGTGCCACTGGCCGGAAATTGTTGAGACGCCCTGTCGCTGATTAGGCACTGGCACAATGGTAGATGTCTTGAGGCAAGTGGGGACGACACCCTGGGCCAGTGACAGATTGAAAATGTCAGTGAGGATCAGGGATAGTTGTCCAGCACATGCCCTGAGCACCCACCCGGGGATGCCATCGGGGCCGGCAGCTTTGTGCTCATTCACCTTGCTCAGTGCATATTGTACAGCAGAAGTGGAGAGACTGAGGGGTTGTTCATGCGGGGGTGGGGCAACTTTGATGGCTGGAGATTTGTTGTCCCGGTCAAAGCGGGCGTAGAAATGGTTTAGCTCGTCAGGAAGGGAGGCATTGTCGGGGGGGGGGGGGGGGGTGTTGACTTTATGGTAATCGGCAATGGATTTGATTCCTTGCCACATGCGCCTGGGGTCAGAATTGTTTCGGAAATGCTCCTCGATCCGCCGTTTGTGATTGAGTTTAGCATTCCTAATTCCCTTTTTCAGATTGGCCGTGGATGAGCTGTATCCCTCAGCGTCGCCAGATTTAAAAGCTGCGTTGCAAGCCTTCAGCAGGAGTCTGACCTCCCTGCTCATCCACGGCTTCTGGTTATGGTAGGTCTTTATCTCTTTGTGGGTAGTGATGTTGTCCGTGCAGAATTTTATATAGTCCAGAACGGTTGAGGTGTATGAGTTGATGTTCACGGGAGTTGAAGGTGGCCTGAGTGGCAAACAGACTCCAGTCTGTGTGCTGAAACTGTTCCTGTAAAACAGAGACAGCCCCCTCAGGCCAGACCTTCACAGTCCTCGTGGTAGGTTTCACACGTCTGATCAGAGGTGTGTATTTGGGGAGCAGGAACAGAGAGAGGTGATCAGACTGACCCAGGAGGGGGAGGGGGAGGGTTTTGTATGCTTCAGTAATATTGGTGTATACTAGGTCCAGAGTCTTGTTTCCTCTGGTTGGGCAGGAGACATGTTGGTGGAATCTGGGGAGTACAGTTTTAAGGTTGGAGTGGTTAAAATCACCCGCGACAATAAAAGCCCCCTCTGGGTGTGCAGTTAGTTGTTTGCTTATAGCAGCTTGCAGCTCTTCCATTGCTAGCCTGGCATTAGCATCCGGGGGTACATAGACTGCAATGATAACAATCGATGTAAATTCCCTGGACAGATAGAAGGGCCTGCACTTTATCATCAGGTATTCCAGGTCAGCAGAGCAGTGGCTACCAATCCTGACAGCATCTGTACACCATGAGTTGGTCACATAAATGCACAGTCCGCCGCCCTTGGTCTTACCGGAGTCCTCCGCTGTTCTATCAGCCCTGAAGACAGTGCGTCCTTACAGCACGACGGCGTTGTCCGGGATGTTGTTGGTGAGCCATGTTTCGGTGAAGACCATGGCGTTGCAGTCGGCGATCCGGTTGTGTGTGGTGATCTGCAGCCACAGTTCGTCGATTTTACTCACCAGGGACCGGACATTCGCGAGGAAAATGCTGGGCAGAACTGGCTGGTGCGGGTTTGATTTCAGCCTAGCTCGATAGCCTCCGCGCTTCCCACGTCTTTGTTTGCGGTCCCTGCGCCGCCTCCGGGCACTTCCTGTCGGGGGAGCTGGCCCGCTAGACCACGGTGTCCTGACGATCTCCGGCGGCAGTTGAAAGTCGCTTCTGGGGCTCGTTACGTAGAGACGACGGAGCCCCAGTAGCTCCTGATGGCCGTACAGAGTCTTCGCTCGAGTGCTCCGGGCGAAAACTAAGTTAATTATTAACAGAACTAAAAATAAATTGCTAAAACTACGAAGACACAGAGCCTCTCGTTGTGCACGCGACACCATCTTGAAACCTCCTGAGATCAAGATTTCACGCAGAAATCTGCGTCAGAGATCTAGGTTTGATCCTGTCTGTACAGAGTTTGTACGTTCTCCCTGTGACCGTGTATGTTTTCTCAGGATGGCAGTACTTGCATACAAATGGGGGGTTTCCTCGAAAACCCCCCAAAGATGTCCAGGTTTGTAGATGAATTAACTTCGGTAAAGTTGTAAAATTGTCCCTAGTGTGTAGGATAGTGTTGGGATGACGTTGGCACGTACTTGGTGGGCCAAAGATGCTGTTTCCGCGCCGTATCTCGAAAGTCTAAAGTCTAAACCGGATCTAGATCAACTGGTAAAGTAGGCATAGGAATAGCAGATGTATTTAACTCAGACAAGTGCAAAGATTTGGGAATTCCAGAGATTCGCAATCTTCTTACTCAAGAAATGTCTTCCCATTTCACTCATCAATGAGTTATCCCTCATTTGAGTCTGTGATTTCAAGTTTCAGACGTCGAATCCAGAAGAAATATTATCTCTGCATCTACCCAGTCAAGCACCACTAGAAATTTGTATGCACGAGTAAGATTAACCCTAATTTTCTGAGCTGTGGACTGTATTGGGCCAGTGTCCCCCGTCCCAGCAATCAACATTGTGATTCTTCATTGCACTCCTTTTATCGCTAGTACACCACATCCGTATGTAGACATACCAGACTTGGACATCATATTCCAGATGCAGGACACGACATCTTTATTCTTAAACTCAGACCTTCTCACAATGAAGGCCGACATGCTATTTTTCTTCCTAACAGATTGCGGTACATGCATGTTAGCTTTTCGCGATTTGTGTGCAAGTACTGCCAGATCTCTCTGAACTCCTACGCCATTCAATCACTCACGATTTAAAAATGCTCTGCCTTTGAATTTGCTTGACCAAAGTAGGAAGCCTCACGTTTCTCATATATTTAATTGCCCTTGTCCTGAAGCCTCACTTTATCCTTGTCACAACCCACACTGCCACCAACTTTGTATTATCATTATTCTAGTCTCCTGACCTCTAATGAGAAATACCATATCCATTGGTTCTCCCTTACTTGTTCTATGGTCTACAACCTCAAAAACTGAAATATTTGTCAAAGGTGAAAGGTAAAGGGAGGTCAGGATGGTGAGAAATAAGAGACTGCAACAAACTATTTTAAGCCAAGAACCAGCACAGGTAGGATTGGCCAAATGGCCTCCTTGTGTGCAGTACATTTAAAAAGAATAAACCTTTGGGGTGAGTGGTTTTCAAAGGCAATAAAGCATCAAGGATAACAACTACCACCTATTTTACTCTTAGCTACAATGTCTGCCTGTATTTCCATCATTAACTGCTGTTCACTTATATTATTTTAGTCCGGATAATGTAAAATATCATCAGTTTAACTGTTCCATCCAACTATGCTAACTGATATGCTGATCATGTCTCCACTGGCATTCACTTCAAATTCCAGCTTTTTATTTGGAGACAGAGATAAAAATCAATGCATCACCAACACATTTCCTGCAGGTGTATGCTGTACATTAGCAATTTTTGGTCCTCAGTATTATATGAGATTTGGCACATCAAATCTGTCCCATTCCTTCAATAATTTCCTTGCAATCTAGTCTTGCTCACTTGTCCATCAATTGCCTTATGATTCTCCCATTACCCATCTATAATGGGGCTAAATGCAGTCGCCGTTAAAACTACCAGCACATCTTTGGGATGTGGGAGAAAACTGGAGCACACGGGAGGATACCAACAGTTCACAGGGAGGATATGTGGATTTGGAGGTCAGGATCAAAGCTGGGTCACTGAAACTGTAACTAGTGAACACATTTATTCCTTATTTTAACAGCTCCTTGATAGGGTTACTTCTTTCGCAAATAAACAAAATTTACCTGAGGTGTTAACATTACCAGACACCTTCATTTCACGACTAAAACTTTGGAATGATAAATGCCCTTTTACCACTGCTGATCGTTTCTTAAATATAATCACGGGAAGAAATACATTCCTGGAGAGTTAGGGCAAGTGAGGTTGGGAGAAAATAATCTTTTCCAGTTCCAACTATTCAGGCAATATTCCCAACTTCCAGTTAATCACCTCCAACCAGCAGAGAACTTCCTAACCTTCTAAAATCCAGGGTCAGGAACAGACAATGTAGTGGCCTGGACGCGGTCAGAAAAAGGCTAAACGCCAGGCAGGTTCCAAGGTTCTTTAATGATGGTTGTGCGCATCCACTCACAACGTGTTCCACCGAAGGGATGGTAAACTCCCAGAAAACCCCTGGGCAGAAACCGGAAGCCTGTGGGCTGTCCAATATCCCTGTCCCGCAAGTGCCGAGGGCGGTGACCCAAGGAGTGGCCTAATATCCGGTGACCGCCACATGAACCACCCCCCCCCCCCCACCCCCCAAGAACCGGAGGCACAAAACGGGCAGGAGGGTGTGCTAGGCGATCAGCCCAGGTGCGCACCATGCCCAGCAACCGACCAACATGTAGGGGGGACGGAGCAGCCACTGGCGAAAGTACTGCAACGTCTTTGGCAGACGATGGGCAAGCTGGCGCCAGTGCCCACGTCTCATCATGGGTTCTTCTGTCCACACATTCCCTCTACTCTGGAAGACTGCCAGTTCGTCTTCCTACGCAGGGATGCTCATCGGACACCTCTCCAGTGGCCGTACGAGGGTCCTTTCCGGGTTCTGGAACATGACCACCACAATACTTTCCTACAACAATCAGGTTCTTGAACTGACCTGCACAACTCTAATCCTACTTCACAATTGTGGAATTGTTTTCTAATTGTGTTTTGCACTATTGTCTTGGGTTTATTTGCACAGTCTTTTTCCTTATAGAATGGGTGAGTACATTATGTATAATTTATGTTTTTGTGCGTTGCCTATGTGACTGTGATGCTGCTGTGAGCAAGAATTGTTCTTGTATCTATACCTCACCGTACTTATGACAATAATCTCAACTTAGTTTAGTTTATTGTCATGTGTACCGAGATACAGTGAAAAGATGTTGTTGAGTACTAACCAGTCAGCAGAAAGGCAATACGATTACAAAAGAGCCATTTACAATGTACAGACACATGATAAGGGGATAACGTTTAGTGCATGGTACAGGTCTGAGGGGAGTTTAAGAAGATCATAGTTTAAGTAAGAAATGTTGCTGCAGGAATAGAGATTTAAGGGTGTGGAGTGATTGCAATTCAATTTTATAGATTTGCTTCTGGGGCTAGCGCACAAATAGTCGTCTGGGTTGGGCACCATCTTGGAACTTAACTTGGCCAATAAGAAAAACTAATTAGGCTTTCTAAGTTTCATATATTGACATGTGGCAGCAATCGGAATCAAGTCCATTTAACCTTGTAAAACAAGTTACAAATCCAACGGGATTTCTTCAACATTTATTTATGCAATTACATTTGAAACAACTAGGTGGATATATATCATTTTGTGTATTCAATCCATAAGCATCATCTCAAAATGTATTAATCAACAATAACCAGAATTCAATGTATGATCAGGAATGGGACCGTGACTGCAAAAAGGAAAGTAAATACTACGTTTCCAATGGGCAAGGGAAAACAGATTAGATTTAAGCAGCAGCCAAAACTAAGAATGAGAATTTAAAATAGCATCTAGAAACCTCTGTCATTAATCCCACAAGAAAAACTGCAGTTATACTTACTTTTAATAAACAATTAGTGACATTACAAATTGGACCATGATGTGCACACATCACTTTGGTCACGGTCTATGCTCTACATGTTCTGTGCCTCGCTCTGCATGATCCCTGTGGTTGCACAAGGATTACAGGGCCTTGTGGGTCCAATTAAGCTGGAAGCAAAAACGCTGCAGTGCTCTTGCAGATAAAAGAGTAATTTGTACTACTTTCAATTTATACTCTATTCATTGCTTAGGATGTGACCTCAGCAGCCAAATCGAGATTTTGTTTTTTTGTCTTCTGTCTTTCTCTTCTCAAACTATTCTAGTGAAATTCAATGATTTTGATTGAACACAAAAACAATTTCAAATTAGGACTTCAAATCACTGTTCATATTTTTTTGTTTACTTCTTTACAGTAATGATGCTATTACCATCACTTAGTTTTCATTTCTACCCATCTTGTACATCTTAAACCAACTGGGTTTATCATAATAACAATATTCTCCATCTGTTGTCTGTTAGATCCTTCCTTCTTTTCAAGTCACAAGGCTCCCAAAATAAAGTGCAAGATACTTTAAATTCAAGTAAATTATTCATGATAAAATAGTTGGTAGATAAAAATGCTGGACAAACTCAGCGGGTGAGGCAGCATCTATGGAGCGAAGGAAAAGGTGACGTATTGGGTCAACACCCTTCTTCAGATTTAAGGCTTCAGTCTGAAGAAGTGTCTCCACCCGAAACATCACCTTTTCCGAGTCTGAAGAAGGGTCGCCACCCGAAACGTCACATTTTCCTTGACATTAGATATAAATTATATTACTTTGAGCATAGAATACCATATGCGTTGCATTTCTGGATTTACAAAATGCAAATTGATTGTACGAATAAAACAAAATTGCTGGAAATGGATCGGTGAAAAGCCTCATGAAACCCAAATTCAGCAGTAGTGTATATGAATAGTACATTATGGTGAATGCACAGACAGACACACCATAATTGAATGAGTTAGCTGGAAAAAAATAGAATCAAGAAATCCTGCAGTTCAGAATCCTTTAGTGATCTGTCACAAAATCTGTCACATAATAGTCACTGATATCTATAATTTAAACAGGCCTGATTTAATTAAAAACATTATATGGTCCCCTTGTACTCTCTTACCATTTCAAAGATGTATCTACAAATGAAACAATATCACCTGCTAATGAGAATCAGTAATGTTCAAGTGCATGGAAATAAATGAATCCATTTTGTTATGAAATGAATAATCATAAAAAGAGGGCGACCACTACTGCCTGAAGAAGAGTAGCTTGAGTTAAATGGCTTCACTATTATAAATATCACCAGCAATGAACAACATTAAACATCAAAAGTTTAATTAAACAATTGAAATACTAATTCTCCCAGTTTTTCGGAGAGCTTGAAAACCGTTTCAGATGGACAACCAACAGTATTTTCTTCATTAATAATAAACAATTTTATAATGATATCAATAATAACAGTATAAATTGTCACTGAATACATTTTATTATATCTCATGCTACAAATGTTGGTATTTATCACACCCAAAGCTATCAAATACTATGATTGGACCATCACCAAAACAGACTCAGCAACCATTTCCCCACTTTAGCTTCACAATTTGGCGTAATATCCAGGGCTTGCTACATCCTCATGATACATCCGCCTTCTGGAGGTGCCTGAGAATCCAAGGCCTTCGGAGGTGCCGCTGAGAAGCTAAGGCTGGAGCCTCGCGGGTCGGAACATGGGCCTCGCGGGCCAGGGCCTCGCAGGTCGAAGGCCAGGCCTCGCGAGTCGGAGCCTCATGTGTCGACAAAGCCCACAGCCAACTGCCCCCGAGTCTGCGGAGCCCACGGCTGGGGCCTGGAGCGGCGCCACGGAGGCGTCCGTAGAGGACCCGGCAGCAGTAATGGAGAGGTCGGTGCGGCGGTCATGATGGCGCCGACCGACGGACATGTGGTAGTGGGGACGCCGCTGCTGGGGGAAGGAACAAAGGAGGTCAAGGCCTGGGGGGACTGCCATGAGCAAGGGGTAAGAACAACGGGGACCCAGCATGGGGGTACTGCCGTGAGGGAGGGGGGGGGGGGGGGGGGGGAAGAACAATTGACAGTGGAGGACCCGACGTGGAGGGCCCATCTTGAGGAGGGGGAGGGGAGGGGAGAGAACAAAGGGGAACCTGGCGTGGGGGTACTTTGTAACTTTGTAAGTGCCTTTTATGGGCGACTATTTCCATATCTTGGGTATGCAAGCAAAGAATTTCACTGTGACTTGTCACATGTGACAATAACATATTCAATTCAACTCAACATGAGGCCCAAATCCTTCTCAGCATAGTGTCCTGTGGATTTGTAGGGGAAACTATCAGGGGCAAATGTATTGGATACTGAATAGTTCAAAGTGAGATGTGGGTGGAATATTACATGTAGTGGTGTAGGTAGAAATGAAGGAACAGAGGGTACACAAAAAGCTGGAGAAACTCAGCGGGTGCAGCAGCATCTAAGGAGCGAAGGAGATAGGCGACGTTTCGGGTCGAGACCCTTCTTCAGACATTCTCCAGCATCTGCAGTTCCTTCTTTAAAAAAAAAAAAAATGAAGGAACAGAGTTTGGTTGATTTTATGGAAGTCTGATCAAATCAAATGATGTGGCCTTAAAATAACAAATATTTGTCGCTGTAGATTTTTTTAATGCTAATACTTCCTTCTTCCTCTGTTACACTAAGAGACATCTCTGCTTCAGACCATTCCAACTTCAAGAAAGCGCCTGAATATCATGCCTGATTGTGATGCTAAAGTGAGAAAAGGATCACGTCCGTTTTGGTGCTGATGTATTTGATCTCGCAATTTGTGATGAAAGCAACTGACCCATAATAATCTGGGCATCAGCAATGACCAGTAACTCAACTGAACCAGCTACTTAAGTGCAATAACTACAAGAACAGGTCAGATACTGGGAATCCTTCAGCAGCTGACTCAACTCCTGACGTTACAAGGTATTTTATCATCTACAAGGCAATACTCAGGAGCATGATGGAATACTTATATTGATATAAGTATTAGTATATTAATATTAGTATATTCCATCATACTACTACCCTACATGTTCTCTCCACCACTGGTACACGGTCTAAAGACTCAAGCACCATAAGGGATGGGCAAAGAAAGGTGGTCTTGCTGGTTACAGACAAGTCCAAGCAAAACAGTACATAGAAGTATTTAAAAAAAAAGCAGGACTTCAGAACAGGTCAATTCTCCCTCCTGGATCATCACCATTAATTAATAATTAATTTAATCTTCTCACTATGGAATATTGTTTCACATAAATTGGCTTCTGGATGTGCCGTAAGAGGGACAATAACCACCTCTGTGAAGCATGGTTTGAAAGATCAAAAAAATAAAAATGTAGTATAATTAAAACTCCATTGAACGACTCTAGTACCAGACCAACAGACTTTCACAACCATTGGATATTAATAACCATATAACAACCATATAACAATTACAGCACGGAAACAGGCCCTCTCGGCCCTTCCAGTCCGTGCCGACCATTTGTTTTCCCCAAGTCCCATCTACCTGCACTCAGACCATACCCCTCCATTCCCTTCACGTCCATATACCTATCCACTTTACTCTTAAATGTTAATATCGATCCTGCCTCCACCACTTCTGCTGGAAGCTCATTCCACACAGCCACCACCCTCTGAGTAAAGAAGTTCCCCCTCACGTTACCCCGAAACTTCTGTCCCTTAATTCTCATGTCATGCCCTCGTTTGAATCTTCCCTACCCTCAATGGGAAAAACGTATCCACGTTAACTCTGTCTATCCCTTTCATCATTTTAAAGACCTCAATCAAGTCCCCCCTTAACCTTCTGCGCTCCAAAGAATAAAGACCTAACTTGTTCAACCTTTCTCTGTAACATAGTTGCTGGAACCCTGGCAACATTCTAGTAAATCTCCTCTGTACTCTCTCTATTTTGTTGACATCCTTCCTATAACTAGGCGACCAAAATTGTACACCATACTCCAGAATTGGTCTTACCAATGCCTTGTACAATTTTAACATTACTTCCCTACTCCTATATTCAATGCTCATACATCAAAACACTTTCAACACTTAAAAGATGTTGCATGGTAGTATAATAAAAGTTCCAATGAACCAAGCGAGTTTAAAGGGAGCACATGGAACTGAACCTGATGAGCCAGATGAACCATTGGAATTTTTAAACAATAAAATAGCAGATTATCAGAGTTTTACTGTATATAAATGCAAATTATTTCTGTTGACCTATAACATGTAGCAACATCTTATTAAAAAATTCAGAAACAAATGACAGTAATTTCATGTTTTCCAAAAAGCGAGATTGGTAGTCCTGATGAAAGGGAAGATAACTAGAGACCTTTTTGCAAAGTGATCCATGATCACAACGCAATTGATCACTGTTCCCTTATTTCTACCTTTCACTTTTACCCAAGGCTTGATTGCTTAAGCATCCAGCATGCAGAAAATAATTTATATATTACAAATTAAAAAGTCAGAAATTTAAACTTTGCATTGTAACTAACATCTTACCAAATCTGTAATATCCATCAAGTTTGTCCAACAAATTCACTTCCTCCGGTGCATGAATTAGCACGGTTTTAGCAGGTTCGTACACAGAGCCTAAAGAAAATTAAAACAATATTTTTCAATCATATCAGTGGATAGAACAAACCGTGCACAGAAATATCAATCCACATTAGTATCATTGTACAGGGTTAATTTAAAGCATATCAAAACATAATCATACTGCTAACAAATTAAAAATCCTGCAGTTATACAACAACTTTTTTGTTTAAACGTTACAACTGCTCAATACTGAACACCTTCATTACTCCTGCTTGAAGAACATGCGTGGGAAATTTAAAATTCCAATTCTACTACCACAAAAGAGTGTCATCCATTTGTCTTTCCTATTGACATTTATTAACAGATTTATCATTGGTGTGCAACAATTGCTACAAAAGAGACCTGCAAATATCAATTTCTGAATATTCTGCACAAATAATGGTTTGCTGGCAAGTGTGGCGGTTTCAGGATACTTTCCAACAATAGTGTGTGACTACATGTAGATGATGGTGCAGCACATTATAAAACTGATGGGAAATGATCCAAAGGTGCATTGATTGAAAATTGAGATAGCAAATGTGAGCATGAGGTTATTTGGCAGAAAATGGTGTTGGGTACCGATGGTCTGCATCCCAGGGTACTTCAGGAAGTGGCTCTAGAAATCGTGGACGCATTGGTGTTCATTTTCCAATGTTCTATAGATTGAGGATCAGTTCCTGTGGATGGGAGGGTAGCTAATGTTATCCCCCTTTTTAAGAAGGGAAGGAGAGAGAAAACAGGGAATTATAGACAGTTAGCCTAACATCGGTAGTGGGGAAGATGCTAGAGTCAATTATAAAAGATGAAATAGCGGCACATTTGGATAGCAGTAACAGGATCAGTCTGAGTCATCATGGATTTACGAAGGGGAAATCATGCTTGATTAATCTTCTGGTATTTTTTTTGAGGATGTAACTAGGGCAGTGGACATGGGAGAGCCAGTGAATGTAGTGTACCTGGACTTTCAGAAAGCCTTTGATAAGGTCCCATATAGGAGATTAGTGGACAAATTTAGAGCACATGGTATCGGGGGTAGGGTACTGACATGGATAGAAAATTGGTTGGACAGGAAACAAATAGGGATTAACAGGTCTCTTTCAGAATGGCAGGCAGTGATTGGTGGGGTACCGCGAGGCTCGGTGCTGGGATCGCAGTTATTTACCATATACATTAATGGTTTAGATGAAGGGATTAAAAGTATCATTAGCAAATTTGCAGATGACACAAAGCTGGGTGGCAGTCTGAACTGTGAGAAGAATGCAATGAGGATGAGGGTGACTTGGACAGCTTGGGTGAGTGGGAAGATGCATGGCAGAGCAGCTTAATGTGAAGTTAGCGGAGTCAAGGTATATGGAGAGAAGGCAGGAATGGGGTACTGATTGTGGATGATCAGCCATGAATGGCAGTGCCGGCTCGAAGGGCTGATAGGACTACTCCTGCACCTATTGCCTATTGTGTATTGCCTATAAAAGATTTGGTCCCAGGATGAGTCTGGGTGAATGTCACCTACCAATCTGTGGGAATTATTTTGCAATCAATTTTGAAAGAAAGTGTCAGTTCATGGACCACCTCCTCAGCCAATCATTTCGAAATATTGGGATGCAGCTTGTCAAGACATGGGAATTTAGTGGTTTCCAATTCTATTAGTATTTCCAACACGTGTTTATCCCTATACTAAATTTCTTTCATTGCCTCATTCACCTTAACTGTCACCCTCCATTAATTCCGTGAGGCTTTCTGCCTTATTCTATACTTTCAGTTCAACCTTTTATCCCCTAAAAAAAGATTTGTACTTATTGATTAACTTTAGAACTGCTGCTGAACAGCAATGGAGCGCCAGAGGCCCGGGTTCGAACCTAGCTACAGGTGCTGTCTGTAAGGAGTTTGTACGTTCTCCACGTGACCTGCGTGGATTTTCTCCGAGATCTTCGGTTTCCTCCCACACTCCAAAGACGTACAGGTTTGTAGGTTAATTGACTTGGTATGAATCTAAATTGTCCCTAGTGGGTGTAGGATAATGTTGATCAACGATAGCGGGGATCACAGGTCAGCACGGACCCGGTGGGCCAAAGGGCCTGTTTCCGCACTGTATCTCTAAACTAAAACTAAACTTCTATTTCCTCATCTACAATGTTAAACATTGACATACTTTTCTTCCCCAAGCAGTCCCCACGTGTCTTAAAAGGAAATCTGTTTGCCCTCTCACCCACCACGGTTGACATCCAGAATTCCTTAAATGCTTCTCAAAATATAAAACATGCCAAAAGTGATCTTTCATGAGATTTCCAAAAAAAACCTATTTTTCACTTGCTCATGGGTATTTTGGAAAGCTTAGCTTTTATTGTAAATAATCACCTATGTACAAACATATGACATATAAGTAGCTTGCCATTTGATACACGACACCTTTTGCGAAATATTTCAAAGCAAGTGTCACTGAGTCAACAGCATCACTGCCACCCACACGTCCGTTACACTAAAGG
Source organism: Okamejei kenojei (assembly GCA_035221665.1). Classification (NCBI taxonomy): domain Eukaryota; kingdom Metazoa; phylum Chordata; class Chondrichthyes; order Rajiformes; family Rajidae; genus Okamejei; species Okamejei kenojei. The sequence continues at coordinate 3,821,662 of CM069147.1, read as the reverse complement.
AAACAATTACTTGTTTGCGGCGCGCTACAGTACAGGTTGTGTAGACAGAATGCCAATGAAGCCCTGAAATGCATTTCAAAATATTTCAGTACTGTGATCCATGTGATTTGTCACTGTATGGATAAGAACCTAAGAGAGCTATTCTCTATAAATGCAACGTCTGAAGGTCTATCCTCCCTAGATTGAGGCAAACTAAAAGCAGTATTGTTTGCTATCAAACCAAACCTGCAAATGAAAATTAGCCACTTCATAAGGAAAGTAAAGGAAACAAGAATGGAGTTTAGATATCCTTAATCTAATTAAACTAGAGTTAAATAGCTTAAAATTTGTGAACTATCAATAGACAATAGGTGCAGCAATGGGTCAAACAGCCCTTCAAGCCAGCACCGCCATTCAACGTGATCATGGCTGATCATCCACGATCAGTACCCCGTTCCTGCCTTCTCCCCATATCCCCTGACTCCACTATCTACAAGAGCCCTATCTAATGCTCTCTTGAAAATTTCCAGAAAACCAGCCTTCATCGCCCTCTGAGGCAGAGAATTCCAAAGACTCACAACTCACCATGTGAAAAAGTGTTTCCTCATCTCCGTTCTAAATGACTTACCCCTTATTCTTAAATGTGGCCCCGGTTCCTGCCTCTAGCATGTCCAATCCCTCAATAATCTTATATGCTTCAGTAAGATACCCTTTCATCCCGCTACACTCCAGAGTGTACAAGCCCAGCCGCTCCATTCTCTCAGCATGTGACAGTCCCGCCATCCCGGGAATTAACCTTGTAAACCTACGCTGCACTCCCTCAATGGCAAGAATGTCCTTCCTCAAATTAGGGGACCAAATCTGCACACAATACTCCAGGTGTGATCTCACTAGGGCCCTGTACAACTGCAGAAGGACCTCTTTGCTCCTATACTCAACTCCTCTTGTTATGAAGGCCAACATGTCATTCGCTTTCTTCACTGCCTGTTGTACCCACATGCTTACTTCCATTGACTGATGAACAAGGACCCCCAGATCACGTTGTACTTCCCCTTTTTCCAACTTGACACCATGGCCGCCCTGCCGGTAGTCTGTTCGTTTTTTCATTCTTTTTGTTATTTTTTAGTTTGTTAAAAGTTTTTGTTTTAATGTTCTTCGGTTTGTTTTATGTGTGGGGAGGGGGGAGGGGATCAGGGGAAACTTTTTTTCAAGTTCTTACCTTGCCGGAGATGTGATAAATTTTCGGATCAGGTGGATGCATTCTCCGGGCTCTGCGGTCTAACATCGCTGGAGCGGGAAGCCTCCTCGGACGGTCGTGAGCCCCACCGTGAGGTGCGGACTTAACATTGGAATGGATTCCTTTGCCTGGGATTGCTCCCACCGCGGAATCAACACCAAGGGCTCGCAGTCTCTGGTGATGCTAGTCAGGAGCTCCAACGTCGTGGAAGGTTCGACCAGCCCCGACGACTTGAGGGGGAGCTGACATCGGAGCAGATAACCTCGACGTGGAGGACCTGAACACCACCGGCTACGGTAGTCAAGATCATCCCGTCAACGGGGGCTCAAGGCCCACGACCGGGGAAGAACTGAAGGAAGAGACAAACTTTATTTCGCCTTCCTTCACAGTGAGGAATGTGTAGGAGTCACTGTGGTGGATGTTCATATTAAAATGTGTTTTTGACTAATCTGTTATTTTTAATTGTATGACTGACCTGGCCAATGAAATTCCTCGTATGTTGCAAAACATACTTGGTGAATAAAGTGGGATTTTGATTTGGATAATAATCTTCCTTCCTGTTTTTGCTACCAAAGTGGATTACCTCACATTTATCCACATAAAACTGCATCTGCCATGCCCATGCAGGGCCCATTCACCCAACCTGTCCAAGTCACCCTGCATCCTCCTCGCAATTCACACTGCCACCCAGCTTTGTGTCATCTGCAAATTTGCTAATGTTACTTGCAATCCCTTCATCTAAATCATTAATATATATTGTAAATAGCTGCGATCTAGGGAGTGGCGGCAGCAGCAACTTCGGAGGCCCGGCCGCGGGCCCAGTGGACGACATCGTCGGGAGCTCGCAGGTCACAGGTTGGTGACTTGTTTTTCCGGAGCTCCCGCGGCAACAGCTGCGTCCGCTGGACTGGAGGGCGGCAGCTTCGGCAGCTTTGACTGCCCCGGGCCGCGGAGTTGAACCGGCCCGCTCGCGGAGCGCGTTTCACCCGCGGGTCTTATTAACATCACCCGGTGCGGTCACAACATCGGAGGCCCGGGTCGCCTCAGCGCAGAGGAAGAGGAAGAGGAAGAAGGGAAGAGACAAAGACAAGATTTTTGCCTTCCATCACAGTGAGGAGGTGTCTGATGAACTCACTGTGGTGGATGTTAAATATGTGTTTATTGTGTGTTTTTGTTATTTACTATATGTATGACTGCAGGCAACGAAATTTCGTTCAGACCGCAAGGTCTGAATGACAATAAAGTTTTCCAAGTTCCAAGTTCCAAGATCCTAGCACTGAGCCTTGCAGTACCCCACTAGCAGGAGCGGAAATCGCTATCAAAACATGGGGGGGGGGGGAGACACACAATTTCTTGGTGCCCTCCCACGCATGCGCGCAAACAAACACACACACGCGTGAGGCTTCGGTCGTGGGCCCTGTGGACGATAACATTGGGAGCTGACCTGGTTGGTGACCAATCCCGAACCCCAGCAACAGCAGCTTCGTCCGCCCCGAATCGTGGGGCTTCAATCGGCCCATTCGCGGAGCCTTTCATTGTCCGGTGCGGCTTAAAATCGGCCGTGGGATCTTCCATCTCCCAGCAATGGCTTCAACATCGGGAGCCTCGATCGCCTCGACGCAGCAATTTGACCGCGGGGCGGTTGAAGATTCAGCAACCGATTTTATGCCACGCCGGGCCAAGCGATGAAAGGCCCAGCGAACGGGCCAATTCAAGCTCTGCTCGATGTTCTTTGCTCCACCAGGACATCTCCATCCTCAACGCGCTCTATCCTCAGTCCCACCCGACGTCTCTCTCGTCCAATTGGCACCCTCGATTATCAGTCCCACCCCCACTGTCTCGCAGAAAGCGGAGATTTTTAATAAGATTTTTTTTCCACCGAATTTCAAAATCTGGATTACAAAACATGGGGGGGGATTGTCCTCCACCTCTCAAAACATGAAGGGGACATGTGTCCCCCATTGCTCCCCCCCGGGATTTCCGCCCATGCCCACTAGTCACTGGCTGCCATTCTGAAAGGGACCCGTTAATCCCTACTCTTTGTTTCCTGCCAACCAATTTTCTTTCCATGTCAGCACTCTACCTCCAATACCATGTGCCCTAATTTTGCCCACTAATCTCCTAGGTGGGACCTTATGAAATGCTTTCTGAAAGTCCAGGTATACTACATCCACTGGCTCTCCCGTGTCCATTTTCCTAGTCACATCCTCAAAAAAATCCAGAAGATTGTCAAGCATGATTTCCCCTTCGTAAATCCATTTTGACTCAGACCGATCCTGTTACTGTTATCCAAATGTGCCTCTATTTAATCTTTTATGATTGACTCCAGCATCTTCCCCACTACCAATGTCAGGCTCACAGGTCTATAATTCCCTGTTTTCTCTCTGCTGCCTTTCTTAAAAAGTGGGATAACATTAGCTACCCTCCAATCCACAGGCACTGATCCTGAATCTATAGAACATTGGAAAATGATCACCAATGTGTGCACAATTTCTAGAGCCACCTCCTTAAGTACCCTGGAATGCAGACCATCAGGCCCTGGGGATTTATCAGCCTTCAGTCCCATCAGTCTACACCACACCATTTCCTGCCCAATGTGGATTTCCTTCAGTTCCCCTGTCACCCCAGATCCTCTGGCTAGTACATCAGGAAGATTGTTTGTGTCCTCCTCTGTGAAGATGGATCCAAAGTTCCTGTTCAACTCATCTGCCATTTCCTTGTTCTCCATGATAAATTCATCCTTTTCAGTCTTCAAGGGTCGAACTTTGGTCTTAACTAAAGGGTCCACCTTTGGTCTACCATTAACTTTCCACAAGGAATTGTACCTAATTAACCCATAAGTCTAAAATAATGACCATCACATTGGCTACACTTTAATTACCTACTGGGTTAAGAAAGGAAAAGCAGTCTTTCAGTGCCTTAAGCCTATTCTTCCATTCAATGGGGTCAAGACCACTTGCTCTACCAAAAGGATTCACTTGCTTTGGCTCCATACTCCTACATACCTCCAGCTAATTTATTGTATATGCAAAACTATTTATTGAGTGCATACTTACACATTTTTGTGAGAGAGTTCCGGATCACCACATCCCCAAGACAGAAGAACTGATTCCTAATTCCTCTCCTCTAATAATACTGTTAATTATTTTTGGCTCAACTTGTCAACCAGAGAAACATCCTTTCATAATGCAGAGTACAATGGGGATTCCAGATCTGGTCACTTCTAGACTAAGAATTCCTAACATTTCATTGACATCATTTTAATGATCCAAAGACATCTGAAATCTCACTAGACCTCTCCAATTCCTAGCTTTACTTTCTATAAACATGTGAATTATCTTTTCTTTGGTTACAATTATCCCAAGCAATATCCATACACCATATTTCTGGCAACTCATTTAATCTACCATTCACTTCATGAAGTAACCATGTGTTGTTTCACAAATTTTAATGTTATAGTTCCAAATGTTATTATTCCATCCAATACAGTGTCTTGTTTAAAAAAAAACTCCATGCCATATTTTGTATGAATAGCTAAAAATAAGAATGAAATAAACTTAGAAAAAATATACAGTGACGTAAAATAGACCAAGTCATTTCCTCCTGCATTTCTTCCCCTGTTTTACGGAGACCAGCTTGAAATAACAATCTAAAGAAATCCACAATAATAATTAGTCACTGTGAAATTCAAGTCAAGCCAAGACAAGGTTGTCGAGTGCAAACTGGGTGAGTGCTTTGCAGAGCACGTGTTGAGTCTGAGGGGAGACCCTGATCTTCATGCTGCCTGCCTCTTCAATTCCCCATCCCATTCCCACCTTGACCTACTGCTTCAGCCTCTTGCACAATTGCAATGAGGAGGAACAAGCTTAAAGAACAGCACCTTACATTTCATCTGGGCACAGCGTAGCCTTCTGAACTTGATATTAATTTCTACAACTTCAGGAAACATGATTTCTATCTGCATCCGTCCTCGATCTGAGATAACAAGTTTAGCTTTTTTAGTTTTTTCCCCCTTCAGGGATTGGAGGACATGCTCAGCCCAACCTATCAAGCTGGTCTTCCCACTCTGCATATTACACTCTTACATTGTCTTTGTTCTGATGTCCCTTACCACTGGATCATGACCCAGATCTGTCAAGGACCCTGTGGTGGCTGTCTGTGCACCAGTCTCCCCACATTAAACAAAGTCACGCACTGGCGTCCTCCAACCCTGGAGACACCCATGGTCAGCCATGACCGAAGGGGGACAAAGATGTCCCTTCTCTAATTGCCACCCTGGTTAATCCCTTGCCTCTATTCTACTTTCTGGGAGAGAATACAGCAGCTTGAAATCCTAGATATCCAGTCTTTGGAAGAGCTTCTTCCCCACTGTTATCAGGCTCCTGAACCAATTACCTCTTTCTCGCTCCCTCTTTCCAAAAGTGCTGTCACACATGGAACTTTACCACATTTGGTTAATCAATTATTGAGTTTGAGGTTTTTTTTTAAACTACTACAGATTGCTCTACAATCATTGCACCATTCTGTTGTTTTGCACTTGTTGCATTTATTGTATCCATCATTACCATGTATACTTTATAAGCTTCATGTGAACAAGGAACTTCAATAAATCCTGGTTTATATGACAATAATAAACTAACCTAACTCCACCCATTCATTCGTTGACCAGATACCTTTTTTAGTTTATCGCCATGGTAAACCTGATTTCTCTATCACAGACATCCCCCTTCCTCAGTCCTCCATCCCACATGTTAAACCCCTTTTGTCTGACAAAGTTCAGACAAAGGGTCTTACTTGCTCTTCCCAGAAAAGGATCCACTGCCATCCTATACAATCGCTCTACTTTTTCAAATCTCTTTTCCACCTGCAAGTCCGCCTATTCCGCACTCCGTATCTTCTGATTTGCTTTATCTATTGTATTTGAGTTTGAACTGACTGCATATGTGACCTGTCTGGATAAGATGCACAAGAAGGTTTTTCACTGTACATCAGGAAACGAGACAACAATTAACTGAAACATCTCTTCCCATAGATGCAACCTGACGATATTTCAAGCATTTTCTGTTTTTTATTTCAGATTTCCAGCTGGCCAAACACTTAGTCGATCGGAGCAGCTCAATGCCCCAATTTACTTCATGATTTTGTACATCAACTTTCCTGATTAGCTCTCTATCTTTAGTAGGACTCATCTAAATTATAAAAAAATACAACCATCGCAGATATTGCTGACAATGACCCATTAAATGGAAAACTCATGAAAACGCAGCAACCTCGAACAGAAACTAGTGTAAACAAAATCTGCATCAGAAGTTCAGTTGTACCGCATGCCTAATCAGTAAATTTAGCTTGGACTGAAGAAATAGGAGGGAACCATCTTGAAATTAACTCTGACAAGACTTGAATTCAGACCCAGCTTCAAAACCCTGGGGATCACCTTAAATGTTTGGTGTTTTTTACCGTTAGAGATGCAAAACTGGTGCTAAGAAATTAGATCCTGTCCAACAATTGACATTTGAGAGAAAAGGTTTTATTTTTAAATTAAGCAGTCTTTAGGGACTAGGAAAAAAAGCAAGTGGGAATAAGCAAGTTTGAAAGACTGTGTAAAGTACATTAGGCTTTTATTCTTTGAAGCCTAAAAAAGAGGACACTTGTTAAGTTAATACTTCATAGAAGTAAATGCATTCCCTTGGCAAACAATTGGTATATATTTGACAACTACAAGAATATCCCTGGCATGCCTGTGCTGAAAAATGTTAATTTCAGGAATGAAATAGTAACTTACCGAGTGGTTTGTGATTATGAGTGTAGGTGGGGTTGTCATCAAAGTTGATTACTTCCATTTTCAACTTTCAAAAACACGCTGCTCTTGCTACAGTACATTACAGCAATTCACACAGGTTAAACCATTAACTCACTCATGCCGAATTAGTAAACATTGTCAACATTGAAATTAACAAACACATGCATTTGCTGTTACATTTTCCAACATTGCAACTGATCACAATGTACATATTTGTAAATAAATCAGCACTTTAGTTTTGAATTTTTAGAAAATCAACATATCCTTTTAACAGTTAATTTATTTTGATATATATTGTGCAAAGTAAAAGCAATGACAATGTTGGAATTATGAAAACGCTACAAAAGTTAACATATAAACTGAAATGGAGAGACTGAAATTTGTCAAATTCAACAGTAGTAGTCATTTACAATAAGATTTTGGTTTAAAAAACTCAAGGTCATTTTAAAGAGTTGATACTTTAAATATATAGTGTTAAATGTCGTTACAAAATATGCAATATTTACTTCCTGTTAAAAATAAAATGTTCTCTCAACACAAATGACACATGGCTGTATATTAGTTTTCTTTGCAAATTGCAAATGCAGCCTGCTGTACATTTGTGCCAATGAATATTTCATGAGGGTAAATAGTTTAACAGCATAGCCCAGACATTTAAGAAGTTATGTGACCCCTCTCAGAGAAGGTTATCGTGCAGGCAGTAATCGTAGAAGTAATTAAGAAATCTCAAAATAACGTGGAACATTTGTGCTAAAACTGTTAAAGAAGATTAGTAGATATTATTTCATCAAAATTATTTTAATTATTCTTCAATGGCTGCTTCCCCATTTTAGTTAAAGATGAGATAATGTGAGTATAAACTGTGCATTTGGAAACTGCATGCGAAGCCCCGAGTATAACCACATCAAAGGCCAATGCAACATTAATAGACGATCTATAATCCACCAAATGCGCTTTGATCAACAATGCAAAGTAGAATCTATATTTTTCAAGTGAGTGAGGTGTATATATATACACATTCACATGCATGCTTAGGGTTGTAATCAAGACCGGGAACTAAAACTCAGGCAAGGACACACCAAGTGGAAGATCAAACACAGCCAATAACAAGCCCAAGATGCAAACCAGACATGTGTCCCCACTTATTTTTATTGCAAACCTGTGCGGTTCGCTCGCTTTCTGAAGTCTGTCAACATCCAACGCATGTCGTCCATACTGGTCTTCAGCTGCTGCCAGACGACGCTGTCGTGAATGTACACCTGGCAAGCTAAGTTTTGTTTAGTAGAGGATCCGCGTTATCTTTGTGTTTTCGGCGTTTTGTGCGTGTTGTTGGCGTTGTGAGGCCGAGGCCGCCGTCGTCGCCTCGATTGGGCGGGCTGCCGAAGGCGCCGCCTGCTTCCGGCCGCCCGCCCGCCCGCTTCCGGCTGGCGCGTTGCTAGGGGTGGGTGTCAGCGGCGAGTGAGCGAGCGAGTGAGGCCTTGGGCCGGACATGGGCTCCACTCTCATCCCCGAACTCCTCCTGGCCACCCTCCTGCTCCTGCTGTCCCAGCCCGCCGCCGCCACCCTGCAGGACGTCACGGACGAGCTCTTCGCATCGGAAGCGCGGGGGACGGTGGCCGCTTTCGGTGACTTTAACTCGGATAAACAAACTGACATCTTTCTGATCAGAGCAAGTGAGTAACCACAAGTAGCCTTGATAAATCCTCTAAATATGTCTTTGATCTTCTGTCTATTAGTGGGGGTTTTCTTGCATGTATCATTGTATCTCCTATGTAAATCATCAACAATTGGCTTTAATGTTTTTTTCTTGTCTATTTTTTGTAAACCAACATCTGCAGTTCCTTGTGTGTCTCCTTTGTAAATCATCTTATGATTTATAAATGAGACACCAAATGAAAATCATGTATTGGTGATGTATCACCAAATCGTGTATTGCTGAGGATGGGATTTGCTGTTCCTATTTTAACTTACTGTGAAAATTAATCAGTATGCATTTATTTACATACTAAATCCATTGTTCTCCAAACATCTACAGTTCCTTGTGTCTTTATTTTTATTCATAGAAACATAGAAAATAGGTGCAGGGGTAGGTCATTCGGCCCTTCGAGCCTGCACCGCCATTCAATATGATCATGGCTGATCATCCAACTCAGTATCCTGTACCTGCCTTCTCTCCGTACCCCCTGATCCCTTTAGCCACAAGGGCCACATCTAACTCCCTCGTAAATATAGCCAATGAACTGGCCTCAACTACCTTCTGTGGCAGAGAATTCCAGAGACTCGCCACTCTCTGTGTGAAAAAAGTTTTCCTCATCTCGGTCCTAAAGGAATTCCCCCTTATCCTTAGACTGTGACCCCTTGTTCCGGACCTCCCCAACATCGGGAACAATCTTCCTGCATCTAGCCTATCCAACCCCTTAAGAATTTTGTACGTTTCTATAAGATCCCCCCTCAGTCTTCTAAATTATAGTGAGTACAAGCCAAGTCTATCCAGTCTTTCCTCATATGAAAGTCCTGACATCCCAGGAATCAGTCTGATGAACCTTTTCTGTACCCCCTCTATGGCAAGAATGTCTTTTCTCAGATTTGGAGACCAAAACTGTACGCAATACTCCAGGTGTGGTCTCGCCAAAACCCTGTACAACTGCAGTAGAACCTCCCTGCTCCTATACTCAAATCCTTTCGCTATGAATGCTAACATACCATTTGCTTTCTTCACTGCCTGCTGCACCTGCATGCCTACTTTCAATGATTGGTGTACCATGACACCCAGGTCTCGTTGCATCTCCCCTTTTCCTAATTTGCCACCATTAAGATAATAGTCTACCCTCCTGTTTTTGCCACCAAAGTGGATAACCTCACATTTATCCACATTATACTGCATCTGCCATGCATTTGCCCACTCATCCAGCCTATCCAAGTCACCTTGCAGCCTCCTAGCATCCACCTCACACCTAACACTACCCCCCAGCTTAGTGCCATCCGCAAACTTGGAGATGTTGCATTCAATTCCCTCGTCCAAATCATTAATATATATTGTAAATAGCTGGGGTCCCAGCACTCAGCCTTGCGGTACCCCACCAGTCACTACCTGCCATTCTGAAAAGGACCCGTTTACTCCTACCCTTTCCTTCCTGTCATAGGAGTTCTTCAGCAATTCCAATTGTGTTTTTTATGTTATTGTTAAATTCTTTAATGGTGTGTCTTATCTTTATCTGTGTGCTGCATGGCAAGTCAAATTTCACTACTCCATGTGATATATGTGATAATAAATGTTCTTTGTCCTTTGTTTTGCGATGATCAATTAAGTAATAAAGCATGATTTGGACATTTCCTATGTTGCCATATTTGAGGAAATTAATTTTAAAGCTACATTCGGTTTTAGGTTTATTAGTTTCACCTGTACCGAGATACAGTGAAAATCTTTTATTTACGTGCTATTACATTAAATCAATCAAGCCAAACAAGTACAACAGGTGGAGTGAAGAGAAAGAAACAGAAGTGCCAAATATAATTTCTCAAACGTAGTGTAATTTTTCTAGAGGAAAAAAATCCAAAGGCTGCAATGAGCTAGGTTAGAAGATCGGGACTAGAAGGACCATTCAGAAGTCTGATCGTCTATTTACAGAGAGGAAGAAGCTGTTCCTGAGTTTGGTGATATGTGCTTTTGTGTCTTATGCCTGACAGAAGTGGGAGAAGAACGGATGATTGGGATGACTGACTTGCCAAGGCAGCAAAATGTTGATGAAGTCAATGGTAGGGTGGCTAAAAGCAGTTGTTGGTGAGACCACTCTTGGAGAACTCTTCCCCAATATGGGAAGAATGCCATTCAATTGGAAAGAGATTCACCAAGATGTTACCTGGGCGTACTGGTGTGATTTATCGAGAAAGATTTGCATTTTTTTCCTTGGAGTGTAGGGGACTAGGGGATTACCTTATTTAGGCGGCCCTCTACATCTTTCCTATCTATGAACATGTTCAAATGCCCTAGGCCAAAAGCAGGCAACAAATCTTGTACGTTAACTAGGTTTGCATGGATAAAGTAGGCTCAGTGGCATGTTCTCATGCTGAGTAGCTCTGTAACTATTACTGTGTGGTAATATATTTCAGGAGTTAAAACATGGTGTAAATGGTCATTTTAATCTTCTTATCGAGTCCACATCACAAGATTAGAAATTGTTTTGCCAAATAATTATCGAAATTATCGACAAATAAAATTTAGGTTTAAATACCCTGAGAACAAGATTTGTAAAAACGAACATTAGACCAGTAAAATCAACACCGACTAAAGTGCGAGGCCGGGGGAGACAGTCCATGGGGGTGGAGGGGGGTACTCAGCAGGGCCGGTTCAGAGTCACCATAGCTCTGGGAATGAAACGGTGGTGCGGGCGTAGAAGGCCTTGTAACGTCTGCCGGAAGGGAGTAGTTCGAACAGTCCATTACAAGGGTGAGAGGAGTCTTTATAGGGCACCGTGTGTGGTAGATGCCCTCCAAGGCTGGTAGCGGTGTCCCAATAATCTTGCGCTCTGAAGATCATTTAATGTACACATACACATTGATAACATCATAAAGAGCTAAATGGACCATAGATTTTTAAATTTTGTGCCAGAGATAGAACTGATTTAGAATAGTGACATTACTTCCACTGGACTATGTAAAGCCAAGGGTAAATTAAAAATGTCAACATTTTTTCGTTAGACTTTTTATTGGTTATTGAACCATTGATGAAGGAAATTGTCAATTTAAAATTGGCACCTGGAAACGTGAGCTTTCAAAAAACAATGTTTATAGATATTGTTAGAGCATTGGAAGACAATTCTTTGGCAACTGTGCAATTCTAACAAGATTAGTTCAGTTCCAGTTCAGTTTAGTTTATTGTCAAGTATACCGAGGTACAGTGAAAAGCTTTTTGTTGCGTGCTATCCAGTCAGCAGAAATACAATACCTGATTACAATCAATCCATTTACATGTATAGATACATGATAAGGGAATAGACAGGAGTTAAAACTTGGCGTAAATGGTCAATTTAATGATATTGGGAGAACATGGAGAAGAAAGATATAGGATTGGTCTGAAGAAGGATCTCGACTTTCTCTCCATAAAAATGTTGCCTGTCATGCTGAGTTTCTCTAGCCTTGTGTCTGTCTTCGGTTTAAACTAGCATCTGCAGTTCCTCCTTACACATGATGAGGGAACAAGGCAAAGCCTGTCAAGGATAGTTTGAGGGACATCACAGAGGTAACTAGGAGTTCAAGAGAGAGTTAGATTTAGCTCTTAGGGCTCAGCGAATCAAGGGATATAGGGAGAAAGCCGTAACGTGGTACTGATTTTGGATGATCAGCCATGACCAGGGGCGCAGCACGATTGGCAGCCCCGCCAACAATCTGTTTGTTTTTTCGTCTTTTTTAAATGTTTAGTGTGTGTTAAAAGTCTGCGTAAATGTTCTCTGGTTGTTTTATGTGGGGGGGGGGGGGGGACTTTTTATTCAGTTTCTTACCTTACCGGAGATGCGATTAATTTTCGGATAGCATTCTTCGGTCGCTCTGGAGACCTCCTCGGACTCACCTTGGTCCCCACCGCAGAGGCATGGACTCTACATCAGAGTTGATCCCTTGCCTGGCAACGCTCCAACTGCGGACTTTACATCGGGAGCTCGCAGTCTCGGGAGAGGCCGTGGATGTCGGGAGCTCCAATGTCGCGGAAGGTTCGACCAGCACTGACCATCTGGCGTGGAGGAGCTGACATCACCCCGATGCAGGAGCTGATCGCCTCGACACGGACGGCCCGCGGCCGGCTACGGGGGTTAAGATCATCCCGTCAACGGAGGGCTCAAGGCCCCCGACCAAGGGAGAGCAAAGGGAAGAGATTGAACTTTTTTTCGCCTTCCATCACAGTGAGGAATGTGAAGGAGTCACTGTGATGGATGTTTATGTTAAAATATGTTTTGTGTGTTTTGTTGCTTTTTACTTTTATGACTGGCTTGGCAAATGAAATTCGTCGTTTGTTGCAAAACATACTTGGCTAATAAAGTATTATTGTGATTGTGATCATATTGAATGGTGGTGCTGACTCGAAGGGCAGAATGGCCTACTCCTGCACCTATTTTCTATGTTCAGCACTGTTCTCGGGTTGAATATTTTAAGAGAAAATATGACAAATAATTTCAAAGAAAGCTGTAAGATGGTGTCACTTTTGGATAGCTATAAGAAAAAGCAAATACATATTTTCTAGAATGTGAACTGAGATGGTTGCAAGCTTAAAAGTTATCTTAAAGTTCCCAGATATTTTCACAATATTTAATGTTCTATGTAGTTTTCTGGCAACGGTCCCCAAGTGCCTGAAGTCAGTTATCATAGTGCCGGTGCCGAAAAAGTTAAAAATCACCAACCTGAATGACTACCGTCCGATTGCCTTATCACCAATATCCATGAAGTGCTTTGAAAGGCTGGTCCTCTCACACATGAAATCCAGCATCCCTGCCTCACTTGACTCTCATCAATTTGCATACAGGGCAAATAGATCCACAGAGGATGCCATCTCTCTGGCTCTTCACACTGTCCTGACTCACCTGGAAAGACAGGACATGTACGTGAGGATGCTTTTCATAGACTACAGCTCTGCCTTCAACACGGTCATCCCCACCAAGCTCACCACCAAACTCCACTAGCTGGGCCTCAGCTCACTGATATGTGACTGGATCCTGAATTTCCTGACCGCAGGCACTGAGACTGGGCCCGAACCTATCCTCCACTATCACCCTGAGCACTGGCACACCACAGGGCTGTGTACTGAGCCCCATGCTCTACTCCCTCTTCACACATGACTGTGTTTCTGCATTCGACACCAACACCATTGTCAAGTTTGCAGACGACACAACGGTGATTGGGCTGATCACCAACGGTGACGAAACTCACTACAGAGCGGAGGTGCAGAACCTGGCGGACTGGTGCTCAGATACCAACCTGTCCCTAAACCCCTCTAAGACCAAGGAGCTGATTATCAACTTCAGACGGACACATAATGGGGAATATGCTTCTGTCTCTATCAACGGGGACAGTGTGGAGAGAGTGTCCAGCTTTAGGTTTCTGGGCACACACATTTCAGAGGACCTCACATGGTCCACCAACACCGCTGCGCTGGTGAAGAAGGCACAGCAACGACTGTTCTTCCTGAGAACACTGAAAAAGACTGGTCTGCCCCAACAGCTGCTGACAACCTTCTACCGCTGCACCGCAGAGAGCATACTAACATATGGCATCTCTGTGTGGTATCTCAGCTACACGGAGGCGGAGAGGGGAGCTCTTCAGCGCGTCATCCACAGAGCGCAGAAGATAATTGGGACACAGCTACCAGCCTTGGAGGGCATCTACCATACATGGTGCCTCAGGAAGGCCATCAGCATTTACAAAGACTCCTCACAATAGTCTTGCAATAGTCTGTTCGAACTTCTACCTTCCGGCTTCTGTCACCTTGCAATAGTCTGTTCGAACTTCTACCTTCCGGCAGACGTTACAAGGCTTTCTATGCCCGCACCTCCAGACTTGCGAACAGCTACGTTCGCAACGGGAAACTCTGCAGTCAAGCGGACGAAATGTGTAGGATTCCTATCTTCCCCTCTCACCTTAAAACTATGATCGTTGGTCCTTGATTCCCCTACCCTGTATAAGAGACTGCATTCACCCCATCTATTCTACTTATGATTTTACACTTTTTCTTTTACATTTTCAGAAAATCAATTGGTAATCTTATTGGCTGATTTAAAGGCACCCTATTTCAAGCCAAAACCAAAAGTCGTAATACCATGGAGGTGAGTGGTTATTTTCTTGTTCCTCTCTTGCTTCTATATATCCTTTTTTTGTTTCTGTGTGTGGTGGGGGGGGGTGATAGATAGTTAAATAATTGTTGTATTTTATTGCTTTCAGTGATCTGGTGATTACTAGTGTGGTACCGGGCGACTATGATGGGGATTCACAAATGGATGTACTCCTCACTCTTTATTCTACTCTCAACATGACTGCTGTTGTCTTCTGGGGGAATAATCAAACATTAGGTCAGTTTGTGCTTTCTTATCAAAAAATAATTTTACTCTACAAAATAGATCTTTCACTTGTTCTATCTGTAATTAAGAGACAAAGATTTTTACAAGATTAATATCCTGTTATTCAAAATTTTTGTCGAAGAATGTGAACAATACAAAATAATTGTAATATTATTGCACGTTAAGCAATGTCAACTATACCATTATTTTACTTTCACCATTTAATTATGCACAATTAGAATTACGCATTTAAATCTTCGATTTAAGCATCTGCAGTTCCTTCCTACACATTAGAATTAAGCAATTTGGTTTTACAATAGATTATTACTTATTTAATTCTCTTAAAATATTAGCTATCAAATCCAATTCAACAATTAATACCAGAAAATTCTGGAAAAACTTAGTAGGTCAGGTAACATCTGTGGAAAGATGAGTAGACTTAATTGAGTTCTTTTACTCAATTTGAGTACTCAAATATCAGAATTGCCAATTTTTTTTAATGTTTTAAGTTCCAACAAAGGATCATTGACCGGACAACCTAACTCTGGTGTAGGAAGGAACAGAAGATGCTGGTTTAAATCGAAGATAGACACACAATGCTGGAGTAACTCAGCGGGTTTCAGCCCATTCCTCCTCTCCGACCTAACTTTGGTTCTCTTTTGGCTGTTACTGAAGGCTTGTGGAGTATTTCCAGCATTTTCTGTTTTTTGCTATGATTTAACTTACCAAGAAGAGAAGGATTGGAGAGAACAAACTGAAAACAATTTAGAAAATTACTTGCGTGTTCATTTATTGGAAAATTTTGCATTTTGTCCTGTACAAAAACTTTTATTTGATTGTAATATTTTTTTCTTAGATCCAAAAATTTTTACTATTCTCAGTCAGAGCTTTTTGGATGAGCCGCTAGTACTTGAGTAAGTACACTATATATTTTTACCTATATTTGAAGGTAAATAAATGTATAATGGGCAACATTATTTAATCATAATGGTTAGCTTGCCCCAAACCGAAAAAATAATTTCTTCCCACAAGTCTTCCTTGTCTGCCTTGTAAGAAAAATAGTCACCAAACACTTATCAATGCACTGGAAGGTCAAAGGTTCAGAGATTACTCCTTCTAAACTCCACCGAATTCTCAGTATTTCTACTGACTTTATCTCATGGGTCAAATAAGAAAAATATTGTAACACTCTCTGCCAATGTTCTCTGTGAAAAAGCAAATGTGAGTGGTTTGTCTGCGTGGGAGAAGAGGGATTTGTTGGGCTGGATTTATTAAAGTTGTTGGTTTGCTGATGTTTTGTTTGTTGTTTCTCAATACCCATGTTTATTCCATTTCAGTTTTAATGGTGATATGATACCTGATATTTTTGTAACAGTCAGGGGAAATCCAAAGCCGCAGATATGTTCCTTGATTGGAAGGTAAGGGCCAATATTCATGTTATATTCTGTTGAATACATTTTATCAAACCCAGAACCACCAGAAAGAAGAATATTTATTAGAGGCTTTTGATAGACACATGGATATGCAGGGAATGGAGAAATATAGATTACATGCAGACAGAGGTTATTTTAACCTGGCCGAAGGGCCTATTTCTATGCTGTGCTGTTTTATGTTCTCGAATAAATAAAAGGTTTGTATATATGTCATTCTCTTAATTTGAATAAATATTTAACTGCACTCTTGAATATTAAATCAATCCAGCAATTAAATCTCATTTTAATGCATCAATTATTGAAATGAAGAAAGGAATTTCATTATTAAGGAAATGACATTAAAGATATTATATAAAATGATTTGCGTTAGACTGACTGCATTCTATTCAGCAGATAATACCCACATATTATGAAATGAGTATCTTTTTTCCACTTTTAATCCATCATCATCTAATGTATTGAAGCAAATCGATGTGAACAGTTTGGTTAGGAAAATAAATAGTTTCTGAGTGCTTTGGAAGAAAATCTGCTTTGGTGTGTTCTCATTCATCAGTGTATTGTGTTGTTACCAGAATGAAATGTAAACCAGAATATATTTCATTGTCAGCATCGCTGTCTTTTTCAATACTCTGATCACAAGATATTTGACACACAATAATTGGTCACATCACATTTACTGCAAATGTTACTGGGTTTAATGATTGGGCAATGACTCTTAACATTTCATTACTTCCCACACCGAGCCTAGATGCAAATTGTTTTGGAGTTGTAAAGATGCAAGTATTTTTTTTGACATAATTAATGCCAAGTTCTGTTACATCATGACATTGCCAGAAGGTAATCCAACGCTAATGTGCTTTATCTGCTTGTCCGCTCTCAGGTTTTTATTTGACCTTTCATAAGGTTGAAGTTGATATTCTTATGCTTGTTGTCAGTAATCAACTCCATCCTTACAACCTTCTGAGATATCTGGAGACGCATGACTGCCGATGCAGGAATCTTGAGCAAAACACAAAATGCTGGAGGAACTCAGCATTTTGTGTTGGGACCCTTCTTCAGACCCTTCCCTCCCCAGATCATGTCATAAGGTCTTAAGTAATAGGAGTTGAATTAGGCCATTTGGCCCATCAAGTCTACTCTGCCATTCAATCATGGTTGATATATCTCTCCCTCCTAACCCCATTCTCCTGCCTTCTCCCCGTAACCTCTGACACTTGTACTAATCAAAACTCTATCTACCAATGCCTTAAAAATATCCACTGACTTGGCTTCTACAGCCTTCTGTGGCAAAGAATTCCACAGATTCACCAGCCTCTAACTAAAGATAGCGGAGTCAAGGGATATGGGATGAAGGCAGGAACGGGGTACTGATTGTGGATGATCACAGTGAATGGTGATGCTGACTCGATGGACTGAATGGCCTACACGTACATCTATTGTAAAGAAATTTCTCCTCATCTCTTTCTTTAAAAAAATCCTTTAATTCTGAGGCTATAACCTCTGGTCCTAGACTCTCCCACTAGTGGAAACATCCTTTCAAAATCCACTCTATCCAAGCCTTTCACCATTATGTATGTTTCAATGAGGTCCCCTCTCATTTGTCTAAACTCCAGCGAGAACAGGGCCAGTGCTGACAAATGCTCATCATAGGTTAACCTACTTGAGCCTTAACCTACTTAACCTCAGTTGAACAAAGGGGCCCATGAAGGCATGAGAGAGGAGCTGGCCAAGGTAGATTGGAAAGGGATCCTAGCAGGAATGAAGGTGGAACAGCAATGGCAGGAATTTCTGGGCATTGTAGGGAAGGTACACAGACACCTTAAGGTCTTCACTACTTTATTAATCATACATCATATAGCCCTAGCTGTACGTGGACTGTCACGATCACCAGAGAGAGAGCTAGGGGCATGTGGGTTACAATTATACTAACTGGTGGGGGAGTGGTTAGCATGGACATCGTCACTATCAATTAAATGTGGATACAAATCATCTACATCCTTCCTCTACCAAAACAAACAGTGAGTGATGGACCGGCAGCCTGACCAGGTGACCAAACCGGGTCCGCACCTCGCCATCACCTCCTCCCCGAGGGGAACAAGCGGGGACGACGCCGGGGCATGGTGGGGGCTACGGACAGGAGACCCCCTGGGCGACGAAGGCATCGGGGGGGACGGCGAAAGAGAAGGGCGAGGAAGCCGGAGAAAGCGGGACCGCAGCCGGGAGGCGGACAGGAGAAGGACGAGGGGGGGGTGACCCCAGAGGAATGGGCAAAGCACTGGGTCGCGATAGTGGCAGCGGGGGGGGGGGGGGGGCAATACGGAGCCGCCGGGGGAGGGAGAGGCTCGTTCACGAGCCGGAGATGCTGACGAGGACCGGCGGTACACCCTGCCGTCGTGAGTGACAAGGTACGACCGAGGGGAACCGGCAGAACCGACGACCACGGCCAGCTTGGAGCGGCCAGAAGTGGAACTCATACGGAAAACCTGGCCGGAGAGAAGAGGGCGGAGGACACGGCAGGACCTGTCGTGGGAACGCTTCTGTATACCGTGTTTTTGGGCAATGTGTTTCCGGACCAGGGCAGGTTTAAAGACAGAGGGGAACAGGGACTGTTGAGACACCGGGACCGTGGGCCTCGTGACTCGGGACATGAGTCTCTGAGCCGGGGAGCCCAGGGCATGGTCGCGGGAGATGTTGCGGAGGTTCAGCAGGGTCAGGTAGATGTCGGAGCGGGATAGTCGGCAACGTTCCAACAATCCTTTAGCACTGCAGACCGCGCGCTCGGCCAGTCCGTTGCTCTGCGGGTATTCCGGGCTGCTGGTGTAATGACGAAAGTTCCATCGTTCGGCAAAAGCGCGGAACTCGGCACTGGTGAACTGACTGCCGTTGTCCGACTGCAGGCTGACCGGAGACCCGAAGGTGGCAAAGTGGCGGCGCAACTTCTCGATGACCGCGGAGGAAGAGAGGGAGTGGAGCTGGTCAACTTCAAACAAGCTGGAGTAAGAGCACCAGGAAGTGCTTTCCGTGCCACTCGAAGATGTCGGTTGCTAGCGCAGACCAGGGCAGGTTAGCAGCTGGCTGCTGCAGGAGCGGCTGCCGCTGTTGCTGTGGTGCAAGGCTGTTGCAGGTAGGGCACGCGGAGACTCTATCCCGGAAGAACTGGCTCTGAACGATGGAAAGGGTCGCTTCGACCCCGGGATGGTCACGATGAGCGGTTTCAAAGTATTGTTCTCGTAGTGCTGCGGGCACCACCACCTTGTGCCCCTTCACAATCACACCATCATGCAGCACCAACTCGTCACAAACCAAGAAATAAGGCACCGCTGCGGCTGGCAGGGAAGAACGGCGGTCTGGCCAGCCCTGCTTGATAACCGCGGCCAGCTGTTGTAGCGAAGCGTCAGCCGCCGTGTGCTTGGCCAGGGACTTCAACTGACTGGAGGGCACAGAATTGACGTTTAGGACTATCGGATCGGATGCCTCATACGGATGTCGGGTTGTGGATGAGAGAGGCGCCCGAGACAGCATGTCAGCAACAAACATGTCCTTGCCCTTGCGATAAACCACTGTGGAGCATCATGCGCTGGAGCCGGGAGGAGGCCATGTGTATCGGCTTGTTGAGGATGGTGACCAGAGGCTGGTGGTCCGTCTCGACAGTGAAGCAGGTGCCCAGGATATAGTCCTTGAATTTAGAGCAGGCAAAGACAACAGCCAGCAGCTCCTTTTCAATCTGGGCGTGTTGTTCAGCGGTCGTCATTATGCGGGATGCGTAGGACACAGGCAGTTGCACCCCATCATGGATCTGCAGGCAGGCAGCCCCAAGGCCAAACTTAGATGCATCACATGTGAGAACGATGGGGCGCTGGAGGTCAAAGTACTTCAGCGTTGGCATGCTGATCAGCTTAGATTTGAGGGTGTCAAATGCTTGCTGGTGTTGCGGGAAACAGGCCCAGGCAGTGTCCTTTTTCAACAGATCCCGTAGAGGGGCACTCAGTTCGCTCAGGTCGGGGATGAACTTTCCCAGGAAGTTGACCATGCCCAAGAAGCACTGTAGGCCAGGCACGTCCGCAGGTGCACGCATCTCGGATATTGCGGCCGTCTTCTGCGGGTCGGGCTTCAGCCCCGATGCTGTGAAGACATGCCCCGCGTAGGTGACCTCAGGGACCCGGAATCGGCACTTCTTCGGGTTGAGCTTCAGGTTGACCTCCTGGGCCCGCTGCAGCACCGTGCTCAGCGACGTTCTCAGGTCGTGCTCAGCGATGTTCTTCCCATAAACCAGGATGTCGTCGACAATGATGGCACACGGAAGTCCAGCAAACAGTTGTTCCATGGTCCTTTGGAACACCTCGCTGGTAGAGTTGATCCCAAACGGCATGCAGAGGAAGTGATACCTGCCGAAGGGCGTGCTGAAGGTCGTCAGGAGCGAGGATCGCTCGTCTAGAGGTATCTGCCAGAACGAATTCTTGGCATCAAGAACCAAGAACACAGTGGCAGGGCCGACCTGTGCAGCAACATCCTCCACCGTCCACATGGGATAGTGCGGGCGCCTGATGGCCAAGTTCAGGTCCTTAGGGTTGATGCAGATCCGTAGTTCGCTCTTATCTTTCTTCGCAGCGACAACCATAGTAGAAACCCACCGGGTGGAGGCCGTTACTGGCTTCAGGATGCCCGTGGCCACCATCTCGCGAAGAGCAGACTCGACCTTGCCCCTCATGGCGAAGAACACACGGTGCAGGGGACCCGATGACCGGCGTGATGTCGGGATTGAGGGCAATCTTGTAGCTGCAGGGCAACTTCCCCAGCTTCGAGTCAAACCGGTCTGGGAATTCGGCCAGCGGATTCAGGGATGCCTCTACCAGGTGGACATTGCTGTGGAAGCTCACCAATCCGAGGTCCTGGCAGGCCTCCACGCCGAGCAGGGGGTCACATTTACCGTCTAGCAGGAAGAAAGAGAGGGGCCGAGAGGTCTTCAGCACCTTGCAGTGGAGAGTGGCCCTCCCCACAGAAACAAGTACACCAACCCCATAGGCACGCAAAACAGCACTGTCTGTGGAAACGGGCTCATTATTTCTTATCTTCCTGAACAGGCTTGTTGACATAACATTAGCAGCAGACCCCGTATCTACCTTAGCAGAGAAGGCCATGCCATTCACCGTGACTCGGACGGTCGGGTCCGTTATCAGAGCAGCTGCACCTTGCAAGGAAAACGCACTCAGTTCGCTCTGAGAAGAGTCAGAGTCAGACAGGGGGAGTTCATCATGCTGGAGATGGGAACCAGACGTCACACATCGCCGTAAATTTAGCAAGCAGACATACCGGGTCCTGGATACTCTCGCCCTGTCCATAGATGAATGACTCCGATCGCTCAAGCGCTTCGGGACCAGCTAGATTCAGCAGAAGGGAAGCCTTGACCGCGGGGGCCACAGCAGGGTGAGCGATTGTAACATAATGCTCAAAGTCACGTCGGAACACACTCCAGCGATGAGTGATGTCTGTATCAAAGACTAGGATGTCAGGTTTACGACAGGCAGAAGCCATCACGGCACAGGGAGGGGGTACTGGGACTAAGAAAATAAAACGCGATAAACTGGAGACGCAGGAAGAACTTCTGATGCCATGTAGAGAAGGTACACAGTCACCTTAAGGTCTTCACTACTTTATTACACATACATCATATAGCCCTAGCTGTACGTGGTCTGTCACGATCACCAGAGAGAGAGCTAGGGGCGTGTGGGTTACAATTATACTAGCTGGTAGGGGGGTGGTTAGCATGGACATCGTCACTATCAATTAAAGGTGTATACACATATCATCTACAGGCATAAACCGGAAGACACAGGATCATTTCATTCCAAAAGGGAAGAAATATTCTAAGGGGAGTAGGAGGCAACCATGGCTGACAAGAGAAGTTAGGGACAGAATAAAACTAAAAGAAAAGATGTATAACACAGCAAAAAGTAGCCGGAAGCCAGACGATTGGGAAACTTTTATAGGACAACAGAAGCAAACAAAACGGGCAATACGGGCTGAAAAGATGAAATACGAAGGGAAGCTGGCCAGGAATATAAAGAAGGACAGTAAAAGCTTCTTTAGATATGTTAAGGGAAAAGGAGTAGCAAAGTCAGATGTGGGTCCCTTGAAGGCAGACACGGGTGAAATTATTATGGGTAACAAGGAAATGGCAGAAGAGTTGAACGGGTACTTCAGACCTGTCGTCACAAACAATTTCCCGGATGTACTGCATCTTCTGGAATTTTTTGAGGATGTGACAAGTAAAATGGATGAAGGGGTGCCAGTGGATGTAGTGTATTCTAGACTTTCAGAAAGCCTTTGACAAGGTCCCATACAGGAGACTGGTGACTAAAATTAGAGCACATGGTATTGGGGGTAGGGTGTTGACATGGATAGAAATTTGCTTGGTAGACCGGAAGCAAAGAGTAGGAGTGAACGGGTCCTTTTCAGAATGGCAGGCAGTGGCGAGTGGAGTGCCGCAAGGCTTGATGTTGGGGCCGCAACTTTTTACCATATATTAATGATTTGGAAGAGGGAATTAGGAGCAACACTAGCAAGTTTGGGGATGACACAAAGCTGGGTGGCAGTGTGAACTGTGAAGAGGATGTTAGGAGGTTGTAGGGTGACCTGGACAGGTTGAGTGAGTGGGTAGATGCGTGGCAGATGCAGTATTATATAGATAAATGTGAGGTTATCCAATTTGGTGGCAAAAATGAGGGGGCAGATTATCTCAATGGGGTTAGGTTAGGCAAGGGGGAGGTGCAGCGAGACCTGGGCGTCCTTCAACACCAGTCACTGAAAGTTGGGGTGCAGGTACAGCAGGCAGTGAAAAAGGCGAATGGAATGTTGGTCTTCATAGCAAGAGGATTTCAGTATAGAAGTAAAGAGGTTCTTCTGCAGTTGTATACGGCTCTGGTGAGACCACACCTGGAGTATTGTGTCCAGTTTTGGTCTCCGAATATGAGGAAGGCAGTGCAGCGTAGGTTCACAAGATTGATCCCTGGGATGGCGGGACTGTCATATGAGGAAAGATTGAAAAGACTAGGCTTGTATTCACTGGAGTTTAGAAGGATGAGGCGGGGATCTTATAGAAACATATAAAATTATAAAAGGACTGGACAAGCTAGATGCAGGAAAAATATTCCCAATGTTGGGCGAGTCCAGAACCAGGGGCCACAGTCTTAGAATAAAGGACCATTTAGGACTGAGGTGAGAAAATACTTTTTCACCCAGCGAGTTGTGAGTTTGTGGAATTCCCTGCCACAGAGGGCAGTGGAGGCCAAGTCACTGGATGAATTTAAGAGAGAGTTAGATAGAGCTCTAGTGGAATCAAGGGATATGGGGAGAAGGCAGGCACGGGTTATTGATTGGGGACGATCAGCCATGATCACAATGAATGGCGGTGCTGGCTCGAAGGGCCGAATGTCCTCTTCCTGCACCTATTTTCTATGTTTCTACTCATTTCTGTGATCTTTCTTGTAAACATTCTCTGGACCCTCTCAATAGCCAGCACATCCTTCCTCAGATATGGTGTCCAAAATTGCTCATTTGCAAAATTGCTCAAAGATGCTGCCTGGCCCATCGAGTTCCTCCAGCACTTTTGTATTTTCTCCTAGATATCTATTCTGTGTAGATTTCTGTCTTCTGTGGAGTCCCACATTAGTCTTCATTCACCACACCTTCTCCTGCCAAGATACTATACCCTGGTTTGGTTGAGAACTGATATCTATGATTACTAATGATACATGTCATCATTGATTTGAAATATTTGGAGGAGCCTCTGCAGATATTTTAATGTGCCTGGATCTGACATAAATATTACAGATGGTCAAATGTTTTTCGTCCGTGAGTTGAAAGAAATCACAATGGGATTTTGTATTTTCCCGCAGCAAATAGTTAAGAGAAACTGGAGCATGATTCATTTGTCATAAGGAACAGGAGCAGATGTAGTCCTACAACCCTCAAGTCCATTCCACCATGCAGTAATGATTTGTCAGATTTTTATTTTGCTCCAACTCATTTCCTGTTTGATTATCATCAAACTTGGTTTCTCCTTTAAAGGTTAACTGCACATATGTACACATACGTGGGTGTATGAGGTAGTGAATTTCAAAGATTACAACCACTGAATTGTAAAGCTTCCCTTCTCTCAATCTTTTGGCTGACCCCTCTATATCCCCAATTGTAGACTCTTCACCTCGATGGAGGGGTCGAGGCTCTGAAGATTTGAGGTATCCCTCCAAGAGCGGAAATCATAAATTGCATTTCCACTTCTCATTGTGAAAGTTTAGAGTTCAGTTACCCGGGGATTCCAGTCGGATTTCTGTTGGCTTATATCGTATTCCCACAATTTATTAAATTGGGTCTCGAAAAGCTGGAATCTGAAATAAAAACTTGGAAAAATGCTGGAAACGTTCAGTAGGTTAGACAGTGTCTGCAGACAGAATCAAAGTTAACATTCAGTTTTGCTTTCAAAGTTAACTTTGTTTCTCGTTGCTAAGTATTGCTGAGTGTTTGCAGCTTTTTTTCTGTTTTTGTTTAGGAGCAACAGAACAGTACAACAGTGGAAGCCCTTTGGCCCTTTGCCAACATTGATCCCAAAATAATTTAACCTCATCTGCCTGCACATGATACATATCTCTCCATTCCTTGCACATCCATGTGCCTATGTAAAAGCCACTGTCGTATCTGCCTCCACCACCATCTCCGGCAGCATGTTTCAGGTACACGTTTTTGAAAAGGAAGTGTAATGGCCAGATTATGGTTAGCAAACTTTCATGAATAACAATACAATAATAACCCAATAACTATAACAGAGATGTTAGCTAATGGTCATTGGTCAATCCCCTTCATTTCAAAATGGTGCCTATACTCAATCTTGCAACCTCTAAGTCTCTTGACAAGTCTGATCTGGATCGAAGGAGATATGCAGTTTCTTATTTTCTCACTTTAAGGCCTCCTGTCCAGGCCACACTGGATTGGTGAAGTTGAGGTTGGCCTGGACAAGTTAAGGGATGATGATGCTGCATGCTGCTTTTTTTTGTTGACAGACGAATGTTAGCCGAGTCATCAACAGAATTTCCCTACTCTTTAATAGACCCAAAAAGCTGCGGTAACTCAGCATTTCGAGTTGAGGCCCTTCTCAGACTGTCGCGCTGAGTTACTCCAGCTTTTTGTGTCTATCTTTGGTTTAAACCAGCATCTGCAGTTCCTTCTTACACATTCCCTACTCTTTGAATCGTTTTATGTCTCATCTGACATATGGCTGCTCCAGCACTGGCATTCCTATAATTCAATGAATCATCATTTAGAGCTGGAGAACGAGTTTGCCTTTGTTCCATGAGGAAATGATTCAGCAGTGAGAATCTTGTAGTGTGGTATGGAATGATTCATTAATACACTCATTATAGTATGTAATACACTGTTGAAAGACAAATATATGGACAATATTTTAAAGTTGAAACAGATATAGTGACCATTGTGTTACATCCCTAACTGATCTTTTAAATTGTGCAATGATCATGCCGCCTACAGACAATGGAACCTTACATTTTATTTTGCATTGTGTGGAATTACTTTACAGATCTATTTTAGAATGCTTGAAATTGAGAGATACCAAAAAAAGAAATTTTCCATCATAATGAATTTTAAATGCACTATGAGTTCATTTTTTACTTGTTAATTAACTTACCTATACTATTAAAATTATCATTATGCTTTTGCAGTGAATCGTTTTACAAATGAACATTAAATGTCAGTTACAAATGAACATTGAATTTGAATTAAAACTGATTTTGGCTTGGATAGATTTTTGGTGGTTATGTAGAATTGTACGGAATTCGTTTTTGCCTGCATATTTTAAATAAGCCACCTATGTTCTTTGGGCTATCGTCAGGATGCACTTGGTCATCATGGGGCTCCCTCCCCTCTCTCCATCTGCCGCTTCTTCCTGTTCGCCATCGCTTTGTCTGATGCCAGCTCCACTGTTTATTGCTTTATCCACTCCGCCCTCCCCCCTCCTTTACTGCCTCCTCCTCTTTTCCCCCCCTCATAGCTGCCAACATCTTCCCAGGTGGAGTATGTCGGCGAATCCTGGAGAGGCCAAGTGGACAGAGTGATGGGAGAAGGAGGAGGCGGTGGTAGAGCGGGGAGAGAACAAAGCAAAGGGCTACGGGGAAGTGGCAGCTGGTCAGAGTATAGTATGGGATGGAGTCCCACGGTGACCGAGCACGTCTTGTCGCGGGCTACAATATTAGTCGCGACAACAGCCATGTCAACTGGATGGTGTGGGCAGCTTGTGTTGAAGGGCTTGCTGGCGCACCTTGTCCACCTCTCTCCTATGCCGCCGCCTCCTATTTTTCCAGAGTCACCGACATACTCACTGTGGAAGATGTCGACGACTCCAGGGGGGGGGAGGAGGAGGGAACAGGAGGAGTTGGTAGCAATGGAGAGAGGAGCGGACTAAGCGACGGCCAACAGAAGGACTGGCAGAGAGCAAAGGGAGCCCCACAGTTACCTAACGCGTTCTGTCAATGGCGGCAGCCTGAAGAAACGCTGTCCCCGGGAGCTACGACGTGAGCTGCAACAACAATCCCCGTCAATGAGAGGGTGTTACCGTTTGGGGTTGTTCGAGGCCGGGTAGGCCATAATTAAGAGTACACAAATGTAAGATGTAAAAATGAGGTAAAAGAGGGAAAAAAGATGCAATTTGAGGAGAATGAGGATATAAGAACGAAGGGTCCCGACCCAAAACATCACCTATCCTTGTACTCCAGGGATGCTGCCTGACCCATTGAGTTACTTCAGCACTCAGTATCTTATTTTAATTTAAAGAGAAGTGCTTTTGAAGGATACAATCATAAGAGGTTTGAATATAAAATTAATCATTGCTTCGCACAGCACACCTTTTCAAAAATATGTTCTTATTTAGAAATACAAGATCTTATAGGAAAAAATACACATTTTAAAGCATTTAAAAATGGATTGAGCATTTTCATTATATCTAGCTGTCAATGTAATGTTTCGGCCCGCTGAACACACTTCTGAGTCAAAAGGAAATGTTGCTGTAATTGCTTGTGAAATTGAATCCAACCCGTAGCTTAAACCAGGTTTGAAATAATGGAGAGACAAGGAACTGCAGAATCTTGAGCAAAAGACAAAGTGCTGGAAAAATTCAGTGGGTCTGCAGCATTTATGGAGGACAGAAGGGTCCTGCCCTAAAACGTTGCATGTTCATGTCTTCCATGCATGCTGCCTGACCCACTGAATTACTCCAGTACTTTGGGGGTTTTTTTCTGGAATAAACTGTTTTTAAAAATCTGTGATTTTTGGTCAGAGTGTTTACTTGGAGCATCAATGCCATTTTGAGTTGACCTTCAACTGAGAAGCAAATATCCATTCCAAATGTTGAGATTGTGAGGAAAATTAAACACTTTTAACATTGTATGTAATAACACTGTGGCTTAAAACTGGATCTGAAGCAAAGATGGAATAAAGCTTTGAGCAGAAAAATTGTACAGGCACAGGTTTATTTTCTCTCTGTGCTTGAAATATCTGTCCTATTGATAAAAGGACACAAAGTGCACCTCAATGGGTCCGACAGCATCTCTGGAGAACATGGAAAGGTGCTGTTTCGGGTCAGAATTCTTCTATAGACTACAGTATGTCACCTATTAATGCGTAGGAAAAAACTGCAGATGCTGGTTTAAATCGAAGGCAGACACAAAATGCTGGAGTAACTCAGTGGGACAGGCAGCATCTCTGGAGAGAAGGAATGGGTGACAGAAGAAGGATCTCGACTCAAAATGTCACCTATTAATATTCTCCTGAAATGCTGCCTGAACCGCTGAATTGCTCCAGTACTTTGTGTTGTTTTGTGTAAACTAGCATCTGCACTTCCCTGTTCCTATATTCAGTCCAATGGATGAATGCTTATGGTTTTGCGTTTGGCTCTGTTTCTCTGCTGCAGATGGGCCAGACTGTGCTCGACACTCCCATCCCTTGTGATCGCCCACTGCACTAGCTACACAATTGCACTCCTCACCTGTGGCTGCTCAGCTCAGTTTAGTTTGTCACGTGTTGGTCACAGTTGTCTGTCAGTATTGCTGCTGTGGTTGCTCCAAGAACTGGCCACAAGCAACACCAACAAAGGGCTCACCCATGTACCACCCTGAAATATTGCGCTCTCAGAAGGTTGTTCCAATGTTTCCAAACTTCTCCGATCAGAAATATTGAAGAACAGTCAAAAGTAAATAGGAAAAAAAATAAAGGAGCTACAGCCTTGTGAAATTGGAAACAATTGAGATGAATCAAAATGGACTAATAAAATGAAACCACTTGTTTCACCTTTTTAATGATTAACCTCTTCAAATTAACAGGCGCACACTAAATACACCAGGTTTTTAGCTAGCATAAAGCCGGGAGGTTTTCATTCGGTCACAGAATTCGAAAGAGCTGAAAACATTCAGAATATATAAAAATAATTCACTTTTTAAGTTGAAGACCCCGATGCAAGCAAGGCCTGTTGTATGTTCCCAACGTACAGCTTTTTTCACGTTAACAATATGCCCTTGGCGAAGTCCAAGGCGAAGTGAGAGGTCAGATACACTCGTATTTGAGCTGCAGTGCTTTTTGTGCAGGGACAGAAGTCTGGAGCGTTGCACCAAACACTCTGCAAGAGCCAAGAGTTCCATTCATAACCTGACAGCCAGGCATCAGCATGTCCCAGCCCAACAGCCTTTCCTCAGGAGGTTCAAGACAGCAATACTCTTTAATTTACAAACTAAATTATGGGATGTCCATCATACCACCACTATCGCTTCTCCTTGGGTTATTTTGATAAACAACAAAACAAACCAATCTTGCAATTACAGTGATTTACAGTTTATTTCATGATGAAGTGTGCGTATTGTGCAATGTGTAATTTCTGTCATTGCTATTTGATTTCTCTATTGCTAGAAATGTAATTATTGGACTACCGTCGTCCACCATAATCCTACCTACAGGAATTTGACACTCCTCAGATCATGATAAATATCATGCTCATTCACATTGCTATTGAACAGGGGAGATACATTCAATTAGTATTCAATACAAACAAGGACTCAAAGGCAGCAAATGAAAAATGTTTTTTGCAAACTATTTTGCATCGAATTATCAAAGCAAACCCTGATTATTGATCCTTCGACCACTATACTTTTACCAATACTTTCAAAGTAATGGTCAGTAACTCAATACTGAGAGAGAAATTGTAACAAATAATAATAAAGTATTGTCAAATGTTGTGTTCGACAGCCTCTTTCCACCTTCTCTTCCTGCAAAATCACTTCTGTCAGATGCCTGGACCGTGCTCCCAGGGGCATAGAACCTGACAGTTGAGAACCACATCAAAGCTCCATTAAAAATGTCTGTACTAACGGCAGCTAATAATTGGCATATTAAAGGTCTGTGAGTTTCTCCAGTGAGGAAATCCAACAGAAGTCAATTCTGCTATTTCTAATAAATTGAATTTATTTGTCATTCAAAAAATTAAAATTTGAACGAAATGTCGTTGCCATACATTCATAACAATAAAAAGCAAACAAAACACACAATTACATAAATTTAACATATTAAAGTATTTTGCAACGTTTAAGAAGCATTTAGACAGGTACATGGACAGGAGAGGTTTAGAGGGATATGGGCCAAACGCAGGCAGATGGGACCCGTGTAGATGGGGTTTGTTGGTCGGCTTAGGCATGTTAGGCTGAAGGGCCTGTTTCCACATTGTATTACTTTTTCTTTGGATTTTTCCTTCATGACATCCTTGCGTGATGTGAAGTCCACATATATAGCATTGCAAGAAATCCTGATGAGAAATATTAACATCTCATGATAAATATCATGCTCATTCAAAACTGAAATCCTCATGAGGACTTCAGTATAGGAGTAAAGAGGTTCTTCTGCAGTTGTATAGAGCTCTGGTGAGACCACATCTGGAGTATTGTGTGCAGTTTTGGTCTCCTAATTTGAGAAAGGACATCCTTGTGATTGAGGCAGTGCACCGTAGTTTCACGAGATTGATCCCTGGTATGGCGGGACTGTCGTATGAGGAAAGATTGAAAAAAATAGGCTGGTATTCACTGGAGTTAAGAAGGATGAGGGGGGATCTTATAGAAACATATACAATGTATAGAAGGACTGGACAAGCTAGATGCAGGAAAAATGTTCCCAATGTTGGGCAAGTCCAGAACCAGGGGGCACAGTCTTAGAATAAAGGGGAAGCCATTTAAGACTGAGGTGAGAAAAACCGTTTTCACCCAGAGTTGTGAAACACTGGATGGTTTTAAGAGAGAGTTCGATAGAGCTCTAGGGCCTAGTGGAATCAAGGGATATGGGGAGAAGGCAGGTACGGGTTATTGATTATGGACGATCAGCCATGATCAAAATGAATGGCCTCCTCCTGCACCTATTTTCTATGTTTCTACAATGCTATTTCTTTAACTTTAGTATTCAATACAAATATGGACTCAAAGGCAGCAATTGAAAAATGTTTTTTGCAAACGATTTTGCATCGAATTATCAAAGCAAACTCTGATTTGAACTGTTGTGGCCATGGTCGAGTTGGGCTGAAGGGCCGTTTCCATTCTGTAAGACTCTATCATGTCCCAATGGTTAATGTGTGTTCACAGACTCATTATGTAAACCTGTCACTTTGATGATTTTGAGGAGAATTGTCCA
The DNA here is from genome assembly GCA_035221665.1 of Okamejei kenojei. Taxonomy (NCBI): domain Eukaryota; kingdom Metazoa; phylum Chordata; class Chondrichthyes; order Rajiformes; family Rajidae; genus Okamejei; species Okamejei kenojei. The sequence continues at coordinate 3,790,450 of CM069147.1, read as the reverse complement.
TTTGCATCCTTGGTATAGTTGCAAATATTGGTATATTTTTCTCCCTTACTTGCTGAAACTGGATTAACAAGTAAAAATGAAGACTACAGCTGAACATTTTAATTGCTGATGTGATTTGAACTCTGCGTACTGTTGATCTTCACACATGTTTGAGCTAGTGAAGTTGTTGAGACCTTGAACATGTTCATATTTTTATTTTCAGGAATCAAACGTGGTTTACGGCCTTGGATACTGTAAATAAAATGTACGTACCTCATTCTCATGCTTTCATCGACCTGAACAAAGACTTCACTGCAGGTAAATTCACAAAACATTCCAGATAAACTTAACATTTTTTTAATGTATGCATTGTCAATTCATGATACTGATTTTACTGCACATCCTCAATGGTATAAGCTCGATTGTTTTGCTTGAAATATGTTAAATAATTCAAGAATTCATCCTCCTGCAATCCCCAAGAGAAAGTATACACATTTGTTATATTACAATTAGACTTTTTTTATTAGATTACGTAATGTATACCTGTGGAAATCTCTAAATATCATGCTTTTCAGCAGATAAAAGCATTTGTCTTTAACACTAATTAAATGTATCTCACCCGTTCAAAATAACTGTGCAGAATTTTATACCCAGAAACAAAGATCCTGGTCATGCATGTGCATCAACCCATCTACATAATCAATTCAATGTATTTTCACATGAACAAACGTGTATACGTTCTCTTGGGGATTGCAGGAGGGTGGATTCTATTTTTAGATCACTATGGTTATTCTCTTTTCACAACCAAGTAAGACCAACCCCACATCAAAACTCTGACATCATAAACTCTGTAAAGGCAAGTGGGGCTGGTGGCTTTGGATGGTAACAGAGTGATATTGAAGATTCTGCCCATTGTGCCCCCGACATCATTTAACTGGGTTAGAAGAACCCGTGTTAATTTGATGTTAGGGAGGAATTGGAATTAGCAAAGGGTAGAAGAATGTTTCATAGGCCAGCTTAAGGGCTGATCTGGGCAGCCAGAACAGAGCGGTTGGAATATTGATCGCTGCTTTTATTTCGTAAAAGCAGAATGGTGCATGATATTTAAAATCTCAGTTTATGCAGACCATTTAGCATATTGATTGTAATATTAGTTAGACATATGTGCAGTGTTGTAGCTACATTATTCAGTATTAAACTTAATGCCACCAAGTCATAATGTCATCTTCAACAGATTGATTATGTTTCCTGGTCAGTATCAATTGACATTCATGCAATCAGTGTAGCATTTAATAAATAGTGTGTCCTTGAGCGATTTCATGGTTTGATTTATTTGCCATTTAAAACATTATGCTGGGAAAATGTTGGCATTACTTTAGGTATTCTACAATTGGTCTTAAGTGTTTTATTGCCATATATGCCGGTTACAGAACCATAAAATTATTTCTTGCTGCAATGTTATAGGCCTATTAATGCAACAACACGCAAACAGACTTACAATATTTGGAAAAGAGTAACTGATCAAGCTCCCTGTTGTTGAATGTAATCTATTAATCTTCTTCAGAATTTGGGTGAAGATTAGATAATGTTTGCCCCCTTTGAGATATGTAGATGGTCACAATTTGCTTATAAGGCTCTTCATTAAACAAACTTTCCAGAGCAACAAGCACCAATGGAAATATAAGCTGGTAACAATCCCATCCAGAAGAGAAAGATAAAATTAGCAGAAAAGGGAGGAAAGATGTTTTTGAAAAGAAACACAACCATAAACCAACTTCTGTTATCTGCAGGCAATGGCGTTTTCCTCTGTAGATAAATTAACACAGAATTATTAGTGATCTCCTTGACTTGCCTACTGCGACTTGCTTTCTTGAAACAGGATCAAATGAAAGATGATTAGTTCTGCACCAATCAAACTAGCAAACTATTTTTGAACTGCAACAAAAGTACAGTTTAATGTGGTTAATATTAACATGTGCCTTTCAAGTCAATATGAACAATATTGTGCTTCTATTGACCCTTGAAAGGCATAAAATAGAAGGTATCATTCAGCAATCATTTTTTTCCAAGAGACTTGAATTTATATTCATAGCAGCTGTTGCGTTTTTGCAGATGGTTTTAAAAGCATTTATTTTCCTGTCATCTCATACTGCTCAGCTGAATTTATTTTAGTGAGATTGAGGGCATGTCACTGTGCTTCAGTATGTTCAGGGAATTAAGTATTATTGTTATTTAGATATTGGTACATATTTGGCTGCAGATCGTATTTTTAACATGAATATAATTGCACTTAATGGACTTATCATTAAGTAATTTATGGAATATCTAGTTTGACTCCATAACAAGGTTAGAAGACTTGACATTTTGCACAAAGCTGTAGTACCTCCTTTGGTTTCCATGGAGGCTGTAACTATTAGCAGTGCGTGGATCTCACAACTGAAAATGGTATAGGGTATGATGTACTTTTGCAAGATCATCTTTCCACTTCCACATAAACAATTGCTACAGAAAAAAGAGAAACTTTGTTGCAAGAGGCAGCATGGAAACAAGCTCTTGGGCCTCCCAGAGTCCATGCTGACTGTCGATCGAATCACCCATTCATGCTAATTCGATGTTATCGCACTTTCATATAGTGTGCTGAACATTATCTAACTGAATAAGATATTTGCCTGAAAGGTAAACGTCTTGACAAACTTGCTCAAATTCTGAGGGTGTGACAGTGCGATTTGATGGAACAAAACCTGTAGATGTAGTGTATTTAGTTTTCCAAAAGACATTTCAAAGGGTGCAATATACGAGGCAGGTGCATAACCTAAAAGCCCATGGTATTGAAGGAAATGTGTTGAAAGCATGGATTGAAAACTGGTTGTCACATAGAAAACGGAGTTGGAGTGAATATGACCTTTTCAGTCTGGAGGATGTAACTGGTGGCTGACCCCAAGGATCAGTTCTTTGGCCTCTGTTGTTTACTATTTACTGACTTGGGGAGAGAACAAAATGTAAGGTTTCCAAGTTTGCTGATAATACAGAAATATGTGGAATGGTGCATGGTAATGAGGACATTGTGATTCTGCCAAGATTAGTGAAAACGTGGCAAATGAAGATAACCATGAGAAAGTGTGAGGCCTTGCACCACGGTAAGAGGAATCAGAAGATAGATTTTTAGCTAAACAGAGAGACACTGCAAATAAGGAAGTTCAGTGTTCTAGTGCATCGAACACAAAACATAAGCAGGCAGGTCCAATAAGTGTTTGACGATAAATCACAAGTGATAGCAGAATGAGGCCATTTGGCCCATCAAGTCTACTCTGTCTTTCATTCATGGCTGATCTACCTTCCTAATCCCATTCTCCTGCCTTCAAATGGCATATTGGCCTCTCTTGCTAAGAGGTTGGAATTTAACAATAGGGAGATCTTGTTATAGTAGTACTGGGTGTTGATGAGGCCACATCTGGAATACTCTGTGCAGTTTTGAATGCTTTAACTGAAAAAATCCTATAGAGGATTTGGAGGCATCATGATAAACTAGACATGGTTTAGGTTTAGTATTCTTTGCAGCTTTGACGAATAAGATGAGTATTATGTGCGGGGTGGGGATTTTAAAAAAAAAATCTTTCGGCAACGGAGATGCAACTTTTTTCCATGTGGCCTCCTTCTGGGATTGACCTTGAGAGCTCTGGTCGCAGAGCCTGTGGACTTACCATCACGGAGCTGGCTGACTTTCGGAGGATGTGGTCGCGCTGTGATTGCTGCTGCGACTCTACTTTTGGGAGCTTCGGCCGCAGGCTCTGTGAACTGTAACATCGGGTGCTCGCAGATCCCTGATTGGCGACTGACCTTTCGGGAGCTCCAGCCACGGCAGCTTCGTCCGCCCCGAATTGCAAGGCTTGAATCAGCCCGTTCGCTGGACCTTTCATCGCGCAGCTTGGCCACTGGATCTTCCATCACCCGGCGGGGGCTTCAATATGGGGAGCCTCAATTACCTTGACATAGCAGTTCGACTGCCAGACCGCGGGAGAAGAAGCAGGAAGAGATAAGACTTTTATCTTCCAACACAGTGAGGAGGTGCCTGGAGAAGAATCACTGTGATGGATGTTCATGTTTAATTATGTAATTGTGTGTTTTGTTTGCTTTTTATTGTTATGACTACGACATCTCATTCAAATTAATTTTTGAATGACAAATAAATGCAATTAATCAATCAATAAGGGGTGACCTTATCCAAACATACAAGATCCTAAGGGGATCTGTCAGGATCAATATTGAGTTGTTTTTGCTAGTGGGAGAATAAGAAGCAAGGGGAGATTTAGAGTAAGGAGCCAATTATTTAAAACTATGGTGAGTGAAATTTCTTCTCTCAGAGGGTAGTGAATCTCTGGAACACTCTGTCCACAAGGGTGGTTGAGGCATGGGGAACTGGTACCGAAAAGGAGTCCAGCACAGTAGATCAGCCATGATCATATTGAAATTCAGGACAGGAATGGGGAGCCTGGAGATCTACTCCTACTCTCTCAGGTTCTTGTCACCCACACAAAATGTCAAGTAGATTCTCTGATTATCATTTTTTGTTTGGTGGTCATGCAAAATTTACAAATGACCTGAATAAGTAAACATTAAGTGTTAACTTACAACATGTTTGTTTATTCTTTATAGCTATTATCTATTTTTGGCAATGAGGGGTAAAATGTGCATTGCACTTGAACCCTATCCACGAGTGCTGCATTTATGCTTATTTACAGAAGGGCTTGGATTTATTTTCCTGGTTTTGCTTAGTAATGCGATGTTTATGTATGTGCTGTGAAGGCTTTAACTGGTGTTATCAAAATATTTTATACAACACTGTGAGGGGACCAACAAGGACATATTCAATAGCCTTGGCTCTTTTCTTAATGCCATAGATTGCATGTGATTGCTCAATAATGCTGTGAACTATCCCAGAATACTCATCTTGTTCTCTCTGCCACCGTGCACAAAATCACATTTTCCCAATATTAAACTTGGCCCTTCATCAAAGACTTGTTCATTTGGAAGTTTTACTCTGCGCCCCTACATTTATCATAATATGATATATGTGTACACTTATTACAAGTAAAGTAGGATTCCAGTACGAATTCATAGAGCTCACAATTTTCTGCTATCCTCCTGCCTAAAAAATAAAGATACCAGCCATTCTGTGTGAAAAACATAATCCTCACATCCCTTTTAAAACTCCTCCCTCACACCTAAAACCTACACCGTCTAGTTGCGGATCGGGCGATGCCTTACCGGGTCGCCGCGCGGTAAGCTCTGGAATGCTGTGACCACCGACTCCAACATCGAGGATTTAAAACACCGCGGAGCCTGGGATCTCTCGCCAAGATCACCAGAGTCGGAGCTCCGACCAGTGCGGCCTGTGGACATCGGGAGCCGTGGTCACTGCGGAGGGAGCGGCCGTTCCAGACACTCCAAGCCGCTGAGGAGTGTCTCTCCCGACGCCGGTGCTCCATCAACCAGCAAGAGGGCCTGAAAACATTGGACTGCGGAGGCCACAAATAGGCCCCGACCTCGGGTGATCACAGAGGAAGAGGGCTGAACTTTCTGGTGCCTTTCCCCACAGTGGAAAAATTTGATTCTGCTGTGGGGGGACATTCATGTTAAATTCTGTAATGTGTTATGTCTTTTTTTTTTTCTATGGATGTACGGAACCTAATCATTTCTTCTATGTAAAGCACTTTGGTTTCAGCGCAAGTTGATTTAAGCGTGCTATATAAATAACATTTACTTACTTACTAGTTTTAGACACTCTCCATAGAAAACAGACACTATCTACTCAGCAATGTATACATCTCTCGTCATTTTATGTACCTCTATCATGTTACTATTCAGCCTTCTTCACTCTGGGGGAAAACAGAGCTAGCCACCTAGTAAATCTATCTTGATAACTCAGACCCTCCAGTGCAGGAAACATCTTTATGATTCTTTTCTGATTCCTCTCTAGTTTAGGCAATGGATAATAGGTGCAGGAGTAGGCCATTCGGCCCTTCGAGCCAGCATCGCCATTCACTGTGATCATGGCTGATCATCCACAATCAGTACCCCATTCCTGCCTTCTCCCCATATCCCTTGACTCTTTAAGAGCTCTATGTAATTCTCTCTTGAAGTAATTACCTTGCTGGAGTGTGGTAATTAGAGCTGATACATGTTCCCAAGCTATAAGTGAGTTTGGTATTCCGAAAAACACAAGGAATCATGGGATTTGTCAAAGGTCGAATGCTATAAATAAAGATCGAACGGAGCGCTGTAGATTCAGTGAGCATAGTTTGAGTCCGATTTTTTTTTTTTGTCTTTTTTTCAGTGGGAGACCACAAATTTTACTTCTCAATTTATTTGACCCAATTTGCAATTTTTTAGATGTTTTTTTTTCCTGAAGTTTATTAAAACCAAAACTTTTTAATATTAACTTCTGTTTGATGTTGACAATGATGCTATAATGATAGCTGTGAAATCTAAGAAGCAAAATATCTGGTTTGAAAGGTTACCAGAAAAGTGAACTGTTTGTGTATTTCTAAAATTGTCACGCTTGTGCTTCACTTGAAGCAGGCAACAGCATTTCATTTCCTGGGACTCATTCCCTGGGGGGTGTTAGAAGCATCAGTTCTTGAAGAAAAATGTTGACATGCATATGCAATCTTTCTTACCATCTCAACAATTAACATCTCGAATTTTATCTCTCCCTTAAACACAGAGCCATTAAATAATGTTTCCTTTCACTTCTCCTCCTCATTTTAATATCTTGCAGAGAAGGTGGGAAAATCATCTATCAACTTCACTGGGCACAATCAATCTTGTGATCACGAGATAGCGATTGATCTTGTCACCAAGTAACAAGCATGCTAAAGAAACTGTCCCAGCTGAGATTTAACTAATGTCATTCCAGATTGACAGTTTGAATGATAGAAAGCCAAGGGCTTTCTAATACAGCTATCTGGAAATTGTAATGTAGATGTTTCCTTTTTCTGTCAATCAATCCAAAGGGGGGGGGGGGGACATGAAATTATCTGGTGTTGAACTAGCAACGGACCAGCCAAACTACCAACTTAATGTGCTGTTACCTGGGTTTCTGAAAACTGGAGCCTTAAGCAAAATATAACTCTTCCTGCTCAACGTGTGATTTATCAAGATAATTATACCCAGCTGATACACTTAAGTATGCACAAAGTGATTAATTAAAGTCAAAATTCACTGTAAGATATGAGTTTTTTTAAACCATCAGTTTAATTCTTGATCTTGTTCTTTTGAATACACTGGTTATTATTAAATGCAGCCCATTTGTATATTTATCATTAATTAATACAAATTGTCTTGGAATAATTATTCTTCCAAATATTCTTTTCAAGTATTGGTAGTAGCTAGTCTACCCTGTTAGCCCAAAGATCTAGCAATTGCAAACTCAATTAAGATTCTCTGCAGTTTCCATGCAACCACACGTTCCAGCTTTTAAACCATTAAGCCTGGCACTTGTCAACCCTTTCGGAAAAGGGCAATGCAAAATGCACCCACAAACATTGTCATAAAAACATACTATCTGGTCATAATTTCTTAACTGTTGATGGAATTGACTACCAAACTAGCTTAAAACATGTGAGTAGCATGTGCCAAAAATCATTAATCCGCTGTAAGACATTTGCTATTAGTTAAAGTGTAGGGGAGTTGCTATATTAATGTGTGCTTACCAGCATTGTTGCAAAATATTATGCTGATAATGCCATAGAAAGAGACCAGTCAGCCCATTAAGTCTATGCCGACTACCTGGAATCAAATCTATTTGTCAAACTTCCCCTCCTTTTTCCTTTGTATCCCTGCATCTCATACCCTCCTGCAATTGCCCAACCTTTCCTTTTTGGTTCCTTTGCATTTGTTATGGAATCTATTATAATTGATATAATGAAGTGACTTGCAGAAACAGTCTGTAGAAGGGTCTCGACCTGAAACGTCACCTATTCCTTTGCTTCATAGATGCTGCCTCACCCGCTGAGTTTCTCCAGATTTTATGTCTACCTTCTTATGCATTCTATACAAAGCAAGTTTGTATGTTTATGTGTGCATGGTTTGAATAGTTGGTAACTTTTTTTGTCTAAACACATTTATATTTTATTCCAGACCTGTTTCTTACCACCATTGATGCCAATGATATTCGTTTTGAGATATGGGAAAACAAGGTATTCTATAATAGTATTGACTTTCTTAGTAAGTGAACTTGTTGAGCATTGGAATTAATGGTGATGTTAAGTGGATGGATCTTGGGCATATTAATGGACTGAGCTTTGTTTCTACTTGTATAGATCATTCATCTATTTGATAGTCTTTTATGACTCTGGGAAAAGAAAAATTGCATTACCTTATACCACATACATTTCTCCATAAGCACACCATTTGTGACATTGGCATGTATTTTGTGGAATGGCATAGATTCCAATGGTGTAAATATTGTCAGTGATCCACGCTCATCCAACAAAATGCAGGGGGAGCAGTTGAATTGAGATGAAATGGTCTATCATAAAGGCCAGCTTTGCTGCCTACGCCCACCTAGTTTAATTGCCTGGAACTAGTCAGGTTCTGTATGACTGGAACTATCCTTTAGCCAATTGGTATGGCTCTGTGTAGTGGACAGGCCTTAATTAATTTAATTGGATTGTGTAGATAGACCAGAACAAGCTCCATACACAAAGAACTTCTATAGAATTTTTTGGCAAAAAATACCAATAGTGCCATAAAAGCTACCATAATTAAACAAAAAGTAAACACCATAATTTAACATAATTTTGCATTATTTCTTTAATAAAGCCATTGAAATAAAAGGTCACAGAGTGTTGGAATAACTCAGCGGATCAGACAGCATCTTTGGAGTCATGGCTAACTGACATTTCGGTTAGGGACCCTTCTTCAGACTGAAGAAGGTTCCACTGTGGAACTGTAGTTCGGGTCCAGCATTGTAGCTCCAAGGGTATCCCATGGTGTCCTTTAACACTTTTACAACCCTTTCATTTGAAAGATTGAACCAAAATTTAACCTGTGATGAATAAACTGACATTTGGCAGTTTGTGATCCTCTGTACTAAGCTGAATAATCCGCTGAATGAGAATTGAACCCACAAAGATGTTACTGCAAGAGGTTTTTTAAATTATACCTCCTGAATTAATTAAGCAATTAAATTAATTTAAAAATATTATAATTTAAGAGAAATAATGAGCTGCAAAATAAAATAGCACATTAGCTGTTTCTTGATAAGTTTTGATTCAAGATTGTCCCAAGAATTTTCTTTCATAATTGTTTGAAAATTTGTCATCAACAGGATGGAAATTTCTCAAAACCCCCTGATACACATGTCACGAAAAAACCACAAAATGCCAAGAAAATTGGACAATCCACGTTTGCGGATTTTGGTATGATTTGATTTCTTTATTTGCTTTTTTTTTTTTTTTTTAATAAACTAATACGGCACATGCTTATTGAATATTGCATACAGAAAAATGAATGTTAACTTTGCAGATAAAATTAATATTTGCATTTTTGCTATCACAAGATGTAATTGGAATAAATGTTGCCCTTTCCTACTGCTCTTTTTGTCCAATGCGGCATCGCGGTAGAGTTGCTGCCATACATTGCCGGATACCTTGGTTTTATCCTGACCACGGGTGCTGTCTGTATAGAGTATGTACAGTGCCCTCCATAATGCTTGGGACACAGCAATGTCATGTAAATGAAAGTAGTCATGTTTACTATTTTGCTGCATATCCTTTGCATGCAATGTCTGCTTGAAGTCTGCGATTCATGGACATCACCAGTTGCTGGGTGCCTTCTCTGGTGATGCTCTGCTAGCCCTGTATTGCAGCCATCTTTAGCTTATACTTGTTTTGGGGGCTAGTCCCCTTCAGTTTTCTCTTCACCATATAAAAGGCATGCTCAATTGGATTCAGATCGGATGATTGACTTGGCCACTCAAGAATTGACATTTTTTTAGCTTTGAAAAACTCCTTTGTTGCTTTAGCAGTATGTTTGGGATCATTGTCTTCCTGTATAATGAGTTTTGAGGCATTTGTTTGAACTTGAGCAGATAGGATGTGTCTAAACACTTCAGAATTCATAATGCTACTACCATCAGCAGTTGTATCATCAATGAAGATAAGTGAGCCAGTACCTTCAGCAGCCATACATGCCCAGGCCATAACACCCCCCCGCCACCATATTCACAGATGAGATGGTATGCTTTGGATCTTGGGCAGTTCCTTCTCTCCTCCGTACTTTGCTCTTGCCATCACTCTGATATAAGTTAAATCATCGCCTCATCTGTCCAGAAGACATTTTTCCAGAACTGTGGTTGCTCTTTTAAGTACTTCTTGGCAAACTGTAACCTGGCCATCCTATTTTTGCAGCTAACCAGTGGTTTGCATCTTGTAGTGTAGCCTCTGTATTCCTGTTCCTGAGGTCTTCTGCGGACAGTGGTCATTGACAAATCCACACCTGACTCCTGAAGAATGATTCTGATTTGTCGGACAGGTATTTGGGGATTTTTCTTTATATAGAGAGAATGCTTATGTCATCAGCTGTGGAGATCTTCCTTTACGATTATAAGCAAGTCCCTTTACGATTATTAAGCTCAGCCATTTCTTCTTAATGATGTTCCAAACAATTGATTTTGGTAAGCCTACGGTTTGGCTGATGTCTCTAACAGTTTTATTCTTGTTTCTCAGTTTCATAATGGCTTCTTTAACTTTCATTGGCACAACTTTGGTCCTCATGTTGATAAACAGCAATAAAAGTTTTCAAAGGTGATGGAAAGACTAGGTGCTGAGAGCTCTCTTATACCTGCATTAAGGAGGCATTTAAACACGCCTGAGCAATTACAAACACCTATGAATCCATGTGTCCCAAACATTATGGTGCCCTGAAATGGGGGGGGGGACAATGTATAAATACAGCTATAATGTCTACATGGTGAAACCAAAATGTATAAAAATGGCCTTTATTAAAATCTGACAATGTGCACTTTAACCACATGTGATTTTTTTTTCTATTACAAATCTCAAATTGTGGAGTACAGAGGCAAATAGATAAATGAAGGGTCTTTGTCCCAAACATTATGGAGGGCACTGTAGGTTTCTCCTGTGACCACCTGGGTTTTCTCCGGTTGCTCCAGTTTTATCCCACACTCCAAAAACGTACGGGTTTGTAGGTTAATTGGCTTCTGTAAAATTGTCCCTAGTGTGCTGGATAGTGCTAGTGTTCGGGCTATTGCTGGTCGGAGAGGACTCGGTGGAACAAAGGGCTTTTTTCCTCGCTGTATCTCTAAAGCCTAATTACTTCCACTGAGCCATAGCAAAATCTTATATCCTTTTTGATCATGCAAAATAAATGGCGAAATTACTCCTTGTTTATCTCAGTATGTTTGTAGATTGTGTGACATGGTATAAAATATTTACATGGGTTTGGTAGCATGGTAAATAGTTAGTAATCCATAGACATAAGTTTGATTAGCCAAATAAAATACGTGTAATGATGGTCATCTGCTGCACTAATGCTATATTAAAGAAGAAAATCTACCCAGGCTGTACCCAGGCTGGAATAAAAGACACTTGGACAGGAAAGGTTTAGAGGGATGTGGGCCAAAGCCACGCAATGGGACAAGCTTCAATGGGGCATCTTGGTCGGCATGGAATCGTTGGACTGAATGGATTTGACTCCATGACTCAAGACTCAAATTCATATCCTGACTCCAATCTGCACTTTGAAACAGTCTACATATCAACTCAGTACAAGCAAAATGAATACTGATCTTGACAGCAAAGGCTACATCTTGTGACTGAGTAATAACGTACAGAATTCTAATTAAGATAGCAAATTTGATAGTTTCCACTTGTAAGTGCCCTTTAACACAGCTCCATATTCTTTATAGTTTCTCTAGAATCTCATTACGTAATCCCGATGTTACAGAATCTGCCGTGCCTTTAGATGATTCTCTTTCCAATGAATAATCGTGTTCTTTAATGTCAAGTCCCTTGTCTTTTCCTCAAGAGTCATGATGATTATCATGCCGAGTTTATTTAAAATGTAAGTGATAATTGTATATATATGTGTAGATGTAATTTAATGACTTCACAACAAAATTGGCATTAAAAATGTATCTTCTGGAAATAAAAAATACGGCCTTCAGTCATCTGGGAAGCTGCCACTTGGGATCTAGCACATAGAAAGCACAAATTGATGTAGTAATGCATGGAAAGGAACAATCATAAAACTATAAGACATTGGAGCAGATTAGGACTGTCAGCCCATTAAGGGGTGGCACTGTAGTAGAGTTGCTGCCTTACAGCGCCAGAGACCCAGGTTCGATCCTGACTACAGGTGTTGTCTGTATGGGGTATGTTCTCCCTGTGATCACGTAGTTTTTCTCAGGGTGCTCAGGTTTTTCCCACACCCCAACGTTTGTAGGTTAATTGGCTTCGCTAATATTGTAAATTGTCCCTGGTCTGCAAACTGCAATAATTCCGGGATCATTCTCGTAAACCTTCTCTGAACCCTCTCCATCGCCAACACACCCCTCCTCAGATATGGGGCCCATAACTGCTCACAAAACTCCAAATGTGGTCTGACCCTTGCCTTATAAGGGCTCAGCATTTGGGTCATTCATCTGATTTATTTTGAAAGTAAGTCCAATGTCATTTTGAGATGTTGAGGGAGTATACCTGTGAATTGGCCACTGAATGCGATTTGCCTTTTTTAGAATCCTCCTGTTATATTTGGTATCCTCAGCTCTCATTTTGCTGTTCTAAGATGTGCTCACATTCTTGGGCAAGCAGATCAGTATTATGTAGAAAGGGGAGTTTGTGATTAGTTTGAGACAGGGTGTGCTTTTTGGCTCAATTTCTGCTGCTTTAAGTGCTATGGTTGACTGTTAAAATTTGCACTAACTTTTCGAATCCAAGTGAAGATTTAATCGACGGTTATTTTGTTCACAAATTCCTTGAGTAGAATGGAGCACTAGGGGTGAGAAAAAACAAAAGGATTTGCAGATATCTGCAACCACAAGACGAGGATAAAAAAAGGAATGACGTGAACATTTCAGTTATGCATAGAGCAGCACATTCAATTACTTTTCTTTACAATGAAGCCAGATTGCCTTCTGTTGTACTAACTGAGACCATCACTAAATTGCACATTTCATTGCTTCAAACTCTGAAGACCACTTCCAAAAAGTGAGATAAGCAACATTGGTCAAATTATGGTGCGTGCCTCTTTCAAGCAGATTACAATGTGCTCTCGCCTGAGCAAATAAGTTATCCCTGAGCCAGATTATTAACACATTCATCCACAATATGGTCATAGGTGCCAAATATCTTCATGTGAATGATTAAGAGAGAGCTGCAGATGCTGGAAAAATTGAAGGTAAACAAAAATGCAGGAGAAACTCAGCGGGTGAGGCAGCATCTATGGAACAGAGGAATAGGTGACGTTTCGGGTCGAGACCCTTCTTTAGTCTGAAGAAGGGTCTTGACCCAAAAAGTCACCTGTTCCTTCGCTCCATAGATGCTGCCTCACCCGCTGAGCTTCTCCAGCATTTTTGTCTACCTTCATGTGAATGAGGATTTGTAGATATGGACCAGTGATTATGCATTGGAGAAATCTGCCAAGGAACTGAGTGAGGAAGTTGCCAGGATTAGCATGGAATGGAATGGAAAACATTATTGGCACGTGTGACAAGGCACAGTGAAATTATTTGCTTGCATACCCAATGTATACAAAAAGCAGTCACCTACGGTACAGACAAAGTTTGACGCAGGTTTTATGGGAAGGGCAGACGGAGGAAGATGGGGCATTTGAGTGTTTTCTCTTGCAGAGGTGTCTGAATGTGCACTTCATGAAATGCTAAGAGAGAGACAGAAGATATCTGGGCTCTTGGCTCTCCTTCACCTGTATGGCAGACTGCACCCATTTAGCTTTGCTGCCCCACATCATGACCACTATCATAAATAAAAATGCATCTGCTATTTGATGACACCCAGCCAACGCTGTGCCTAGTTTCTTAATAGATGTTGTTGCACTTCAACGGTCATCAACACACAGCAGACTTTCAACATATTGTGAACAAGTAGGCTGATGCTTGGCAACCAAGTGAATCCTCAACAAATTGCTTACGATGTCTGGTAGAAACCCATAAACGGATATAAAAGAATGATGTAATGGGTGATAACAGCCACCATATGCTGCAGGTTAAATGATCGATCCAGGAAGCGATTGATAGAAGATGGACACAAAATGCTGGAGTAACTCAACGGGACAGGCAGCATCTCCGGATAGAAGGAATGCGTGGAATGTCACCTGTTCCTTCTCTCCAGACATACTGCCTGTCCCGCTGAGTTACTCCAGCATTTTGTGTCTACCTTTGGTTTAAACCAGCATCTGCCGTTCCTACACTAGCCATTGATAGAATTGTGTTTTGTTTTTAATGTAAACATTTATTCTTTTGCTAATTTATCTGGAAAGAATTCTGTCAAAAGTACAAGCATTGAATTTTCCAATTTCAGGAAATCTTCATCTCCTGCGTGTTTTCCCCAATCCTTCCCTTTCCATTCTACCTCTGATCATCCCATTTCTGCACTCCCTTTTGTCCATACCAAAGTGTTCATCTTTCCATGACTTAGAAATTGCATCTCAATATCCCAATAGCAAAATACTACAATTGTGGAAATCCATGAAAAATACAAAAATTGCTGAAATATTCAACAAATGTGGTTGCTGGAAATACATAGACTCTAACTTCATGGTAAGGAGCATAGCATCGCAAACAACAGTGCTAAACTAAATCTTTCAAGCAATGCAGAGTGAAATGTTGCAATCAGAATAATTTTTGGAAGGTTTTGCAAACATTCTGCAGTCCAAAGTTGTGATTCTCTTCTGTGGAGTTGTTAACCTGCTGTGAAACCTCAAGATACTAATGAAGACTTATGACTGCTTTTATGTTTGGTTGAGAGATTCTGATAAAAAAAAGATCATATATAGATACAAAAAGCAGTACAGATTTGACATTAAATAGATGTATATGTTTTTTTATTGTCTGCTCATAAGATTTCTGCTTCACTGTCTTATTTCGGCCATTTTCTCTGTGCTAATTATTGGTCCCATTGAAACGGTCTCTGTTCATCTGCAATTCTTCTCCCTGAGGCTTTATTTGCATTTAATTAGGAAACCTAATTTCCTGGGAATCAACTTGACACAACAACTGCATACTGAATTGTTTGCCCACAATTCTAGATAGTAAATAGCTTTGGAACTCGCAGTGAACTGAACGACCCAGTAAACATGCCTCATCTGAAAAATGATCAGAAATGACTGCACTAAAAATACAAGGTACCCTTGTAAACAATAAAGGGCACAGGTTCCTGTAAAACGGATTTTATCAAGAATAATCTAAAATGTTCAGAAGGTTGAATGTTCAGAGTGAAGTGATTGTAAACTGCAGTTGTAATCATTAGCATGTACCAGACCTTTTGATCTTCAGTGGTGGAGACTTTCAGTTCAATCCAAGCATGTTTACTTGTATAGATAGAACTCTTAATTAACTCTGTTCAGCTTGAATACCACTCAAGGCCAGCCTGGTACTGCAAAATAACACTTCATTGTATTAGGGTCTTGACCCGAAACGTCGCCTATCTCCTTCGCTCCTTAGATGCTGCAGCACCCGCTGAGTTTCTCCAGCCTTTTGTGTACCCTCGATTCTCCAGCATCTGCAGTTCCTTCTTTAACACTTCATTGTATTGTTCTGGTATATACAGTGCCCTCCATAATCTTTGGGACAAACACCCATCATTTATTTATTTGCCTCTGTACTCCACAATTTGAGATTTGTAATAGAAAAAAAACACCTGTGGTTAAAGTGCACATTGTCAGATTTTAATAAAGGCCATTTTTACACATTTTGATTTCACTATGTAGAAATTACAGCAGTGTTTACACATAATCCCCCCATTTCAGGGCACAATAATGTTTGGGACACAGCAATGTAATGTAAATGAAAGTAGTCATGTTTATTTAGTATTTGGTTGCATATCCTTAGCGTGCAATGACCGCTTGAAGTCTGCGATTCATGGACATCGCCAGTCGCTGGGTATCTTCTCTGGTGATGCTCTGCCAGGCCCGTATTTCAGCCATCTTTAGCTTATGCTTGTTTTGGGAGCTAGTCCTCGTCAGTTTTCTCATCAGCATATAAAAGGCATGCTCAATTGGGTTCAGATCAGGTGATTGACTTGGCCACTCAAGAATTGACCATTTTTGTAGCTTTGAAAAATTCAGTTGTTGCTTTAACAATATGTTTGAGATCATTGTCTTGCTGTAGAATGAAACGCCAGCCAATGAGTTTTGAGACATTTGTTTGAACTTGAGCAGATAGGATGTGTCTGTACACATCAGAATTCATTATGCTACTATCACCAGCAGTTGTATCAACAATGAAGATAGGTGAGCCAGTACCTTCAGCAGCTATACTTGCCCAGGCCATAACACCCCCATCACTGTGTTTCACAGATGAGGTGGTATGCTTTGGATCTTGGGCAGTTCCTTCTCTCCTTCATACTTTGCTCTTGCCATCACACTGATATAGGTTAATCTTCGTCTCAGCTGTCCACAAGACCTTTCTCCAGAACTGTGGTTGGTCTCTTAAGTACTTCTTGGTAAACTGTAACCTAGCCATCCTATTTTAGCGGCTAACCAGTGGTTTGCCTCTTGCAATGTACCCTCTGTATTTCTGTTCAGGAAGTCTTCTCTGGACAGTGGTTATTGACAAATCCACACCTGACTCCTGAAGAGTGTTTCTGATGCGTCGGGCAGGTGTTTGGGGATTTTTCTTAATTATAGGGAGAATTCTTCTGTCATCAGCTGCGAGGTCTTCCTTGGCCTGCCAGTCCCTTTACGATTGGTAAGCTCACCAGTGCTCTCTTTCTTTTTAATTATGTTCTGAGTCTCATAATGGCTTCTTTGGTGTTCATTGGCACAACTTTGGTCCTCATGTTGATAAACAGTAATAAACGTCTCCAAAGGGGATGGAAAGACTGGAGGAAAGTCTAGGTGCGTATACCTGCATTAAGGAGGCATTTAAACATACCTGAGCAATTACAAACACCTATGAAGCCATATGTCTCAAACATTATAGTGTCCTGAAATGGGGTATAAACACAGCTGTAATTTCTACATGGTGAAACCAAAATGTTTAAAATGGCCTTTAATAAAATTTGAAAAATAGTGCACCTTAACCACATGAGACAAAATGATGACTCCCTACAAAAGAGCCGAAAATCTCCAGGGCCTGATGATGTTTCCCCCTCTACTCTTAAGCTCTGTGCCAAACAGCTGGCACAGGTCTATACAGATATTTTTAAACCAGTCCCTGCAAACATGTCCTGTCCCTGCCTGCTTCAAAGGTTCATATGCCTAATAATGGTGTTTTATCATTCATGTTTTATTATTATTAATGTTTAGTGTTTTCTGAGTCATTCGTAACTGTCACTATGTCATGTTGTTACTTGTGGGCGGAGCACCAAGGCAAATTCCTTGTATGTGAATACTTGTCCAATAAACTTACTTACATGTGATTTTTTTTTTCCTATTACAAATCTCAAATTGTGGAATACAGAGGCAAATAAATAAATGATGGGATCTTTGTCCCAAACATTATGGAGGTATAAAAAATCAACTTTTTAAAAATAATTTGCAGCAATTATTGTTCATCCTGATAGAAGCATATTACATTATAAGAGGCATAGATAGATAGTGGATAGAAATGTCAAAGACTAGAGGGGACAGCTTTAAGGTGACAGGGGAAACGTTTAAAGATGTATGGGACAAGTTTTTATACACAAATTTGTTGGTCCCTGGAACAAGCTGCCAGGAGTGATGGTGGAGGCAGATATGATAGTGGTATTTAAGATACTTTTAAATAGGCATATGGATATGCTGGAATGCACGGATATGGATCACGTGCAGGCAGAGGCGATTAGTTTCACCTGGCATCATGTTGGTAACGGACATTGTGGGCCAGAGGGCCCGTTTCATTGTTGTATTCCTGACACCCAGAACATGGCGATAAGCCACTTTCTCAAATGGCCATTATCCTTCTTGTGGAAGTCCTGCCACAACATCGTTGGGAAGCAAATTCCTGAATTTAAATGCAATAATAATGGAGCAGCAATATATTTCCATGTTAGGATGATGTGCAGGTGGTGGTGTCCACATACACCTCTGGCCGTTATCTTTGATGATGGAAATTGTGAGGTCAATAGACAATAGACAATAGGTGCAGGAATAGGCCATCCTGCCCTTCGAGCCAGCACCGCCATTCAATGTGATCATGGCTGATCATCCCCAATCAGTACCCCGTTCCTGCCTTCTCCCCATATCCCCTGACTCCGCTATCTTTAAGAGCCCTATCCAGCTCTCTACAATGAGAGCCTAGGTGAATGACTAGTGCATTTGTAAATGGCTCATTGTACCTGCATCTCTTCGTACATGTGCATACGACAATAAACTTGACTTGCCAGTCATTTCATAATTCTCCACCGTTCTTTTTGAACCCTTTTTTGGCTTTCATATTAAAGCACTCCTATAATTTATCTTCTTCATCGAATATTTGTTTATCACTGTTCCTGCTTCATCAAAATCTTCTAATCCTTAGACTTACTACTCGAGTTAATAGTCTTCTTGGCAGCATTGTAAGCATCTTCTTTTAATCTAATGTGAGATTTAATCTACTTAGTAAGCCATGGTGAGATCAATTTTGTGGTGTTTTAATTTTTATTGACGCTCTTCACATATATGAAAGCCATAAAATATCTTCGAAGAAGTTAAGAAATCACAGATTGAGGGGAAAAGGTTTTTTTTTTAAAAGATGGTGTTTGGGGGTAAAATATCTAGAAAAAATCCTCTTGAATCATATTATGTGATTTTAAACTAGTCTGCCACAAGCTACAGTAATTACCTTTATGTTTTTGGAGATTAGGTCCACGTGGCCAGAAGCAATTGCGATGCACTGTAGAAGGAACTTGGTAAACTGGTATACATCCCAATGACCATTCCTGGCGTTCCTTATTCCTTCTTTGAAGTTAATCATTTTCCATTGCCTGAACTAGTTCTTGCATTGCATAACGTGAATGCGCATATGTATTCTAAAGATATATGTATGAAGGCATATATTGTCTGAAGAAGGGTCTCAACCCAAAACGTCATCTATTCCTTACCTCAGCGATGCTGTCTGACCCGCTCAGTTACTCCAGCTTTTTGTGTCTATCTTGTATTTATAATGCTGCCTCAACATGACTACTTATCCTTGTGTTTGGATTAATATACAATTTATTTTCTTAAAATCATTTCCAAGCACGTCAGTAAGTTGAAGGTTTATTTCTCTTTCAGATGGAGATGGTCGGCAGGACCATTTGCTACCGGTGTGCATGGACGACAGTTGCCGTGAGAGTGCCATTTATCGGACAGTGCCAGGTTCTGATCGGGTATGGCCCCATACATCTATGGCTGGTATTAATTTTAAACTAGCACTACATTTTTTGTCTTAACACAGAAGAATGTAGACAATCGGATTCTTTTTCCCAGGGTGGAAATGTCCAACACTAGAGGCATAACTATAAGGTGAGAGAGGGAAGGTTTAATGGAGATGTGCTGGGCAGGCTTTTTACGCAGTCGTGAGGGCCTGGAATGCATTGTCAAGGAAGGTGTTGGAGGAAGGTACGATAGTGGTGTTGAATAGACTTTTAGATAGGACGTGGAAGTGCAGTGAATAGAGGAGTATGGATCCTGTACAGCAGATAAGATCAATTTAACTTGCCATTATGTTCAGCACAAACATTGTGGGCCGAAGGGCCTGGGTCTGTGCTCTTATGGTGTATTTTCTAATTGAGAGACCATTTGTTGGCCAAGTTGGAGATCTACGGGGTAGAGCAGTTAATGTGTTGTGCAAAATGTGGTGATCACATTTGTAAAAATTAAAGTTATTTGTTTGCAGGATCATAGTCGTGATCATCAATATTTTCACCGTACAATGACAAAATATAGACCAATATTCCACCATGGCAAGAATTTGAACAGCTTCATTGAGTCTCATCCACGTTAGCAAGAAATCCTGAAGAAAAGGACAATATCAAAAGAGGTTGTAAGGAAACTAAAATCCCTAAATTATTTGGTTATCAGTATCACAAAACTATAACAAGTTATGCAATTTTTACTTCTTGACAGAATAAAGAATTAGAGTTTCTGGGGAGGGAGAGAATTGCATCGTGAGTGGACTTGGGGATGGTTGATATTTACAATTTGAGAGGAATTTTCATTCTCTGATGTATTGATCTGCTGAACACTGCAATCTCTATGTGATTGCTTCCCATATCTGCAGCATATATCACAACCTAATTTGTTGGCTCCAATACTTTTCAATTTCTATGTCCGTCACAATAAATGATGTCTTACAGATGCTGTAAATGAGATACAAATATAAAATGTTGGAAATACTAAGAAGGTCAGTCAGTATCTGAGGAGATTATAAGGCAGGACCTTTTCAGGGAAAGTAATTTCATCAGAAGAAGGAAAAGTCAGAAATAAAACAAGTTAAAAATTCTCATGTTTGGAGTTCTTGGATTTTCCAGGTAAAGCAGTCGACAATTGCAAATTATTGATAACCTGGTTTACTTACAGGATTTTAGTGTACATTTGTAATCAAGTTATGTTGAGAAAATGGACTATTTTGCTGCCAAGTATTGGCACCTTCAGTATTGTAAAGCCTCTCGGGGGTACACAAAAAGCTGGAGAAACTCAGCGGGTGCAGCAGCATCTAAGGAGCGAAGGAGATAGGCGACGTTTCGGGTCGAGACCCTTCTTCAGACTGGTCAGGGATCAGGGAAACGAGAGATATAGACGGTGATGTGGAGAGATAAGGAACAATGAATGAAAGATATGCAAAAAAGTATCGATGATAAAGGGAACAAGCCATTGTAAGCTGTTTGTGGTGTGAAAATGAGAAGCTGGTGCGACTGGGGTGGGGGAGGGAGATAGAGATAGAGGGAATGCCAGGGCCCGAGGGCTGAGGGAGAGGTGGGAAGGGGAGGAGACAGCAAGGGTTAACAGAATTGAGAAAATTCAATATTCAAGCCCAAAGGATGCAGAACTCCCCAAGCGGAATATGAGGTGCTGTTCCTCCAGCTTGCGGTGTTGCTCACTCTGGCTGTGGAGGAGGCCCAGGACCGAGAGGTCGGATGTGGAATGGGAGGGGGAGTTGAAGTGCTGAGCCACCGGGAGGTCGGGTTGGTTATTGCGGACCGAGCGGAGGTGTTCGGCGAAGCGATCGCCAAGCCTCCGCTTGGTCCTCACCGATATAGATCATCTGGCATCTGGAGCAGCGGATGCAGTAGATGAGGTTGGAGGAGGTGCAGGTGAACCTCTGTCGGACCTGGAAGGACTGCTTGGGTCCCTGAAAGGAGTGGAGGGGGGAGGTGAAGGGACAAGTGTTGCATTTCTTGCGGTTGCAAGGGAAAGTGCCCGGGAAGGGGTAGAGTGGGAGGGGAGGGAAGAATTGACAAGGGAGTTGCGGAGGGAGCGGTCTTTGCGGAAGGCAGACAGGGGGGGAGATGGGAAGATGTGGTGGGTGGAGGGGTCACGTTGGAGGTGGCGAAACTGGCGGAGGACTATATGTTGTATTTGCCGGCTGGTGGGGTGAAAGGTGAGGACCAGGGGGGACTCTGCCCTGTTTGCGAGTGGGGGAATGGGGAGCGAGGGCAGTGTTGCGGGTATGGAGGAGACCCTGGTGCGAGCCTCATCAATAGTGGGGGAGGGGAATCCCCGTTCTCTGAAGAATGAGGCCATTTGTGATGACCTGGTGTGGAACACCTCATCCTGGGAGCAGATGCGGCGTAGACGGAGGAATTGGGAATAGGGGATGGAGTCCTTACAGGAAGCAGGGTGGGAGGAAGAGTAGTCCAGGTAGCTGTGGGAGTCAGTAGGTTTGTAGTGGATGTTGGTCAGGAGCGTATCACCTGCAATAGAGATGGTGAGGTCAAGGAATGGTAGGGAAGTGTCGGAAATGGTCCAAGTGTATTTGAGTGCCGGATGGAAGTTGGTGGTGAAATGAATGAAGTCAGTCAGTTGTGTGTGGGTGCAGGAGGTGACACCAAAGCAGTCGTCGATGTAACGGAGGTAGAGGTCGGGGATGGGGCCCTGGTACGCCGAGAACAAGGATTGTTCGACGTACCCAACAAAGAGGCAAGCGTAGCTGGGGCCCATGCGTGTGCCCATAGCTACGCCTTGTGTTTGGAGGAAATGGGAGGAATCAAAAGAGAAGTTATTGAGGGTGAGGACCAACTCTGCTAGGCGGAGGAGGGTGTCAGTGGACGGGTATGGGTTGCCCCTCTGGTCGAGGAAGAACCGGAGGGCTTTGAGACCGTCCTGGTGGGGGATGGAGGTGTAGAGTGACTGGACGTCCATGGTAAAGATGAGAGGATGGGGGCCTGGAGAATGGAATGCACGGAGCTGACGGAGAGTGTCTGAGGTGTCTTGAACATAGGTGGGGAGGGATTTAACAAAGGGGGATAGGATGGCGTCAAGGTATGTGGAAATGTGTTCGGTGGGGCACGAACAGGCAGAGACAATGGGTCTGCCAGGGCAGTCGGGTTTGTGGATTTTGGGGAGAAGGTAAAATCGGGCCGTGCGGGGCTGGGAAACGATGAGGTCGGAGGCTCGGGGGGGGTAGGGAGCCGGAGCTGATGAAGTCGTTTATGGTGCTCGAGATGGTGGCCTGGTGTTCGTCAGTGGGGTCATGGTCCAGGGGTAAGTAGGAGGAGGTGTCCGAGAGTTGGCGCACGGCCTCCGCTTTGTAGAGATCGACGCGCCAGACTCCCTGTCGGCGGGTTTGATAACCCAGTCTGGGTTGTTACGGAGTGAGTCGATGGCAGTACGTTCAGGGCTGGAGAGATTGGAGTGAGACGGGGGTGGAGAAGTCGAGGCGGTTGATGTCCCGACGGCAGTTCTGGATAAATAGTTCTACAGCCGGAAGGCTACGAGGGGGGGTCCAAGTGGAGGTGGTACGTGGGAGACAGGAAAAGGGATCATCAGTGGGTGGCGAGCGCTTCTTCCCGTGGAAGAACGCTGTGAGGCGGAGGCGACGGTTAGAAGAGCTCCAAGTCGTGGTGGGCGCGGAACTCATTGAGGTGGGGACGGAGGGGGACAAAGGTGAGACCTCTGCTGAGGACAGACCGTTCGATGTCGGAGAGGGGGAGGTCCGGGGGGATGGTGAACACGCGGCAAGGATGGGGGTTGTGGCCGGAGGAAGGCAGGTGAGTGTCTGAGGACGAAGCGTTGTGTGGTGGGGGGGTGGAGGGTAGTCAGAGGGTGGGGGGGTATGGGGGCTGTGGTGTGGGTGGGGAAGAGCAGGGGTTACATGGTAGGGGGGGGGATGGTAAAGCCTCTCTCTGGACCTGGTTAACCACAAGTAAATACTGAGAAATTTAAAGTATTGATGTATCATTTCTCTAACTATGTGATTCAGCAACAAGCTCCAATATAGAGTTTGGAAGCGGCGCATTGGGCCATCATACAACTGATATAGACAGACAAATAAAGTTATCTGACGTTGTAAACCTTAATGTAAAAAACAAAAGTACTAGTGGAACTCGGAAGCATCGGAGATGTCCTCATTCTTTAGGGAACGGGGGTTCCCCTCTTCGACCATAGACGAGGTCCGCACCAGGGTCTCCTATATCCCATAGCTCCACTCTCGCTCCCCATCCCCCCCCCACTCGTAACAAGGACAGAGTCCCCTTTGTCCTCGCCTTCCACCCTACCAGGCGTCACATACAACAGATAATCCTCCGACATTTTCGCAACCTCCAACGGGATCCCACCACTGGCCACATCTTCCCATCTCCTCCCCTTTCGGCTTTTCGCAGAGACCGCTCTCTCCGTAACTCCTTGGTCAATTTGTCCCTTCCAACCCAAACCGCCCCCTCCTCTGGTACTTTCCCTTGCAACCGCATGAAATGCTACACTTGTCGCTTTACCTCCCCCCTTGACTCCATCCAAGGGCCCAAGCAGTCTTTCCAGGTGAGGCAGAGGTTCACCTGCACCTCCTCCAACCTCATCTATTGCATCCGCTGCTCTAGGTGTCAACTGCTCTACATCGGTGAGACCAAGCGCAGGCTTGGCGATCGTTTCGCCCAACACCTTCGCACAGTTCACATTAACCAACCCGATCTCCCGGTGGCTCAGCACTTCACCTCCCCCTCCCATTCCAAATCTGACCTTTCTGTCCTGGGCCTCCTCCATGGCCAGAGTGAGTCCCACTGCAAATTGGAGGAGCAGCACCTCATATTTCGCATGAGTAGTTTACACCCCAGCAGTATTAACGTTGACTTCTACAATTTCAGGTAGTCCTTGCTTTCTCCCTCCCCTTCTCAGCTCTCCCACAGCCTACTGTCTCTGCCTCTTCCTTTCTTCTTCCCCCCACCTCCACATCAGTCTGAAGAAGGGTTTCAACCCGAAACGTCACCTATTCCTTCGCTCCATAGATGCTGCCTCACCCGCTGAGTTTCTCCAGCATTTTTGTCTACCTTTGGTTTTTCCAGCATCTGCAGTTCTTTCTTAAACAATGGAACTCAGCAGATCAGATATCAAATGTGGAACGTATTGATAAACAACATTTTGGTTCGGAACCTTCATACTGATGTCGAATTTCATCTTGGATCCAGATGGTTGGAACTTGGCCAGCCAGAAGATAAGGTGCTATTCCTTAAACATGTGCTGGGCGTCAATGCGACAGAGAATTAAGATGAAAGGCAAAGGGAAGCCCAAGGCCCTCTGAACTGAACGCAGACCTTCTGCAAAGTGGTCGACCTATCTGCATTTAATTTCTCCACTGTCGAAGGGACCAGATTGTGAATACCAAACGTGATTGGAAGTGCAAGTGAATCACTGGCTCATTTGGAAAAACGATTTGTTTTGGTCCTTGAATGGTGGGAAGAGAAGAGTTGAAAGGACAAGTGTAAAAAGGGAAAGTGCTATGTGAAGCAGGGTCATGGGTGGGCACAGAACAGTGGACCAGGGAGATGGTCTGTTGAATGCAGAAATCTCTGACATGGAATGTGAGGACCGGGGGGCTTCGATCCTTGTTCTGTGCTGGAGCTAGATTGAGAGCAGAGATACGGGAAATAGAAAAAATATGTTCAAGGGCTGTGTTAACAATGGTAATCGAGAAACCATGGTTCAGGAAGAAGGAAGGCATTTCAAAGCAACCTGTACAGAAAGTGTCATCATTAAAGCAGAGATGGTGGAATATGGCAAAGGGAATAGAGTCCTTACAGGCTAGCAGGTTGTGACATAGAGTAGTTGTGATAGCTATGGGAGTAGGTAGGTTGTGTAGACAGGCATTTGTGAATTAATTCCAATTGATGTATGACGACAGATTAGAAATATGATACGAGTTAATTGATGTTTGATTTCGATGGTCTTTGGCTAAAAATCCTTATGTTTCACATTAACAGTGGATACCGATTTTATCTAATCTGAAGAATGGTGATACTATTTGGGGATTTGCTTCACGAGAGCCAACAGTTTTGTTGCCCAATCCATTTCCGATCTCCATTCATTTAGGGGACTATAATATGGATGGGTTTCCTGATGCATTGGCCATACTGAAGAACACCTCAGGCAGGTAGGCTGATATTTCTTTTAAACAATATTGTGGGTGGTAGAAAGCTCTCTAAATTATTCTCAAGTTATTTTTAAAGATGCAGTGCATGCACATCATAAAATGTTTATATGTCAGAAAATCAATGCGTAACAGAGAGATTACTCTCTATAAATGCTTCACAATAACTTGATAAGTTTGACTCCTTTCTAATACATGGCATTTCTGGATATTTATTCGCATGTTGTCGTCATTCTGTAATCACGATTGTCTCTTTGTGCAAACAGTAATACTCTAACCTCTCATGTGGCATGCAAATCTCAATAGTTACCGGGGAGAAGACAGCTTGTCTTGACTTATTACTGTTCTATCTCGTATTTCCTTCACTTGTATTAAAGAGGTTGGCAGAAGTATATATGGATCGGGAAACCTGCTCCCAGGCAGGGTTTGACTCCAGGTATTTTTCAGCTTTTTGATTTGTCCTACAGGGCTCTCACTTAACTTTTTTTCCCTGTTGTCAGCCAGGCAACCTTGGCAGCATTTCAGGTTGCCAAATGACAGTTTAGGTGGTCATTTAAGACGGTTTGCAGGACGCGTGCGATAATGTGCTCGGACGAAGTGCGTAGTTACCAGTCGGAATTATACTCAATGAAGCATTCACATATTATTTCTGCTTCAAATAAAGTCACAAACTAAACATATTCACCAATCAAGACATGATATATACCACAATGACATGCAGCAAAAGAACCAAACAGTATCTCATCTCTTTTTACACGTTGCAATGAATGCAATTTCTATTATTTCTTTCCACTGCCAAACATAAATCTGGTTGGATTATTCAGCGTATGATCAACCTCGGTGAGACCAAGTGCAGGCTTGGCGATCGCTTCGCACAACACCTCCACTCAGTTTGCAATATCCAACCTGATCTCCCGGTGGCTCAGCACTTCAGCTCCCCCTCCCATTCGGAATCCGCCCTTTCTGTCCTGGGCCTCCTCCATGGCCAGAGTGAGGCCCACCGCAAATTGGAGGAACAGCACCTCATATTTTGCTTGGGTAGTTTACACCCCAGTGGTATGAACATTGGCTTCTCCAATTTCAGGTAGTTCTTGCTTTCTCTCTACTTCCCATCCCATTGCCAGCTCTCCCACAGCCTACTGTCTCTGCCTCTTCCTTTCTTCCCCCCTCCCCCCCCCCGACATCAGTCTGAAGAAGGGTCTCGACCCGAAACGTCGCCTATTCCTTCATTCCATAGATGGTCAATTCGTCCCTTCCCACTCAAACCACCCCCTCTCCTGGCACTTTCCCTTGCAACTGCAGGAAATGCTACACCTGTCGCTTTACCTCCCCCCTTGACTCCATTCAAGGACCCAAGCAGTCTTTCCAGGTGCGCCAGAGGTTCACCTGCACCACCTCATATAACCATATAACAATTACAGCACGGAAACAGGCCTTCTCGGCCCTTACAGTCCGTGCCGACCATTTGTTTTCCCCTAGTCCCATCTACCTGCACTCAGACCATACCCCTCCATTCCCTTCCCGTCCATATACCCATCCACTTTACTTTTAAATGTTAAAATCGATCCTGCCTTCTGCTGGAAGCTCGTTCCACACAGCCACCACCCTCTGAGTAAAGAAGCTCCCCCTCACATTACCCCTAAACCTCTGACCCTCAATTCTCATGTCATGCCCTCTTGTTTGAATTTTCCCTACCCTCAATGGGAAAAGCTTATCCACATCAACTCTGTCTATCCCTTTCATCATTTTAAAGACCTCAATCAAGAAGACCTTAACCTTCTGCGCTCCAAAGAATAAAGACCTAACTTGTTCAACCTTTCTCTGTAACATAGTTGCTGGAACCCAGGCAACATTCTAGTATATCTCCTCTGTACTCTCTATATTTTGTTGACATCCTTCCTATAATTAGGCAACCAAAATTGTACACCATACTCCAGAATTGGTCTTACCAATGCCTTGTACAATTTTAACATTACTTCCCTACTCCTATATTCAATGCTCTGATTTATAAAGGCCAGCACACCAAAGGCTTTCTTTACCATCCTATCTACATGCAATTCCACCTTCAGGGAACTATGCACAGTTATTCATAGATCTCTCTGTTCCACAGCATTCCTCAATTCCCTACCATATATCATGTACTTCCTATTTTGATTTGTCCTGCCAAGATGTAGCACTTCACACTTATCAGCATTAAACTCCATCTGCCATCTTTCAGCCCACTTTTCCAAATGGCCCAAATCTCTCTGTAGACTTTGAAAATCTACTTCATTATCCACAACACCACCTATATTAGTATCATCTGCAGACTTACTTATCCAATTTTCCACCCCATCATCCAGATCATTGATGTACATGACAAACAACAGTGGACCCAACACAGATCCCTGAGGCACCTCACTGGTCACCGGCTTCCAACCTGACAAACAGCCATCCACCATTACTCTCTGACATCTCCCATTCAGCCACTGTTGAATCCATCTTGCTACTCCGCCATTAACACCCAAACATCCCCTGCTCTACATCGGTAAGACCGAGCGTAGGCTTGGCGATCGCTTCTCCCAATACCCCCGTTCGGTTCGCAATAACCAACCAAGTAAGTAAGGATTTCATTGTTCTAACTGGGACGTGAGAGAATAAACACTCTTGACTCTTGATTTACGTCGCGAATGTGTGGGAAAGAACTAGTGTACGGGTGATCGGCGTGGACACGCTGGGTCGAAGGACCTGTTTCCGCGCTGTATCTTTAAATTAAACTAAAAACACTAAAACCAGAGGAAATCTAAAGAAGGGTCTCCACCCGAAACGTCACCCAATTTCTTCTATCCAGAGATGCTGGCTGTTCCTCTGCACAATTAAAGTATGGAATAGTCTTAACCCTACCATAGTTACCCAACCAGACACAACTAAATTTACGGTAGCTCTTATTTCCCAAGAACCTTTTTTGCTTAAGTCCAAGTCAAGAGAGTTTTATTGTCATGTGTTCCAGATAGGACAATGACATTCTTGCTTGCTGCAGCACAACAGAATATGTAAACATAACATGGAACAGGAGTTCAGTGTGTCTATATACCATAGACCATATATATATATACACAATAAATAAAGAGATAAAGTGCAATAGGCTATTATTTTTCAGAGTTTGGTGGTGGTGTGTCCACTCCTGTTTAAATTCCATTTGGAATATTTTTGGAGGACCAGGAAACCCAGAAGCAAGAGTTACTCCAGGGAGTTACTCCAGCTCCAGGGAATGATTTTGCATTGGTTCTCAGCGGTCACAGCGAGGCGGTGACCGGACAGCAATGGCGGCCAGATCTCCCACAATGCAAAGGGAGAGAGAAAGTGGCCGATGCCGACCAGTTGCCGTGGCAGTGCGCTTGTGCAGGGCGGCACATGCGCACAACCATGGCTGATGATGTGTTAAAGAAGGAACTGCAGATGCTGGAGAATCGAGGGTACACAAAAAGCTGGAGAAACTCAGCGGGTGCAGCAGCATCTAAGGAGCGAAGGAGATAGGCGACGTTTCGGGTCGAGACCCTTCTTCAGACTGGTCAGGGATCAGGGAAACGAGAGATATAGACGGTGATGTGGAGAGATAAGAAACAATGAATGAAAGATATGCAAAAAAGTATCGATGAAACGTCGCCTATCTCCTTCGCTCCTTAGATGCTGTTGCACCCGCTGAGTTTCTCCAGCTTTTTGTGTACCCATGGCTGATGATGTGCTGGCCGTGGTTGTGCGCATGTGCAGGGGGAGGATGTGCAGGTGGCCGGCAAATGAGGAGCGAGCAGAGACCCGGACACGAATGGCGGGTGGAGACGGAGAGTGACAGAGAGAGAGATAGAGAGGGGGGCCCGCTGAGAGTTAAACGATAGGTGTCCCGGTTGCTTGCCAAGCCGGGCAAAATGGCATGGCATTTAGGTTGCCCGGCGGCACTTTAGGTCGCCATTGGCACCCAGGCAACCGCTAATTTCGAGCCCTGTCTTATGTTTCAAGTCTGATGTTTCAATCTTTCATGGGGTGCAAAAGTTATCCTTTATCACACTCGGATCCAAGTGCCTTGCTGGGCCTTTTCTTGAGCAACCAGATTGTCACATATAGATAAGAATGGGAAGGATGCTGCATTTCCTTTCCTAAAATGATTGTTTGTGCTTTTATGATCATTGTGCTGATTTTAATTTAGTTTCCGTTTCATTTTATCAGTTGAATTTAAATTCCCCAGCTGCGATATGAACTAGAAGTCTGCAATCAATTATCCAGATGGCTGGATACCTTGCTACTGTACAGATTGGGGAGATGTTTCATTAAGTGTTAAGTGTTCAATAACCAAATCCTCAAATGCTGCTTGTCAGCATGAAATAGTGATAGTTGACAAACATGCATCTCACGGCACAGAAGGCCCAAGTATTCCAACCATTCTAACTTATTGAGATTTAAATCAATCCCAGCTGTAAGATTTTGTGTCTGAGAAGTGGCACTGTGGCTCAGCAGATAATGCTGCTGTCTCACAGCTCCAGAGACTGGACTTTTATCCAAAAGGGCCTGTCCCACTAACACGACTTTTCAGCGACTGTCTTCGACCTTCAAGCTCGAGGGCACTCGCCTGAAAAACTTCGAGCTGGATCGACCCTCAGCGATGAAACCACGAGCCGGATCAACCGTCTGCGCATACACACACGCACACACACAAACACATTGCATAGGCGGTTGCCAGTGAAAGCAGGGGAGCGCTGTCTGAAATTCACACCCGCGATGAACAGGAATGTAAAAGACGGCTGGCACTGTTACAGCAAGTCCTTTAGAAAGCGCGGAGATGTGGGGGGGAGAGAAGGAGTGGAGACACTTTTAAGAAGCCAGACAAATTTTAATAAAGTTAAGCAGTCATTTAACATTACCGGTCGGTTTACTTACCTTTTTTTCTCAACGAGCTTTACCTTTGACTACCCTCGATTACCTATGATAGCATTACGACCTACTATGACTTACCTCGACTAAACCTACGAGTAAAAAAAATCAATTTTTTTCCATGGCGACCTTTTTCTACTCGCGGGCATTTTTCAGCATGTTGAAAAAAAATGCCGTGACCTAGCTGAGGCCTCGGGTACGCGGGGACTACTCTCAAGCATGAAGGAGAGTTACAAAGACCTCCTAGGACCTCGTGTCGACAATGCTGCGAGTATGAGTTGAGGGAAAACTCTTCTAAACTCGCGAATTAGGTCCCCGCAGTGGGACAGGCCCTTAACTTTGTGGAGTTCACATCTTCGCCCTGTGACAGCACGAGTTTCCTTTGGGTGCTTAATCTCCTCCCACATCTCAAAGGCAGGTTAACAGACTGCTTTGAATTACACCTTGTGTGGGAGAGTCAGGATGGAGCACATGAGAGAGAATTGGTATTGGTAAATGGGATTATTGTGAATACTTTTGAGAGCCTGCCAGTATCGATCAGATGGGCTGAATATGTTGAAAATACATTTAAAATGCAAAGTGAGACACAAAATATGCTCCATCTGCAAATGAGAAGCTAATCTGGAAAAGACATTCCAGGACATCCAATTACATTACTAAAATAAATTAAATCATTTGAAATGGCCTACAATACATTTACATCTCCCAAAATAACATGGTAGTAATTTCCAAGCTAATCTTAATGTTAAGCTATTGGTTAACGATTTTGTTGATGCTCCATTAATTTAAAAACAATCTAATTTTTGTAGTTTTCATTTAGAAATTATATGGAATTTTATGAGCTAATTTTAGTGCCATAAATCTTTCTTGGATACCTAGACATTTGGCTTGATGTAAACTAATATCATATAGCATGACAGCAAATTTTCTGGTTAAATAAATCCTTTTGAAGCAATGTAATAGAAATTAAAAGCTGTTTGTTTTACATTACAACAATGAAATGTTGGTTACCATGGTAACACAGAATGTAACAGCTTCCACCTTTAGTAGCTGATGCAGACTATAATACACATTTAATGCATGGAGTAGTTGTTCCAAAGCATGTCTCTCGTGACTTAGTTTCTTATTCGGTAATTGTACCAGTGTAATTTAAATGTCAGGAGCTATCTAATATATTTTTTAAAGAAAATCACTTTCTGCTGTAAGTTTTAAAGCTGGAGTGTAAAATGGGAATAATACAAAAAAAAACAAATTGCATGGATTCCATTGTCAATATGCACCACATTAACTTTATTAATCACGAGAGAAAATAGCAGCAGCAAGCTCACATGCAAGTTGACCTAAGCATTACTGCACTGGAGCAGATGGAGTAAGATGTGATGTATTTTGACTGAATGCATCAGCAAACAACAAAGTTATGCCAAATTCTTTGGTAATGACAGTACCTTTTAATCAAGACCATGTGTCCGACTTAATTTAAACGCCCTTGAGTGCTGCTGTCACAACACAACTGGTCATTATCAATCAAAGGCACAACGTACAAAATGCTCCCTGCAACGTGTGAATTTACCGATGTAAAAGAATGGCAACAACTCTCTGCCTCAGGCTAACTTTCTATTCACTATTGAAAGCACTCATTCTCTATCTCACAACCAACTAAAAGCAGCCACTCTAACCATCACCCAAAATATTAATTCCTCCCACCAATGTTGCACCGTCTCGGTGCTGTTTACCTCCTACATAGGCCCAACCCTATTCCTTGTGTTGAAAACAGTACTAGAGTAAATGCCTATTCATCATACAGATAGCCAAACACAAGACCTCAACGGTGAAACGGACAGAAGATGATTGCGGACCTTAGTGGAGCGTCACAACGGCTGGGAAGGCGGATGAAGGCTGCAGCAGAAACGGGTCTCCGGTCGTCTTGGACTCCATTCCACTGGATCCTGACCCAGATCTGTCAAGGACCGTGGGGTGGCTGTCTGTGCACCAGTCTCCCCACGTTAAACAAAGTCACGCACTGGCATCCTCCAACCCTGGAGACACCCATGGTCAGCCATGACCGAAGGGGGCCTAAGAAGATCCAAACACAATTCAGTGAGAAACTTGCGAAACATAAAGCTGTTGAAACAAATTGCAATGTCTTAAAGTCCATCAATGAGACATGCAAGGAAACAGTAGGCTTTATTTTCTGTTGCTTTCGGATTAGTTTGATGTAAGTGATGCCAGAATTAAACATCATCTGGAATGGAAGAAGAAACCCTCCATGACTGGCAGAGTCAACCTACATCAAACCAAAACCATGTAACCTATCAAAGGCTTAAAGTTGAGCCCAAGGGTAACTTTCAGGAATCAAAATCAAATCATGTTTGGGGAAGGCAAAAGAAATCCAGCAATTTGTTGAAGTTTCTTTAATGCAACCAAGATCTTGTGGATTCACCCCACGTAGATTTGTAAATGGCAGTATGCTTCTCACAAAGAACAACATGAAGGAGTGCTGGAAAGAGCACAAACGTAACCTTCTGAACTGTGGTGACAGATGACGCAATTTTATTCTTCCGGCAATATATAGTTGGAGATGCTCTTTGCAGTCCGGAAAAAGTTAATGTCAAGTCATGTTTTCAGTCATATGCACAAGTACAATGAGATACCAGTACAATGAAATCTTGCTTTCAGCAGCATCACAGACACATAGACCCAGATAACACACACAACATAAATTACACATAATTTACTCAAAATTCTGCAAGACAGTGAAAATGTTTAAAATAGTGGAAAAACACCTCAGTGCAAAACACAATTAGAGAACGTCCATGGAAGTACAAGAAGTGTTCCAAGTTAGAAAGATAGAAGATAGGTGCAGGAGGGGGCCATTTGGCCCTTCAAGCCAGCACCACCATTCATTGTGATCATGGCTGATCATCCACAGTCAGAAACCCGTGCCTGCCTTCTCCCCATACCCCTTGATTCCACTAGCCACAATAATTCTATCTAACTCTTTTAAATTCATCCAGTGAATTGGCCTCCACTGCCTTCCGTGACGGAGAATTCCACAAATTTACAACTCTCTGCGTGAAAACGTTTTTTCTCATCTCAGTTTTAAATGGCCTCCCCT
Organism: Okamejei kenojei; assembly: GCA_035221665.1. NCBI lineage: Eukaryota > Metazoa > Chordata > Chondrichthyes > Rajiformes > Rajidae > Okamejei > Okamejei kenojei. The sequence continues at coordinate 3,756,731 of CM069147.1, read as the reverse complement.
TTATTCTTTGTTCACATATAAAAATACTTACTGTAGCTTACTTTAGAGATACAACATGGAAACAAGCCCTTCATCCCACCGAGTCCACGCTGACCATTGATCACCCGTTCACCCTAGTTAACCCACCATACACACGGGGCAATTTTACAAAGGCCAATTAATCCACAAACCTGCATGTTTTTGGCATGTCAGAGGAAACCGGATGAAACACTCGCAGTCACAGGGATAAGGAGTAAACTCCCAGACAGACTGCACTTGAGGTCAGGATTGAACCCAGATCTCTTGCGCATCTCTTGCAACCCACTACATCTGGAAATACTATGATAGTTGTTAAAAATGGTTAAGGACTAAAATGAAAGCTGCCTTGTTTGAATTCATGCAGCATTGAAACAAGATAAATACACTGAAATAAGTGACAAGCTGACAGTTTTTGCAGAGTTATAGTGGCAAGGGGATCAAAATAGAGAAGTAAGTATTCTGGAGTACTTAATATTTCAGAAAGATTGGCAGAAAGGAAGGGAGCTGCTCTGTTAATAAAGATGAGATCAATATCTTGGTGAACAATGACCTTGGATTAATAGATCGATGTATAATTGGGGGTATTTCAGTGAATGTTCCTGGGATGAAGGGGCACCTCGTGGGGGAAAATTCAGCAGGTTGGCCCCTACATTCTTTGGAATTTAGATGAAGAATAGGTGATATTACTGAAACATGAGATACCCAGGGGGGTTGACAGGGTAGGTGCTGCGAGAATGTTTCCTTTCAGCGGGGAATCTCGAGCTAGGCAGACAGCTTCAAAATAAAAGGTTACTAAGGACAGTGATGAATAGAAATGTATTCTCTCAGCGAGTGACGAATCTTTAGAATTCTCTGCCACAACAAGCTGTGTTTATCGGGGAGTCAAAGATTATGAATTGAGGCAGGGAGGAAGAATCGAGATCAAGATCTTATTGAATGTCAGTGCGAGCTCCAGGGCCTGCTCCCACTTCATGTGGCTCATGCTGGCATACTTGGTGCTTAGAAATTGCTTTCTTTGAGTTAGTAAGGTGATAAAACCCCAAAGATTTAACACAACCATGTGTCTCAGGGTAACTTGTGTGTTAGTTAATCCATAAACAAAGTACTGCTATGAGAGTTTCATATTTTGATCGTATTCCACAGTGGAATTTTCTATGGTTGTTCAGGATTAAATGAAAATCTTGTATACTTCAACTTTAATAGGTAACAGAACAGCCATCGCAGTGTATCATTTGAGAATTTTTCATTCACCTGCACTTTTATCTGCCTCGGAAGTAAACGTCTTGCAGATGCGGCACAGTGGCGCAGCGGTAGAGTTGCCAATTCATAATCACCATTCAGCAGGAAGGTATTACAAGCACACAGAGAGTACCAAGGAGAAAGCCAGACCATACTTGACTGACAAAGTTAAGGGAATATCAAATCGGAAATTAGAACAACCAAATTGACAAACGTTAGTGGTGGACTGGAGGACTTGGAATTTTTCAGAAATCAAAACTGGAGGACTGAAACCCAATTTAAAAAAATAATAATAATAATTTTTAAAGATGAGAAATTAGTTATGAGAGTAAACTGGAAAGTAAATAAATAGCACGAATTTCTTTGGATATATAAAAAGGAAGATGCAGCTTGGTGGGACCCTGGAGAATGAGACTGGGGAATTAATAATGGGAGGGTACACAAAATGCTGGAGAAACTCAGCGGGTGCAGCAGCATCTATGGAGCGAAGGAAATGGGCAACGTTTCGGGCCGAAACCCTTCTTCAGATTAATAATGGGAAACGGAAATGGCAGATAATTGAAAGCAATATCTTGCATCAATCTTCAGGGTGGAGCACACTTCAAGCATCCCAAGGGTAACTGATGGCCTAGTTTGAAACGGGAGAGAAGAATGGACAATAGTCTATATCAAGAAGGAGAAAGTACTGGAAAAACTAGTGGGACAAAAGGCAGACAAGTCATTGGACGTTTAATCCAGGAAAATGTGAGGTCATGTACTTTGGTAGGAGAAGTAAAAAGCAGACTTATGGAATGGAGAAACATTGTAAACGGATACTGGAGAACATGGGTATCTTGGTGTTTCTGTGAATACAATCCAGACGGCCTGTATTGTTACAATTGCTGAGGCAACACCTGCAGCACAGTGCATTTTATTCAAGAAAGAGTTCAAGAAAGAAAGGCTAACTTTGAGGGAATGCGTGAGGATTTTAAAGGAGTGAATTGGGACACTTTGTTTCATGGGAAGGATGTAGAAGAGAAATGGAGGACATTTAAAGGGGAAATTGTAAGAGTACAGAATCTTTATGTCCCTGTTAGGTTGAAAGGAAATAGTAAAAATTGGAAAGAGCCATGGTTTTCAAGGGAAATTAGACACTTGTTTCGAAAAAAGAGAGATATCTACAATAATTATAGGAGGCATGGAGTAAATGAAGTGCTAGAGGAGTATAAAGAATGTAAAAAGAATCTTAAGAAAGAAATTAGAAAGGCTAAAAGAAGATATGAGGTTGCTTTGGCAAGAAAGGTGAAAGTAAATCCAAAGGTTTTCTACAGCTATATTAATAGCAAAAGGATAACGAGGGATAAAATTGGACCATTAGAGAACCAGAATGGACAGCTATCTGCAGAGCCAAAAGAGATGGGGGAGATATTGAACAATTTCTTTTCTTCGGTATTCACCAAGGAGAAGGATATTGAACTCTGTGAGGTAAGGGAAAAAAGTAGAGTAGCTATGGAAACTATGAGATTCAAAGAGGAGGAAGTACTGACACTTTTGAAAAATATAAAGGTAGATAAGTCTCCAGGTCCTGACAGGATATTCCCTAGGACATTGAGGGAAGTTAGTGTAGAAATAGCAGGAGCTATGACAGAAATATTTCAAATGTCATTAGAAACGGGAATAGTGCCGGAGGATTGGCGTACTGCGCATGTTGTTCCATTGTTTAAAAAGGGTTCAAAGAATAAACCTAGCAATTGTAGACCTATTAGTTTGACGTCAGTGGTGGGCAAATTAATGGAAAGGATACTTAGAGATAATATATATAAGCATCTGGATAAACAGGGTCTGATCAGGAACAGTCAACATGGATTTGTGCCTGGAAGGTCATGTTTGACAAACCTTCTTGAATTTTTTGAAGCGGTAACTAGGGAAATTGATGAGGGTAAAGCAGTGGATGTTGTCTATATGGATTTCAGTAAGGCCTTTGACAAGGTTCCCCATGGAAGGTTGGTTCAGAAGGTTCAATCTTTGGGTGTTAATGGCGGAGTAGCAAGATGGATTCAACAGTGGCTGAATGGGAGATGTCAGAGAGTAATGGTGGATGGCTGTTTGTTAGGTTGGAAGCCGGTGACCAGTGGGGTGCCTCAGGGATCTGTGTTGGGTCCACTGTTGTTTGTCATGTACATCAATGATCTGGATGATGGGGTGGAAAATTGGATAAGTAAGTATGCAGATGATACTAAGATAGGTGGTATTGTGGATAATGAAGTAGATTCTCAAAGTCTACAGAGATATTTGGGCCATTTGGAAAAGTGGGCTGAAAGATGGCAGATGGAGTTTAATGCTGATAAGTGTGAAGTGCTACATCTTGGCAGGACAAATCAAAATAGGACGTACATGGTAAATGGTAGGGAATTGAGGAATGCTGTGGAACAGAGGGATCTAGGAATAACTGTGCATAGTTCCCTGAAGGTGGAATCGCATGTAGATAGGGTGGTAAAGAAAGCCTTTGGTGTGCTGGCCTTTATAAATCAGAGCATTGAATATAGGAGTAGTGTTAAAATTGTACAAGGCATTGGTAAGACCAATTCTGGAGTATGGTGTACAATTTTGGTCGCCTAGTTATAGGAAGGATGTCAACAAAATAGAGAGAGTACAGAGGAGATTTACTAGAATGTTGCCAGGGTTCCAGCAACTATGTTACAGAGAAAGGTTGAACAAGTTAGGTCTTTATTCTTTGGAGTGCAGAAGGTTAAGGGGTGACTTGATTGAGGTCTTTAAAATGATGAAAGGGATAGACAGAGTTGAAGTGGATAAGCTTTTCCCATTGAGGGTAGGGAAGATTCAAACAAGAGGGCATGACATGAGAATTAAGGGACAGAAGTTTAGGGGTAACGTGAGGGGGAACTTCTTTACTCAGAGGGTGGTGGCTGTGTGGAATGAGCTTCCAGCAGAGGTGGTGGAGGCAGGATCGATTTTAACATTTAAAAGTAAAGTGGATAGGTATATGGACGTGAAGGGAATGGAGGGGTATGGTCTGAGTGCAGGTAGATGGGACTAGGGGAAAACAAATGGTCGGCACGGACTGGAAGGGCCGAGAGGGCCTGTCTCCGTGCTGTAATTGTTATATGGTTTATATTATCATTGAATACAGTCCAGAAGAGATACATTGGGCTAATTACTGGCATTTGGGGACGGTCCTATAACTAATGGTCAAAATAATTAGATCTGTACTCATTAAAGTTTAGAAGAATGAAGGTGATCTTATTGAAAAATATAACATCCAAAAGCGACATGACGTTAGATTTTGAGATGTTTCCACTAGTGACAGAATCTTGAATGAGGGTTATCATTACAAGATAAAGTAAAAAAAGTAAAGTGTCCTTTATTGTCATTCAGACCTTTCAGCCTGTAAAGAAATGTCATTACCTTACAGTCATAACATATAATAAAAAACAAAACACACAATAAAGACATATTTAACATCCACCACAGTGAGTTCACCAGGCACCTCCTCGCTGTGGTGGAAGGCTAAAGTCTTAAAGTCTTTGTCTTCTTCCCTCCTTATTCTCTATCTGCGCTGAGGCGATCCGGGCCTCCGATGTTATTGTTCACTAGGCCCGCGGCCGAGCCTTCGAAGTCGGACTGCAGCCACCACCATCGCCGGAACGCTGGAACCCCGCCCCAGCTCCAAAGCAGGGTCCGCAGCTGGAATGCTGGAGCACCGCAGCTCTGAAGCCGGAGCACCGCAGCTCTGAAGCCGGGCCGCTGCTGGAACGCCACCGCTGGAGCACCACAGCTCTGAAGCCGCTGGAACGCTGGAGCACCGCCATAGCACCGAGGCCGCTAGCTCCGCCATTAGGCCTCAGCACAGACGGTGACGGGGGACAGGACAAGAAAAGTTGCACCACCCCAAAGGGAGAGACTAAAACCCTGTTTCTCCCCCTCCCCCCCCTCCCCCCCCCCCCCCCCCACACACACACCACACACACACACATACACAGCCTAATAAACCAAAATTCTAACTAAAACAGACACAAGAAGACATAAAGAAAAGAAAAAACAGAGGGACTGCAGGTGAGCCGCAGCTGCCAGGCAGCGCCGCCACTTCCGTAATTGCAGGCAACCATGCAAATATGCAACTATTTGCAGAAGGTAGTGAACTCCTGCTGCTCTCTACTTGGGGAATTGAGGAGAGTAGAACACATGAGCTATTTAAACTGGCACAAAGGAGGAGTTGAGGACTGGGGCACATTAACTAAGATCATAATGAACAGCAGGACAGACCTGACAGACCAGGTGGTCTACACCTCTTCTGTGTTCTTGTTCCAGCCTCCAGACTGCACAGTATGGACTAACCGGCTAACGAGCAAAGGAATGAGCATAATCCAGTCTAGCCTCCAGCACCTGCTCCAAATGTCATCCAGCATGTGATGATGCATGTCTCAATCTGTTTGACAGTGTACTAAATGGAACTCACACTTTGATTGCTTTCATCCTCTGCTGTAATACCAGTGGAGATTGTGGCTATCATTCTTTGCACCATGGAAAGGCGTTTGAAAGGATGGTGAGGTTGAAGACGGACTCCTCCAGGGCCATTGTGCTGAGCATAGTCAGGTGCATTCATTCTTGAAAGATTTTGCCTGCAGTCTGCCCAAAGTTACTCTGAGTCCCATGGTACAACCCTGGTATCCAGCTATCCTGCAGTCCTGGTCTGGCTGCAGTCCATTAGTGTAAGGGGACTTTGAAATGGAGGCCCGAGCTCCCAATTATATTTTAATGTCCACTGAGTATCAGAATCCCCTGCCTTACAAATTGCCTGATTCATGCAAATCCAACTTTATACAAAATCTCCCTTTAATTTTTCAAGCATATTCATGTTACATGGTATTAATGTAAGGTATTAATGTTGCATGCTATTAATAACTGGACACAGCATATATTCCATTAGTTCTATCATGAGTAGTGTGAGGGCGGTCATTCCATGAAATGAAAAAATTATGGCAAGTGTGTGTCGAGCGATACAATGTGGGTAGCTATAGAAAACACGTTTCCAACTAATAGAAACATTGTGTTCTGGACAGATCTTGGGAACGGAACCCTTGCGTAACTCGGCGGCTGCTTGTGCTTGTAACTAAACAGATGGATAGTCTGACGTGCTGTTATTCCTGCTACTCATCTGAGATGGATTGAGCACAAGGGTGATGTCATGTTGTTGAGAGAAATTGTTAAGAAGGTTCATTTTGAATTTTCTGGTCTTTATCAGGCAGAAAATTGTTGGAAGGTTGAGGGAAAATTGTGGGATCTGAGATGTATTGATCTTCAGCCCATCATTGATTCCCTCTCCTCCAACTAATTGATCCTCTGGTCATGTTTTCCTGATAAAATTATTGGTGAGCTTGTTTCAGTGTGTATGCATGAAAGACAAACCGGGGTTTAATAATTATGTATGTACTATGTGAGATGATTGTGTGAGTGTTGGATGGGCAGTAAGCATGAGCATGATCATTCTTATTTGATTGGAACTTGTTGCAGTACACAACTATAATGTCAGAATAACAAATGCAAACCTCCTGCTGATTTCCATTTTGCTATATTTTATGGATAACATGATTTGTGTACAACATGGTTAACATCATCTGTGTATCTGGTATTTTTATTTTTTAAATAATTTGTTAAAGGATTAGGTAAAGAAGAATGTTAAAAGATGCATCGTAGGACTAATCTTTGCATTCTTTAATTTTGTATAGAAATCATCTTTTTTTCTAGCCTAGTATAAATTCACATGCTCACACATTTTCTTATTGGTCTCCAGGGTGTTTTCTGTCATTGAAATGACATGATTCAAAATGAATCATAAAGAAGTACAAGAATGCAAGAGAAGATGTAGCCCTTTACTGCTCAGATTTGTTAGGTAGCTGTCCTACCTTTTGTATGGGTAGATGTGTGGCTATATTCAGAGCAAGGCGATAAAGCACATCTTCCTGCTTGCAATCTAAATTCCCCCTCCCCAAGTAAAGTTGTCCTTTATTTTGACCCATTTTTAAGGAGGAATTCTTGCATTTTAGCCAGGTATTTGACTTCCATGCTGGATTTAAGGTTACATCAAATAATTCGAGGTCACTTACTGACCATGACATCTTTTTGAAAACTGCCCAGAAAAGTGAGAATACTCCAGTTTCCAACATCAATATTCCAACATTAATATTAACAAAATAATAATAAAATTATTGCTTTGTTTTAATTAACATTGATTTTCTAATGTTTTAATTCCAGCGGTAATTAATAGTTTTGAGTGGTCTGTTTTCTGCTGGTCAAATAGATTTAAGTACATTACAGTTAAATTAATAGAAAATCTCTACTAAAAAAATGACTGGTTCTACCTACTGCTTTACTGTGCTGTTGAGTTAAAAAACATTACATATAATTCAATATATTTGGTGGATTCACAGACACGGTATCTTCCAAAGCACTGAGCTGCAATTAATGCTGCCTGTTTAACAAATCGCAGATGCTTCCTTGCCAGAATAGGAAGCATATCTAAGAAACAGATTGCAGCAAAGACCTTTCTCCCCAGGAATTGTAACGGCATGTCATGTGATCATAGCTGAGTTGCGGTTAGCTGTTTTTTGTTTTTTTGTTTTTGCAACGCTTCTTTTACCTGAAGCAAGGCATTCAATCTTCGTGCAAGCAATATCAATACAGTAAAATTAATCGATCTAAATTGGATGACCAGCCCATTTTGGTATCAGACTATACATAATATTTTCAAGCATGGCAAAGATCAGGCTCTTGAATAAGAATATACAATACAAACAATAATACAATACAATAATATTTTATGTTTTTTATATCAAGTATGTTTTGCAACATTCGAGGAATTTCATTTGCCAAGTCGGTCATCGAAGTAAAAAGCAACAAAACACACAAAATATATTTTAACATGAACATCCACCACAGCGACTCCACATTCCTCACTGTGATGGAAGGCAGAAAAAAAAAGTTCAATCGCTTCCCTTCTTTATTCTCCCGCGTTCGGGGGCCTCGAGCTTTCCGTTGTTGGGACATATTTCTTACATATGTTAGTTCTTAAAGGTCAATTGCGTGGTGCTTCCTTGCAATGTTTTCTGGTGCTCTCAGATGTCTAAAGGAATTTCACATCTGAATAATCCATTGGTAAAATGGAAGTTATTAGATCCTGGAACCTTTCTGCCTCCTAAAACAGCGTTAAACTCATGCAGATCTCAGAGACACACCGCTTGTGAAAAAATTCTGCACCAAACATGGGACCATCTACATCTGTTTCAAATCTTTCATCATCATCATCCCTTGACTGAAAAAGAAAATCTTTGTGCTGAAAAACCACTGTATAATCTTCAATGTACCTTTCCTCTCCAAAATCTTCCGTATTTATGGCCTCCCAAATTCTCGCCTATTTTATTTTAGATCTTTCTTGTAAGATTTCATTCCTAGCACAGAAACTAAATGGCTCTGATCAAAGCGATAGATAACATAATTTAAAACGATAATCTGCCTCTCCTCTTTCTGCTACCTATGCTACGGATGATCACATCATCTTCCTGCAACAGTACCTACAGGTATTCATCTGGGTGAAAGCTCATTTGCCTTACTCCATTCTTAACCTTCATTGTTTTCGCTGGAGAGAGACTCATAAACTGCTTCTATACCTACAACCACAATGTTACTCTTTGGTCTCCTGAATTCTCATCTACATGCTGCCCTGTGTCACTTGATGGATAATTGACATTCTGTATAGATTTCACAATTGCAAATCAGAATTTTTAAAAAGCCACCAACACACTGAAAATCATTTAGCTTGTGTCACACCAATAAATCAATGAAATGCTAATTGTCCAAAACACAGGAAAAGTGCTGACAAACTGCCAATCATTTTCATGGTGCTGTAACCCAGTGATTCCAGTCGTACCCACCAATGAAACCATAAATTCCCTGATACTAACTCATAAATTTCCTGATACTAAACCAAGAATTAAACAGAAACGAGTTAAATGAGCATCACAGACAATTGATGGGTGAATGTAATTGAAAGCAGAAAAGTTTCAACTTTGCTGGTACTCTTTTTAAGCATAGTTTGTAAGAGGACAATGAGGAATGTAGAGTCAATTACAAAGAAGGGGACAGCATGTTGGTGCAGGGGCAGAGCTGCTGCCTTTCAGCCCAGAGACATGGGTTCAATCCTGACTACCAGTGTTGTCTGTACAAAGTTTGTACGTTCTGCCTGGGTGCTTCAGTATCCTCCAACATTGCATAGATGTCCAGGTTTGTAGGTTAATTGGCTTCAGGTTTTAAAAAAAAATTGTTATTTGTCCCCAGCGTGTCGGATAGGGCTATGGGGATCACTGGTCATCACAGACTCGGTAGGCTGAATGGCCTGTTTCCAAGATGGATCTCTAAACTAAACTACTCACATGAAGATTTAGTTATCAATAAGTAAAAGTTGTCCTCTTCTTCTTCTTCTTGCGTTTGAGGCAACAGAAGTCCGCAGCAGTGTGATGCCATCCGGTTCGACATCCGTAGGTGCCCGCCCTAAAAAGGGCGCATGCTTCGGGTTGGCGCCAAGCTACGGCGCTGCTGCTGTCTCCGTTCGTTGTCGTTCGCCTGACTGAAGTCAGTTGACAGGGCTCACCACGGGGAGGTCGACAACATGAGCCCCAGTTGTCCTCTAAATACCAGCTTGACCACCCAACAGCTTGGCTTGGTTAAGTGATTAACTGTGTGTTTCAGTTCTTAAATAATTGTGCTTGGTTTGCACCTGCATGAAAAATGAATCAATTGTTTATTGAAAAGTAGATTGAGGATTCAAGTCCAACCCGGATCTGGAATGACACTACAGTGATGTAATGAGAAAGTGATGGCTTGTCAGAGGCGCTGTCATTAAGATGAAATGATAATCCGCAGGCACTGGTCCCCCAGCTTGGCATTAATGATCTCATCACGCACCATTTTTAAAAGCAGGAGATTGCACTTCGATAATTTTTTTTTAATTGTTTGGCCATTGTTTGCAAGTTCCAGCTATTTAACTGCTTCAATTTGGCTGCTGTCAGTCAGTTGATGCGCGTGATAGCGTGGGCCATAATTGAAATGAATTTGGGAAAAAGGTTTTCTATTCGGTTGGAAGAGAGAAAACTATCAAATTATATCGAGTAGTGAGAAATGGATAAAAGGTATGATGACATGAATTGCAGGTTGGTGCTGAAGGGCTTGGAAGAATAATCTCTTGGAACTGAAAAGGAATTATAATGTACATGGGAGGACAAGTGGAAGAGACCCTTCTGGAAATAATGAGGAAAATGAGTTGTAAAATCTATGAATTAAGATGGCATGAGCTTATCTCTGAAATATTTTGCTGAATGACAAATATGGTTTATTTTAATTATAAATGTATTTCAATATCATATTTATTTATTTTTCAAAAAGCCTTTGACGGGATGATACAAATGTTTATGGCGTGTAATTAAGTTAGCTTGCTTGTAGCAGAGGAACCAAGAGTATTTCATATGGATAGAAATGGACAGTAATGCGCTACAGTGTTTTGCTTAGGACCATTCTTTGTGCTCTGTACCTGAATGATATGGCCTCGAAAGAATACTGCAAAAATAAAACGGATCATAAATAATTTTGTGAACCAAAGCAATATTTTGGTTAATATGATGGAATGACCCAAAATGTGGCAGATGGGATTCTTTGTTTACAGGAATGGCATGTCGCATATGCTTTTGTTGTAATTCTACTGGAATAAAGGCGGGTGATGCACAGTTTCCAGACATAGAAGAAACTTGGAGGAAGGGATGTGTTATTTACAAAAGGACAATCCAAGAGATTTATGACAACAAACAGAGAAACATTAAAAATGTTAGTGGAAAGGAGATAAAATGAATATGGGATATAAGCACACAGGACTTGGAGCACTGGTGGAGGGTAAACATCAACGGGAATGGTTGGGCTAATTGGCTTTTATCATCATGGTATTTACATGCATAATACCAATTTTGTTTTAAGGACGATCTGTTATATTGGGGAGAACCAGACTCGTAATGTTAACCAATCACTTCTGCCTCCAATCCCAATCCTTTCTCCCACACCTCTGAGGGTTTAGTTTCATTGTTACCTTTTAATATTGAAGAATTGCAGCGGCAGAAATGCAGAAACCCAAGGAAAGGCTTCATCTTGGCAGTATTTTTCAAGACTAAATCATTCGTGTACATGTATCAAAAATGGTCCTAATCATTACTACATTACTACCTATACAGAATCACTAACCATTTCCATCCATTTGAAAACTCAGTTTCTCCATCTCCGTTATCTTTTAATTCACACGTTCATTTTAGCACTAAGATGAGAGCCAAATACAGTTCTTTTAAGAAGGTATTATTCATGAAGACTATTTGGACCTAAGACTAGAACAGATGTGTATTAACACTTGAAAACACTTATTTAAAAATATATGACAAATGTAAATCCTAACAATGTTCTAGTTACATGTACCTTTCATAATGATATTGTGAATATTAAGCATCTTCAGCTTGTGGCAGAGTTCAGGCAAACTTTTCACACTAGATTAGATTTTTACTTTTTTTCTGAATGTATTTCAACACTTTAAATAGTTAAAATTGCTTCCTCCGCTCTGAATTTGTGTCAAAGTCTCAGTCACAGTCATGCTGTTTTGTGAAAAACACCATTTAATGCCTTGTAACTTCACTTGTGGGAGGGAGTGCAATGGCCCCTGGTTATCGGCGTTTACTTGCAGCATATTGTAACTTATTTAGATTTTGGCAAATTACTAATATGTGGAATATGAACAAGTCGATTAAAAAAAAAAAATATGGAGACACACTACACTGCAGATGCTGTAATCTTGAGCAAAAAAACAAAGTTCTGGGACATCTCAGCAGATCAGGCAGCATCTGTAGAGGTAAATGGACAGACAACGTTTCAGGTTTTGGGTCGGGACCCTCCCTAAAGAAATACCTGAAACATCATAAGTCTGTTTCGCTCCACAGATACTGCCTGGCCCACAGCATACCTCCAGCACTTTGTTTCTTCCTTGATAAAAAATATAGTTGCTAATAATTGCTATGTACTAGCTTCTAAAATCTAGGTTTAGTCTATTAATTTCAAGTAAATTAGATTTTGGAGTGTCATTTCGATTTTTGCTAAAAAAAAAGAGAGATATTGACATTCCATAAATCAGATTATTGCATTTCTAACAAGTTCTAAACTGGTTCTGTGGGCATCAAGTGCTTATGAAGGGTTAATAGCAGTGTTCGTAATTATAGCCCAAACACTTTAATTATTAAGCGTACTGTGTGACATCATTCTGTACCTTGAAGTTGTCACTGACAGAATTGAAAAAGCCAGATGGTGTGTGATTATAGTTAGTCCCTCCAAAATGTGTTTTAGAAGCAATTAAAAGGTTAGGAACCCCTCCTAGTGGACGGCTCATCTGCAAGAAGATATTTTAGCTCATCTTCTTCATGAAGCAAATTGATCACTCCTGACAAAACGAAATTATGGAAGGTCAGGAGGGCTGTAATATCAATTTAGATTTTCAGGAAATTACACACTTTGGAAGAGTTCTGTTTGGATCAATGGTTTATCTGAAAGGAAGTAATAAGTCATCTGTAATCCTTCATTGGGAATGCATTTGCATTTTGAAAGCTTCAGTGATTAGGAACAGATGGGTTGTTATCTCTTGGAAATAGTGTAGCAGGTTGTAAACAAGCTTGCCTGCATAAAAGGACTGCTTTTGGTCTACTTTCCTCAAATGTTAATCTTTATTTTTTCTGAAGATGCTGATGATTTGAGGATAAATTTAAAAGAAAAAATGATAGCATTAAAAACATAATAGGCTGAGGAAATTGCATCCAAACTTTCCAAAAACTTCTGAAAGGTGTATGTTGCTTTCATCACTTGCTATTTCACATCAGTTTTCAGAATGGTGTTCATAATGACATCTGAGACACATTGTTCTCAAAGGTGAGATACTAACACAACTCAAATCACATTGTGCTATGATAAATGGTGATAAGGTTGCATTTTTTATATTTTAATATTTGAATTCTAATACATTACATATTAACAATGCAGATTGGGGGGGGGGGGGGGGTGAGAGTTCATCTCTGCATTCACGCCCAGACTAACAAAGTCAGTGATTTTGTTGTTGCGTAGGTTATGCATGAAACAGTTTGAGCAATCTAAAATTAAATCCTGGTAGGCATGAGTCTACAAAAGAAAGCTACCAAAAATTCAGCAAACCCAGCAAGGTCACTGAGAGAGCACTGGGTTCCGATTTGGGAATAAAAAAAGATGTCATGCTGTTCAATAGCTAGTTCTCTTCTCAGATCCAGCAAGGCAAAGGGATTTAACTCCTGACTCTCTGCCTTAATACTGTTATCAGATAGTTTAACCAACACAGTTACTAATAGAGCACATCAGGACAATTTAGATTCAATTTGAGGGGCTGACTTTCCTCTGTCAATTACAGTGGAAAGAAAAATCAGATGAGTTTTATTTTTAACACACAACTAATCAAATAATATTCACTTTACTCAAATGTTACATTGCTCCTATAAATTCCTCATTTAATGAACAACGTGCTTTGTTTAAAATAAAACTCTTTAAAGATCGTACTCTTTTCTCTTTTTACAGCAACAAGCAAGCTTTTCTCCTGGAGAATGTTCCATGCAGTGATACAAGCTGCCAGTCGGTGGGCCGAATGTTCAGAGTGCTCTGGGAATTGACCGATTTAAACCATATCAAGAATGCTGTGGTGGCAACCTTCTTTGACATTTATGAAGACGTAAGCTCCATTTAACTGGATTCTGTACTTGGAACATTTTACAGAAAATGTGAGAGCCAATATCAGTGGAACCTGAAGGAGATAGATTAAGCAAATGTGAATATTTACCGTCACAGAGTTGTACAACATGGAAACAATCTCTTCGCCCAAACACGTACTTTGCTGACCAAGGCAACCACATCTATGCTTGTCCCACTTGCCTGCATTAGGCCCATAATCTCTGTAAATCTGTCCTATCCACGTACCTGTCCAAATGTATTTTAAATGTTGTTATTGTCCCTGCCTCAACTAGATCATCTGGCAGTTCATTCAATATACCCACCACCCACCATGCTCCTCGGGTACCTATTAAATTTGTCCCTCTCACCTTAAACCTATGCCTCTTTTTCTTGATACCAGTATCCTCTCCCTATGTATTCCCCTCGTGATTTTATACATCTCCATAAAATCGCCTCTCTACAAGATCACCCCTCGGCCTCCTGCGCTCAAAGGAATAAAGTCCTAGCTTGCCTGACCTCTTCGGATGGCTCAGACCCTTGCCCTGGCAACATCTTTGGAAATTGCCTCTGTACTCTTTCCAGCTTCATGGCACTTTCCTATAACAGGGTGACAAAATCTGATCACAATACTCCAACTAAGTCCTCAAGGTCTTATTCAACAATAAAATAACTTCAGCGGGACAGGCAGCATCTCTGGAGAGAAGGAATGGTGATGTTTCAGGTCGAGACCCTTCTTCAGTCTCGACCCGAAACGTCACCCATTCCTTCTCTCCAGAGATGCTGCCTGTCCTGCTGAGTTACTCCAGTTATATGTGTCTATCTTTGGTTTAAACCAGCATCTGCAGTTCCTTCTTACATATAAAATAATGTCCTATTTACTTTGTTGTCAACTGATGATTTCTTAACTGATGATTTCTTAATTAAATGTTATCCATATGATTAATTAGTTCTTTACAATGGTCAGATTTTCTGCTAGCAGACTAAACAGTCCATTAGATTGAAGTCTGATAGCAAACAAGAAGGAATCAAACTCTTGTGAAGGTAGAAACTAAAGTAAAAATGAATTTTAAAAATGTTAGATTTTCAAAATCCATGGAATGTTAACAAAATTAATTATGGGGAATTAGACTCTATATATACACAAACTGAATTCTTCTGGAACCAAAGATATTGTGCAGCTAATGTTCATTGTTTTTTACAGTTAAAATACTGTGTAAAAGGTTTAAGTTTATAACTATCTTTGCCAACTCCATTGTTCTTGGAAGTAATGCTGCAGGATATTGTGTGTCTACTTGCAATGGCATTCAGAACTCCGTTTAATGATCCTTCTGAAAGAGTCTCTTCCAATCGTGGTGCACCTGCTGAGCACAACACCAAAATGGCAGCTGAAATGTTTGTCCTCCAATCTGTGTTAAGGTCTTAAACCCGCACGCTGTGGTGTGTATGATGCACCTTGGTTGGCACTATAATTAATATAGTCAGAAGGTACAGTGTATAACACTAATATTTTTTTATTCTTTTAATGGAAGGGCATCTTGGACGTGCTTGTATTGAATGAAAATAACGCAAACTCCGAATTGACCATCCATGCTTTGCGAAATAACTTTGATGCTGATGCATACTTCGTTAAAGTCATTGGTACGTATGAACTATCACGTCCAAGTTATGAATATTTATTCAGTTTTGAACTCGTTGTTTTGAAGCTAATTGTTTATCAAATTAAAGTAAAACAGCTCATAGATAATTAAAACTTCATTTTAAGGTTGCTGATTAGTCATTATTGCAATGGAATGAAACCAGGGAGCATAGCATTGATTTTGCTGGAATAATGAAGGTACAAATTTCAATTCCCAGGGCTGCTTTTCACAGAGATTAGTTATTGCACTGTTGAAATATAGTCATTTTTCTTTTCTCACTCATGGGCCACATTAAAATACCAATCTTTTGCTCCAAATTTGTAACATTTGCTAATTTCACAGTACTTACTTCACAGTAGAAATCATTTTAATTGAACTGGAAATTAAGATATTGATAAATTCTGGATACAAATTTAAGTATGTTGTCCACTCCTGTAAAACCTGGCCTATTTTGCATTAGTATGAACTGATGGCCACCATTACCTTTGCCCAATTCTAACGATGCAGACAGAACAAACTGCAGATGCTAGAATGTCGAGCACAAACTACCTGCTGAAGGGACTCGATGGCTGTATCTGTGAGGAGGCGGGTTGGAATTGTCGAGGTTTCACGTCAAAACCATGCATCAAGACTGAGTGGAGAGGAAAGATGGCCTGTATAAAGAGGAAAGGTCACAGGAAAAAGCACCAAGGGTCAGGTGGGTGGTTTAGCTCCCTGGATTGTAGTGGGTACAGGCTTGCTTTCAGATATGTTTGCTAAACAAGTCAGTAAAGTTTTGAGAACAGTGCAATTTAACATTTATACTTGACTCCTCCCGTATGCCCAGATCTCGTAGGGAAATGAACTAGATTATTTTTTTTATTTAATATAGTTTGTGATCTCAAAATATTGCTCTTGAAGATTTATGCAAACTCACGATAATCACATCATATAATCAATACATAGATTAGAAATAAGAGGTTAACAGATATGAACGCAAGTTGGAAAATTCCTGTGTTTCCCAAGAGTGAGCTATTTAGTAATTGAGGCATTTCCATGATATTCTATAGACGAGAGTCCATAAACCTGAAATAGCTCCAAAATCAGGATGAAGGATAATTTTAGATTAGGAACAGATGTTTTGCATATGTGTCAAAGAGAATGCAAAGAAATTAGAGAAGAAATTAATTGATAGTTTCAGGCCGTAGCTGTTCTGTGACTTGTTGATGTGTCCTGAAGGGAATATTATATATATTATTTTGAACTGCTGTTCAAGAAGAACGTTTATTATTTCCTTCATGTCTGCAAGAGATGTCGACAGCACATTGAAAAGATCTGATTCAGCATTGTTGATTTCAAATTGGTACAATTCTATTAATTGCTAGAATGCGTACATTATTCATTTGTGTGACCTCACTAAATAACAGCACTTATAGCACTTGCCTAATTTTCCTTGAGCATGATATTTAGTTTTTTTATTATTATCACATAAAGCGAGGTACTGTGAAAAGCTTTGTTTTGCATGCTATCCAAACACATCAGATAATACTATACCTACTGTGCCCTCCTTAATGTTTGGGACAAAGGCCCATCATTTATTTATTTGCCTCTGTACTCCACAATTTGAGATTTGTAATAGAACAAATCACATGTGGTTAAAGTGCACATTGTCAGATTTTAATAAAGGCCATTTATATACATTTTGGTTTCACCATGTAGAAATTACAGCAGTGTTTATACATAGTCCCCCCATTTCAGGGCACCATAATGTTTGGGACACAGCAATGTCATGTAAATGAAAGTAATCATGTTTAGAATTTTGGTGCATATCCTTTGCATGCAATGACTGCTTGAAGTCTGCGATTCATGGACATCACCAGTTGCTGGGTGTGTTCTCTGGTGATGCTCTGCCAGGCCTATATTGCAGCCATCTTTAGCTTATGCTTGTTTTGGGGGCTAGTCCCCTTCAGGTTTCTCTTCAGCATATTAAAAGCATGATCAATTGGGTTCAGATTGGGTGATTGACTTGGCCACTCAAGAATTGACCATCTTTTTGCTTTGAAAAACTCATTTGTTGCTTTAGCAGTATGTTTGGGATCATTGTCCTGCTGTAGTATGAACCGCCAGCCAATGAGTTTTGAGATGTTTATTTGAACCTGAGCAGATTGGATGTGTCTATACACTTCAGAATTCATTATGCTACTACCATCAGCAGTTGTATCATCAATGAAGTTAAGTGAGCCAGTACCTTCAACGGCCTACATGCCCAGGCCATAACACCCTCACCACCGTGTTTCACAGATGAGGTGGAATGCTTTGGATCTTTGGCAGTTCCTTCTCTCCTCCATACTTTGCTCTTGCCATCACTCTGATATAGGTTAATCTTTGTCTCATCTATCCACAAGACCTTTTTTCCAGAACTGTGATTGCGCTTTTAAGTACTTCTTGGCAAACTGTAACATGGCCATCCTATTTTAGCGGCTAACCAGTGGTTTGCATCTTGCAGTGTAGCCTCTGTATTTCTGTTCATCAAGTCTTCTGCAGACAGTGGTCATTGACAAATCCACACCTGACTCTTGAAGAGTGTTTCTGATCTGTCAGACAGGTGGTTGGGGATTTTTCTTTATTACAGGGAGAATTCTTATGTCATCCGCTGTGGAGGTCTTCCTTAGCCTGCCAGTCCCTTAGCGATTAGTAAGCTCACCAGTGCTCTCTTTCTTCTTAATGATGTTCCAAACAGTTGATTTTGGTAAGCCTAAGGTTTGGCTGATGTCTCTAACAGTTTTATTCTTGTTTCTTAGTCTCATAATGGCTTATTTGACTTTCATTGGCACAACTTTGGTCCTCATGCTGATAAACAGCAATAAAAGTTTCCAAAGGTGATGGAAAGACTAGGTCCTGAGGCAATTAAACACACCTGAGCAATTACAAACGCCTGTGAAGCCATGTGTCCCAAACATTATGGTGCCCTGAAATGAAGGGGCTATGTATAAACCAGGCACGTGCCATGAGTAATTACTCAGCGTAGGCACTAGGCAGTCAGTCGACTTTTAAAAAACATAAAATCCGCGCGTGTGCAGATTGGTCTCCTCTCCTGTAGCACACATGCGTGCACTCCACAGGGCAAAGGCAGAATTTCAGCTGCCTTTATTGCCCGTTGTAAGTGAAGTCTTGAAGCAACGTCCACGGCACGCGAATTGAACATACTTACGCATATTAAGCGTACTACGGATGAAAGCCACAGGAAAATTACGCCTAAGATTGATTGTTGAAATAATAACCATTTAATAATAAATACTGAATTTAGAAAATTAATTGGCAATCTTTACTATTTATATTTAATAATTACCTTTTTATAATTTGTCAGGGCAGGCATTGCATGGTATAAACACAGCTGTAATTTATTTCTACATGGTGAAACCAAAATTTGTAAAAATTACTTTTAATTAAATCTGACAATGTGCACTTTAACCACATGTGATTTTCTTTCCTATTACAAATCTCAAATTGTGGAGTGCAGTGACAAATTAATAAATAATGGGTCTTTGTCCCAATCATTATGGAGAGCACCGCAAATCAAACTCAATACAATAGATGGAGCAAAAAGAGGGCAGAATATAGGTCTCAGCATTGGAGCGCATCGATTCCATAGACAAAATTCAATGTCTGCAATGGGGTAGAGGTGAATCAGACAGTATCCTAGCTTATGGAAAGGCTGTTCAGAAGCCTGATAATAGGAGAAGAAGCTGTTCCGGGGTCTGGTGGTGCGCACTTTCGAGCATCTGTACTTTCTGCCGGGTGGGAGCAAAAAGAAGGAATGATCAGGGTGGAACGCCTTTGATTTTGTTGGCTGCTTTTCCAAAACAGCATGAAGTGTAGGTAGAGTCTGGTCTGTATGATGAACTATGTTCTCGAAATGCTGATGTTTTTCTAATGAAGATACCCCCAAGGTGCTGAATGGAGGGAAGTCCAATAATTCAGACTGGTGACAATGAAGGACCAGTGATACATTTCCAACTGGGGGTTTGGAGCAGGATATGCACGTGATGTTGTTCGTAGTTGCCTGCGGTCCTTGGCCTTTGGGTGGAGGTGGTGGGATTTGGGAAGTCCTGTCACTGACAAAGCCGACATTATTGCCCGCTTCCCTTTTGGAATTACACCTTGAACCACTGCACTCCATCTGGGACAGATACCCCCACAATACTGTGGAAGTGAAAATTCTCGTTCTCTTAGCGACAATGAAGAAATAGCAAAATATTTGCAATAGGGCCACGGACGATGCCATTGCCATGGCAACTCACACTGCGCTCACCCACCTGGACAAAGGGAATACATACGTGAGAATGACCATCCTGGGCCTCATCACAGACAATCATGAGACGGCTATAGAGAGGAGGTAAAGGCACTAAACAGCTGGTGCCGGGAAAATAACCTCTCTCAATGTCAGCAAAACTAAAGAGATGATCGTGGACTACAGGAGACAGCAGGGGAGTGGTCACCTCCCCATCCACATCGGTGATACTGAGGTTGAAAGTGTCACCAGCTTCAAGTTTTCGGTGTGCACATCACTGAGTACTTCTCTTGGACACTGCACACGGACACAATAACTAAGAAAGCCCGCCAGCGGCTCTTTTTCCTGAGAAGACCGAGGAAGTTTGGCATGAACGCCAGCATCCTCTCAAACCTCTACAGTTGCACCATCGAGAGGCTGCTGACAGGCTGCATCACGTCTGGTACGGGAACTGTTCTGCTGTCCCACAGCCGCAAATCACTACAGAGACTGGTGAAGGCGGCACAGCACATCACTGGCAACTGTCTCCCGGCCATTCAGGACATTTTCCACAGGCGGAAATGTCTGCATCATCAAGGACCACAGCCACCCAGCACGCAGACTGTTCTCCTTGTTACCGTCGGGCAGACGATACAGGAACATGGCTGCACCTACCACCAGACTTAAGAACAGATTTTATCATCATGCCATTAGGCTTCTGAGCTCATAAACATATCATATATGTTGATTATTTTATTTATTATTGTCTTTTACCTGCCAATGTCACTTTTATTCTATCTTTTTTTACCTTAATTTTATCCTTGTAGTATCATTGCTGAGGTGACCCTTTGTCTTGTCAAACACATTTCATTGTACCGTTGACCCTGTGTTAGCCTACATATGACAAATAAAAACGGAACTGAACTGAAGTCACGGTGATGCGCAGCTTGGAGAGGAACTTGAACTTGAAGGTGTTCCCATGCATTTGCTTCCATTGTCTTTCTTGGTGGTAGAGGTCATGGTTTGAAAGGCTGCTTTGGGTATCCCAAGCATTTGTAACCACACTGTATTTAATAGACAGTGCACAATGCAACCTCTACGTTAAGGTGGAGTTCTAATCTCTGGCGACATCTGGATTGGCACTCCATCCAGTTACTTCAAAGGAAAAGAAAGAATAGGGTTACCTGGATTTATGATAGGGACATCAAGATGAGTCTACTGGAGTTCTTTAGGGATAGATTGTCGGGAGGATCCTGTTGATGCCGTATTGGATTCTAGGGGCATCATATTGTTAGCACCAAATGCAGGAGGCTACTGAATAAGGTTAGGAAATTAGAATTGGGTTGCTCTACTAGTGTTGATTGAGATTTGGTTAACAGAAAACAGGAATAAATTGGTTCTTTTCAGCTTGGTGAGCTCTGAGTAGTTGCGTACAACGTGATGGCTCCCAGCAAATCGCAGACTAAATAGTATTTAGCTGGGAGTTGGAGTATAACAATTCCAGATTTGCTAGTTTTATGAAATGGGAATATGAGTAGTGGACGAGGATACAAGAGGCTTTAAAAGGAGATAAAATAAGATGAATAAATGCACAAAACATAGCAGATGTATGACAGTGAATTTGAGACTAGCACACAAGTAAAGAAAACAGAAATACTGATTGTTTTTTTGAATCGTGAGATTGTGATTCTCTTACCCTTAATTCAACCTCACTTGGTTAATCCATTGTACTTTAATCTTTCTTGACACAACTTGAATTTTACAGGGCAATCCTGCACCGTTCTGCCGCTTTTCACTCCTCGTATTTATCATTACTGGATGAAAGCGGTTTATTTTGTGAGCTGCATGGGAAGAAGTAATTTCATTGCACCCTGGTGTATACAACTGTAAACTAATCTCATCTAACTAATTTGATCAAAGGGGCACTTCACTGAAAGCTAGCATGCAGGTCCAAAGCCAATAAGAAAGATGAATGGTATGTTGTCCTTTATTGTTTAAGATTTGGAATACAATTATACAGGACCTTAGTGTGATTATCTCATAGGTTTTGTACAACTATCATCTATTTAGCTGAAAAAAAATATACTTGCTGTAGTGGGAGGGCAGCAAAAATTTACTAGAATCTGGGGTTGCAAGAGAAGGTGGACAAAAATGCTGCAGAAGCTCAGTGGGTGAGGCAGCATCCCTTGAAGGGTCTCGACCCGAAACGTCATCTATTCCTTCGCTCCATAGTCGGTGCCTCACCCGCTGAGTTTATCCAGCACTTTTGTCTACCTTCGATTTTTCCCGCATCTGCAGTTCTTTCTTAAACATTTTGGTTATAAGAGATATAGCCAAAGCTTTTTTTCAATTCTTTAAAGTTTAAAGATGACCTGTTTGGACCACATCAAATTCTTAGAGGGCGCAACAGTGTAGAAATATAGGATGTTACCCCTGCTGAGGAGCACAGATCCTGAAGGTTACAGTCCCAAAATGAAAGTTTTTTTAACTTGTATCTTTTTCCACTCAGTAGATGGTGAATCATAGCAGTTCTTTACCCCGAGGGTTGATCATGAATGCTCAATCATTAAAACAGAGATCAGTGCATTTCTGCACATTCACAGAATCTAGAGGTTGTGCAGGGAAATGGTGTATGAGGTAGTTCAGACTTGATCTTATGAAAGGCAGAGTTTGCTTAAGGGATCAACAGCCTACTCCTGCAATTTCCTTTGTTCTTATGTGCTACTAGAGTTTTAAAAAATCCTTATTTAATATATGCAGCTTCACTTACAGAATCATTGAAACATCTTGACTAATTGCTAATAGTCCAGGTGCCTTATTAGATTCAGTTTGTATCGCGAAGAAACAGCAAAGGTGATAAAACATTGATAGGGTTTTTTGTTAATGGTTATAATGTTGGGTGAGCTATATACAGTAGATTAGAGAGATTCAAGAGTGTTTATCATATTTATCATGAGACGACGGAAGTCTTACTTGTTGCAGCTTTCGATGCAACAGCAACAACAGATACATATACAATAAATAGCAATGTTATTTGGGGCAGCATGGTGGTGCAGTGGTAGAGTTGCTGCCTTACGGCGCCAGAGACCCTTGTTCGATCCTGGCTACGGATGCTGTCTGTATGGAGTTTGCGCGTTCTCCCCGTGACCTCTGTGGGTTTTCTCTGAGAACTTTGGTCCAAAGACGTCCAGGTTTGTAGGTTAATTGGCTTGGTATAAATTTAAATATTGTCCTTAGCGTAGGATACTGTTAATGTGCGGGATCGCTGGTCGGTGCGGACTCGGTGGACTGAATGGCCTGTTTCCGCACTGTATCTCTAAACCCAACTAAATGTTATTTTCAATGTAGAGCAACCATAGCAGTACCCAACTCTGTGTTTTGTGTTGAGGTAAGATTGTAGCTATGATCCTGCATTTTAGATCAAGAACCTGATGGTTGATGGGAAGAAGCTTTTTCATGAACCAGAAGGTAACGTTCTCAGGCTCCTGTATCATCTTCCCAACGGTAGCAACAAGAAGTGAGTACGGCCAGGGTGGTGTGGGTCTTTGATATTAGCTATCTTCCTGAAGCAGTGCTTCCTGTAGATCTCATTGCTGGTGGACTGGGCAATGTCCACCACCCACTGCAGCCTCCTTCATTCTTGAGTGTTCAAATTCCGAACCAGGCTGTGTTGTAGGCTGTCGTGATGCTCTCCAGTGTACATCTAGAAGTTTGGGAGTGTATTCGGCAACCTGCTCCTCACGCATCTGATGGAGTAGAGGCGTTGGTGAGCTTTCTTTATGAATGCATCAATATGTTGGACCAGGACAGATCATCAGAGAAGTGAACTCCCAGGATTTAGAAGCTCTTAACCCTCTGCTCCGTTGTCCCACCAATGAAAACGGGTGCATGATCCCTCAGCTTTCCCTTTTTGAAGTAAAAAAACTCAGTTGCATGGTTTTGCTAAAGTTTAAAGGTTCAAAGGGATTTTATTGTCACGTGTACCAACTAAGGTAGAGTGAAACTTGATTTACCAAGATTGACCAGATTATCGATCTAACTTCTGAACTCTGACTTGTCAATACCTATAATTTGTCCAATGACAGTGGGGTAACATCAGATAATTTAAAGGATCATTGGAGCAATACTTGGCCAATCAGTCACAGTGTTGTTAAGATGTGGACAACTCTGTAAGGCGGTGCTTATTACTTATACCAAGTTGTCCCAAGAGCATGAGTCAATGCAATGGTTTGGGAATGGAGTAATGTACAGATCCACATTAAAGGACATTATAAATGTCAGAGAACACAGGGGATTGAAGATTAGCCCTGAGGAATCCCTGTGCTGATGGTCAGTGAGGAGGCGATATTGTTGCCAATCTGTACTGATTGAGGTTAACCAATGAAGAAGTTGAGAAACAGTTCCATAGGGAGACGCACTGTAAAAATGTCATTACAATAGATGTGAGTGCCATTGGGTTGGTCATCGTTGAGGCATGTTGCCTCGCTCTCCTTGAGCGCTGGTATTACGAATGTCCTTTTAAAGCAGTGGAGACCTCAGAACAGTGGATAGAAGTTGATAATGTATGCAATTTTGTGTCTATCTTTGGTATAAACCATCATCTGCAGTTCCTTCCTAATTAATTAAACATTAATGTTTAATGTTTTATGTGTCATTCCTAACTGTCACTGTATGTCATGTTGTCACTTGTGGGCGGAGCACCAAGGCAAATTCCTTGTATGTGAATACATGGCCAATAAACTTATTCATTCATTCACATGGAAGCCAGCATCTGTAGTCTGAAGAAGGGTCTCAACCCGAAACATCACACATTCCTTCTCTCCAAAGATGCTGCCTGTCCCGCTGAGTTACTACAGTTTTTTTGTGTCTATCTTTGGTTTAAACCAGCGTCTGCAGTTCCTTCCTACACATGAGATATCTACCACTGGGTTGATGAATCATCTTGTAGCATGATTTTGAAGAGTAGATCTCACATCTTTGATGTCTTAGGAAATATTTATCCTTCAACTAAAATCTGGGAAAAATTGATTATACAATTTCCATTGCTGTTTATAGAATTTTACTGTGTACAAATTCGTTTCTGCCTTTCATAAATCATTTTGGGACATCCTGATTCACTTTGAACATTATATGAATGAACATGTGCATTTGTTTAATTTAATATGTATTTCTGTATTCATGACACAAATTAATTCACTATTGCAATGCTTGAGTCACTCACTGTTAATAGCACTCAAGTAATATTATCTTTATAAACTATATTCAAATTCTCACTTGAGGTAGGGAACTTTCACTCTAGATTACAGCTGAATATCTTTAAATTTGATTGTAACCGCCTTTCCTTTATTTCTTGAAGTTAGTTGTTTGCTTTAAATGGCAAAATTCCTTTGCCCGTAGTTACAGATAATCTGTGCGACAGCTTCACCTCTGATTAAGAAAGTCTAAAATTCAAAGATATAACTTTAAGTTAAAGTGCTAAATATGTTGTGTAGTCATGTAAGAAGAATAAGGTGATAAGGAATAGGAGTAGAAATTGGCCATTCGGCCCATCAAGTCTACTCCGCCATTCAATCATGGCTGATCTATTTCTCCCTCCTAACCCCATTCTCCTGCCTTCTCCCCTTACCCTCTGACACCCGTATTAATCTAGAATCTATCTATCTCTGCCTTAAAAATATCCACTGACTTGGCCTCCACAGCCTTCTTTGGAAAAGAATTCCACAGATTCACCACCCTCTGACTAAAGAAATTTATCTTCATCTCCTTCCTAATAGAACATCCTTTAATTCTGAAGTTATGACCTCTAGTCCTAGACTCTCCCACAAGTGGAAACATCCTCTCCACATCCACTCTATCCAAGCCTCTCACTATTCCGTATGTTTCAATTAGATCATTCTTTTCTATGTGTCCGTTTGCTTCATTCTTGTAAACTCCAGCGAGTACAGGCCCAGTGCCGACATCATAGGTTAGATATGATTGTTAATGTTATACAACAGATAGTGCTTTCTGCACTTGAAGAAACTGAGAGATCAATTCTCACTGTGATATGTTTTGAAACGTATGTTTTGAAAAGGCAACAACATTTCGTTCAGACCGAAAGGTCTGAATAACAATAAAGGATACTTTGACTTTTGTAAATGGAGTACAGTACATTTTGAGGACAGCAACTGGAAATTAGATTGAAAGTTGTTAAATTGTCATAGAAATCTAAATATCTAGTTAATGTCCTTTTAATGTGGATTTGCATGTTATTCCATTCCAAACCGTGGCATTGATTCTTCATGCCCTTGGGACAACTCGGCGTAAACAGTAAGCACTGCCTTGAAGAGTTGTTCGCATCCTAACGATACTGAATGTTTAATGCCTCTGAATGATCAGAATATTCTTGAAATAAATTGCAATGATAATTGTTGAACTAAAGCTGAATGTATTGAACCATTTCTAGTAAAGATTGCGTTAATGCTGATGTTAATCACTACCTTCACTGGAAATGGTTCCGCAAATTCAGTTGAATACTCGGTATATCAAATTTCTGGTTAGTTATCACCACTTACATTAATGCTGATATTAATATTACTTATTTCATAATATCCTTTTACTCTGGTTTGTTTCTTATCAATGCAATAACTACTCTTTTAAAGCAAATTGCCACCAAATTAGATTTGCTCCTATATAAAGCTTTTTTTTTTAAATTTGAAGAGTTGATTCTGCTGGCTTGTAGGTTTCATCATTTCCTGACAATACCCATCGAATTTACTCTATTAATATCACAAGTTTGATCTTTCTTGAATTCTTCATTGCTAGGCTACTGTAAAGCCTGCAGCAGAGAGAGATCTGGGAACTGAGTTCTATGATTAGCTTGCCAGTTTCGGTTGCCCAATCAATATGCAGATTGAAATCTCCCATGCAAAATTGCTGATCAGAATCTTAATCCTATCTTAAAAGCATGTAAATTGAGCAGTAATTAACCTCCAAGATTTTTAAAAGCAACACTGTATATTTGATTATACTTTTGCAGCATTTATGAAGGTATTTTCTTGATTAATTGGATAGTGTCCTGCAATACAGTTTTATTGTTCAAAATACACTTGTTTGGCAAAATATCAGTTTAATGTTCCAAAAATGTGAGCATTCCTGATGAATATATGTATACATGTGAATGTGTACATTTAAAATTGGTGTCATATATTACTGTGACAGTATTGTGGGCGGTCGATAGAAAGGATCTAAATTGAAGCCAATCAAATGAACATTGTCTGTTTAAGAAGCAAATTGCTATTGAAGCCTAATGTGCTGTAATAGATAAGGGGGAATTCTTAAAAGCAACATAACTGATAGCATGCTAGAGAACAGACTCAACCTTGCATTTACAAATGTTAACTCATTAGAGTTAATGGAACAAAATAGGCTTCCTTTATACAATCGTTGGTAATTTTCATTCATTTTCTGGTTAATTGAGTTTGCGATTTAAGGAATATTTTGGCATTATTGGAACCTCCTGCTTTTAAAATACAGAAACTATTATTTCAGTTATTATATCCATATACATCTGCATACAAAGCCTTATTGATGTTTATGTCAGTTTACATCAGCAATTTCCATTGTAAACTAATGGAATATATAATGAAACCCTTGCAGAATGTATCATGTCATGATTTCACGCAACTGCCAGTAGTTCAATTAGAGCATGATTTTGGATTCCAAATTCTTCCATCTGCATTGCAGAGGAACTTCCACTTTCAGTTTGCAACTTACCACTTTACTTTTTCATTATTTAAAAAAAAAAAAAAAAAAAGATTTCTGAACTAAAAATGTGGCTTAGAAGATAGACACAAAATGCCAGAGTGACTCAGCGGGACAAGCAGCATCTCTGGAGAGTAGGAATGGGTGACGTTTCAGGTCGAGACCCTTCTTCAGACTTCCTCCATCCAGACATAACTGGAATATATCTTTTTGTTTCTTTTCCCACATACAGAATCTTACTTGGTCAAAATGTATTTCTTAAAGTTTTTTATCAATGTCAGCTTTAAACTCTGTTTTTAACACCAATTGTTTCATTTTGTCATTAGTTCTCAGTGGATTGTGTTCCAGTGATTGCCCCCGCAAAGTAACAGTAAGTAATGTTTTGTTACCGTGTTTAAATGATGTTCATTTCAATGTTGTTGCAAACTTTAAAAGATGGTATTGAATGGGAATGGTTTTTGAAAATTGTTTGACATAACATTGCTAAGCATCTCGCTTTTGAAGCATGCATTACTAAGAAATGGGATTCCACTACATCATATGAAATTACAATGTAAAAGTTATATTAGAACATTTCAAATCTCAAATTATTAAGTAAATGTTCTGGTCGCAATATGGTCAGATTGTGCTATGTATGTTAAATTGACAGATGGTATGAACAGTTAGTGGGTAAAGCTAGTGGAAATGAACCAAATACTAAAATGGCCTATTATTACACCAAATATTTTTGTATGTTAACATTTTCAATTCCATTTGAATAATGTTAACATTATAAATTGAATAGGTTTGATTGTTTTCTCAAATCTGATTTTTTGTTCATTCCAATTATCTAGGTTTACTGTATTTGGGTGTGGGGAAAGAATCTAAGGTGGATCTGTCCTTGTCAAAATAATGGAATCACAATAATGAGTTGGTTTCAGAAATGCAAACCATTTACCATTGGTGTTTGGATTGACTGTTTTGATCTTTTTTACTTTATATGAAAACATTCCCAATCTATCTTTCATCTGTAAGGGATATGAATTTGAGGGGTCAGACTTTCAGATACCATTCTGCCCTTTTCCCTTGGATTGCAAGGATGATAAAACATTATTATGGCTGTATTGTGATGAATGTGACCATAAACATGTTTGACTGACTTTATCGTCCTAGAAATTGGCAGTGTTTTACAAAACATAAACTTGACTCATAAAATGAATACTTGCATCTTTTTTTAGTAGTCTACATATATTGAAAATATCAATACAGCAGGTTGTTTTTACACAGTTCTGAAGGAATTTGAGATTGCTAGGTGCTTTGTGTCTTTAAAATTATTATAAAAACAACTCTTTACAATTGTGTAGATTTGCCTGTTTGAAATTTAATCCTAATTGAATTTCAAACTTAATTAGGTAGAGCTGCTGCCTCACAGCGCTGGAGACCCGGGATCGATCCCGGAGTGCAGTCTATATGGAGTTTGTACATTCTTCCTGTGACTGCATGGGTTTCCTCTGGGTTCTCTGGTTTGCTCCCACATCCCAAAGATGTGGTGGTTTGTAGGTTAATTGGTCTCTGTAAATTGCCCCAAATGTCTATGCAGTGGATGAAAAGGTGGGATAACGTACAGTAGATGGTCAGCAAGGGTTGCTGTGCCCGTTTCCACGCTGTCGCTCTAAACAAAACTAAAACTAAAGTAGATAACCTGAAAACAATTGTATTCAGAAAGAAAGAGGCAATGAATGAAATATGATAGCTGAATGCATTCAATGATCAGCTTGAAGTTGTTTACATCAACCCATTGAATATAAAGGAAACTAGGCAACAATTGTGGTGAAATATTATACAAATTCTGTGTTGTTAAACTGAAAAGAAATCTTTGGTATAAAAATATTTATGAATGACGAGAGTAAATTGTAACCGTAAGCTTCTGTGCATACCGTTCATGTGGAGAAATGTCAGTGGCAAGATTATATGATAAATGTCTCAAAATTCAATGGACCAATATTCTGAAGATTCTACAAAGGGGAATATGGACAGAAAACACTCATAATGTTCAGTATTCCAGATCAGGACATGGATGAACAGAGTTTAATAGAAAATATGATGAAATTAGATAATTAAAGAAACAGTTCAAAGGTGCACTATAACATTCAAATAGCTGTTATTGGTTCAAATGGTCATTGCATTTAGAATGAATCCTAAAAATAACTTAACATCCTGTTAAATCCCGTGTAGGAAATTCCTTATTCACCCATCCAAGGAATCTAAAATTTAAAAAGTGACAATGACCATTAAAGAGCAGCTTGCTGCGCATCGACCAAAAGTCTGAAAAAGGGCTCCGTCCGAAACATCATCTGTTCATTCCTTCCACAGATGCTGCCTGACCCGCTGAGTTCCTCCACAACTTTGTGGTATAATTGTGATTAGATTTTTGTTTGTGACTTTGCTTTTCCATTGACACCTCCCTCCATTGGACATATTTCCATGGTGAATTACTCTGTTTGAACAGTGATCTTAGACCATCTTGTGACCGACAGTGGGTCCCGTGGGCTGTGTTTGCAAAGAGGAAATCGGCAAAGCAGACAATGGAGGCTTCCTGATATGCGGGGAGAGTGAGGTTTGCCACTGCCAAAGCCAGTCCCATAAGAGCTGACTTCAGTGTTCTAGTGATTAAATTAATTTTCATCCTAACTTGTAAATTCAAGATCCTACTCCTATTTGCTTGTGTTCTTGAATAAATACTTATGCCATTTATTTATAAAGAAAATATTACACATCAGACTTGCTCTCTGTGGGTAAGCAGATCTATTTTTGAGCTGAACTGACAGCAGATAGGTACAGATTTATCATTTAGTTTAATTCCTGTAATAATCTTTCACTTGAAGCGCATCATAAAAAATGTAGGTGTACAGTCTATGAAAATTTTATAAACAACAAAGTTAAATTAGGATTACTATGATGTCTGAAATCTTTGAAAGTTTTGTGTTCTAGAAACATAGAAAATAGGTGCAGGAGGAGGCCATTCGGCCCTTCGAGCCAGCACCGCCATTTATTGTGATCTTGGCTGATCATCCCAAATCAATAACCCGTGCCTGCCTTCTCCCCATATCCCTTGATTCCACTAGCCCCTAGAGCTCTATCTAACTCTCTCTTAAATCCATCCAGTGATTTGGCCTCCACTGCCCTCTGTGGCAGGGAATTCCACAAATTCACAACTCTCTGGGTGAAAACGTTTTTTCTCACAACAGTCTTAAATGGCCTCCCCTTTGACATGTTTTCACACAGAGAGTGGTGAATCTGTGGAATTCTCTGCCACAGAAGGTAGTTGAGGCCAGCCCGTTGGCCATATTTAAGAGGGAATTGGATGTGGCCCTTGTGGCTGAAGGGATCAGGGGGTATGGAGAGAAGGCAGGTACAGGATACTGAGTTGGATCATCAGCCATGATCATATTGAATGGCGGAGCAGGCTCGAATGGCCGAATGGCCTGCTCCTGCACCTAATTTCTATGTTTCTATGTTTATTCTAAGACTCTGCCCCCTGGTTCTGGACTTGCCCAACATTGGGAATATTTTTCCTGCATCTAGCTTGTCCAGTTCTTTTGTAAATTTTATATGTTTCTATAAGATCCCCATCATCCTTCTAAACTCCAGTGAATACAAGCCTAGTCTTTTCAGTTTTTCCTCGTATGACAGTCCTGCCATCCCAGGGATCAATGTTGTGAACCTACGCTGCACTGCCTCAATCACAAGAATGTCCTTCCTCAAATTAGGAGACCAAAACTGTACACAATACTCCAGATGTGGTCTTACCAGAACCCTATACAACTGCAGTAGAAGCTCTTTACTCCTATACTGAAATCCTCTTGTTATGAAGGCCAACATTCCATTAGCTTTCTTCACTGCCTGCTGTACCTGCACGCCAACTTTCAGTGACTGGTGTACAAGGACACCCAGGTCTCGCTGCATCTCCCCCTCACCTAACCTAACCCCATTGCAATAATAATCAGCCCCCTTGTTTTTGCCGCCAAAGTGCATAATCTCACATTTGTCTATATTATACTGCATCTGCTGCGCATCTGCCCACTCACTCAACCTGTCCAGGTCACCCTGCAACCTCCTAACATCCTCTTCACAGTTCACACTGCCACCCAGCTTTGTGTCATCCGCAAACTTGCTAGTGTTGCTCCTAATTCCCTCTTCCAAATCATTAATATATATGGTAAACAGTTGCGGCCCCAACACCGAGCCTTGCGGCACTCCACTCGCCACTGCCTGCCATTCTGAAAAGGACCCGTTCACTCCTACTCTTTGCTTCCTGTCTGCCAACCAATTTTCTATTCATGTCAACACCCTATCCCCAATACCATGTGCTCTAATTTTAGTCTCCCATGCGGGACCTTATCAAAGGATTTCTGAAAATCTGGATACACTTGGACTAATCCTTTTACTGCTATCCAAATGCCCCATTATTACTTCTTTAATAATTGACTCCATCATCTTTCCCACCACAGAAGTCAGACTAACTGGTCTGTAATTCCCCGTTTTCTCTCTCGCTCCTTTCTTGAAAAGTGGGATAACATTAGCTATCCTCCAATCCACAGGAACTGATCCTGAATCTATTGAACATTGGAAAATGATCACCAATGCATCACTATTTCTAGAGCCACCTCTTTGAGGACCCTGTGATGCAGACCATCAGGCCCAGGGGATTTATCATCCTTCAGTCCCATTGGCTTACCCAATACTATTTCTCGCCTAATGAAAATTTCTTTCAGTTCCTCTACCCCCTTAGATCCTCTGTCCTCCAGTACATCTGGGAGATTGTTTGTGTCTTCCTTAATGAAGATGGATCCGAAGTACCTGTTCAACTCTTCTGCCATTTCCTTGTGCCCCATAATAATTTCACCCGTGTCTGCCTTCAAGGGACCCACATTTGACTTTGCTAATCTTGGCTCTGGACTTTTCTACCTTGGCTTTTAGCATGGATTAATGTTTACAACAACTGGCAATGAGGGTTTGAATTCCCTGTTAGCATTTGCATTTGTCAACCATATGACATGCATTCAGCTCAGCCGTCTCTTGGCTTGACAACATGTGGTACTTTTTAAGTTGTAGGGAAATTGGTGTTGTGATCAGCTTGTTTCCAACAGAGAATACCTTCTGTCAGTGAAGTCGCTGCTCATGTGTCAACACAGCAGGGGAACCTGTAACTGTTTTCTTATGGGAAGAATAAAGCAACTTGTGATGTGTTTCACAAAAGGCAAAATAAAATGGAAAAGTTGGTTGTGAAGTAAATATGTACTCAACATGATAGAGTATTTGCATGCTGATAAGAAACAGAAATGCTTCAGCAGAACCAGCAGAATCAGTCAGTAATGAATGAGTATAGAAGTTGGGAGGTGATGTTGCAGTTGTATAAGACATTGCTGAGACCGCATTTAGAGTATAGTGTTCAGTTCTGGGCACCATGTTATCGGAAAGATGTTGTCAATCTGGAAAGGGTACAGGGAGGATTTACGTGGATGTTGCCAGGAATAGAGAGTCTAAGCTAAAGGGAGAGATTGAGTAGACTAAGGCACTATTCCTTTGGGGCACAAGAGGATAAGGGGTGTAGAGGTTCATAAAATAATGAGAGGAATAGATCGGATAGATGCACAGAGTCTCTTGCCCAGAGTACATGAATCGAGGACCAAAGGACATAGATTTAAAGTGGAGGGGCAAGATTTAATAGGAATCTGAGGGGTAACTTTTTCACTCAAAGGGTGGTGGGTGTATGAAACAAGCTGCCAGAGGAGATAGTTGAGACAGGGACTATCCCAACATTTAAAAAACTGTTAGACAAGTACATGGATAGCACAGGTTTGGAGGGATATGGACCAAACGCGGGCAGGTGGGACATGTTGGCCGTTGTGGGCAAGATGAGTGGAAGGGCCTGTTTCCACACTGACCAACCAGTTCTTTTCATTTACTGGTTGAGGTTCCAGCTAGTCAAGAATGCAGTGGAGAAACCATTGTGTTACAGAAAGCAAGCCATTAGTTTAAAACATTCAAAGATCACTTCAGTAATGTCAGCATGGATTTGTAAAATAAATCAAAGTTAAAAAAAACCCTCATAAATGTTTTAACATCAATGAATTGTTGAGTAACATTGCCAGCATAATGTTTAGGCAATGTGATTTCTTGCATCAGTTTTGAACCAAATGATCTAAAAACAGTTTCATACTTTGTTTTGATTTGTCATGTTACAGAAATCAATTTTATTTCTCAATTTACAAACCTTTAGTGCATTTGATTTTTTTTTTTTGGTTGATGTGCAGCAGGCTGCTCTTTAATGATGATCATTGTCAGTATTTTTGTTTCAAATATCTTGGATGAATAAGGAATTTTAAATTCAATATTTCATGCGATGCTGTGTAATGAGGGGCAGTGAATGGCGTAGACAAGAGCGGAAAGCTGGAAGATGACAAATGCATTCACGTTTAAGTATCAAGTCATTCATTCTGGACACAACAAAGATAATTCAAAATATTTTCTAAAAGATAAATAATGTTCGAATAGTGAAACCCCAATAGAGTGGATGTGGAGAGGATGTTTCCACCAGTGGGGATAGTCTAGGACCAGAGGCCATAGCCTCTGAGATGAAGAAGAATTTCTTTAGTCAGAGGGTGGTGAATCTGTGGAATTCATTGCTGCTGACAGCTGTGGAGGCCAAGTCATTGGGCATTTTTAAGTCGCAGATTGATAGATTCATGATTAGTAAGGGTGTCAGGGTTTGTGGGGTTGAGAGGGAAAGATGGATTAACCATGATTGAATGACAGAGTAGACTTGGTGGGCTCATATTACATGAATTTATGATAAACTGGAAATTGTGGAGTGGGGAAGAAATTATGAATCCAAGTATATAAACGATAAGAAGTGGTAAACAGATTTTAAAAAACAACTATTAATCTATAAAAAGACTAATAACATATTGGTCTTTCTTTCAAGGGGCTGGAATGTTAAGACATATGTATAGAGCCTAGTTTGGAATACTCCATTCAGTTTTGGGCACGGCAAAGGAAGAAAGGTGAAGATGGCCATAGGTTCAACAGTTTGGAGTTTAATGGTTATGTTAAGGTTTCATCGGCTACATTTGTCCTTTCGTGCATATAACATTGAGGAGTTTTAAAACAAAATAAAATAATGTTTTTGGTCATATATGAAAAAGCTTTAGAGGGTACTGATAGCACTGCATAACGTTAAAATAAGGGATTACCATTCAGAAACAAAATAAGGAAATACTTTTTTTTTACAAAGAATAATGGAAATCTAAAACTCCTCCTAAGGCACCTGAAAATTATGCCCTCTGCATAATACTAACTGTTATAATGTCGTGGTCATCATAATGAGCCATTCTGCGTGTTGAATTGATTCCCTAATTGAGAATCAAATTAGGAAACATCTTTATTAGAGGGTATTCGCTACAGGAAAACTCTGGAGAAAGAATGGGTGATGTTTCGGGTCGAGACCCTTCTTCAGTTACCCATTCCTTCTCTCCAGAGATGCTGCCTGTCATGCTGAGTTACTTCAGCATTTTGTGTCTACCTTCGATTGAAACCAGCATCTGCAGTTCTTTCTTACATAGCTACGGGAAGAGATTGGGCAGACTTGGATCGTTTTCTCTGGTGTGCCAGACGAGGGAGATCTGATAGAAGTTTATACAATTATTATGTGAGGCATAGATGGGGTAGAAAGTCAGAACCTATTTCCCAGGATGGATGGATCAAAATACTAAAGGAATTTACTTTAAGATGAAAGGGGCAAAGTTCAAAGGATATGTTTAAAGGCAATTTTGTTTAGACAGTGGGTGGTGAGTGCCTGGAATGTGCTAACAGTGTGGTGATGGAGGCAGTTAGTGGCATTCAAGAGACTTTAGGAAAGGCACATGGATATGCAAGGAATAGAGGGATCTGAATTGTGTGCAATCAGGTAAGTATTGATCTTGATATCATGTTTAAGAAGGAACTGCGGATGCTGAAAAAATCGAAGGTAAACAAAAATGCTGGAGAAACTCAGCGGGTGAGGCAGCATCTACGGAGTGAAGGAATAGGTGACGTTTCGGGTCGAGACCCTTCTTCAGAAGAAGGATCCTGATATCCTGTGTGGCACAAACATTGAGGGCCGAGGGGCTTGTGCTGCATAGTTCTATGCTCAAATTTAAAAGTATTAGAATTTGCAGATAATAAAACGTAATATTTTATAAAATGTCACGTAATAACCAGTCAGTGGAAAAAATGCAGCAGAAATGCTGCCCTGTTTTTCTTTCATTCCAGTCCAAGTTGTTATCTGGTATAACCATAGCCTCAGGGAGTCAAGCAGCTCTATGATGGGAATTTCCACTGATGTAGTAATTATACAAGATGAAGAATTCCCATCTGCAGTGTGCAACAGCTACACAGGACAGGACAGGATTGGGAGCTGGAGCTACAGTGCAGGAGAGAATTATCACTGGGCCAGTGAACATGAGAAATGAGATGGGGGAAAAAAGCCCACATGAACAAGAAGAACTGAGCTAGTATGATATGGACAGTGAGGAACAGAATGGTTGTGTAAGTTGGAAAAGGCAACAGGGAATTAATGAACAACTGTTATGTACAGCTATCAGATTGAATAGCAAAGAGTGACAGTGCATGTCCTTGATAACTGGCAATACTCTGAAGTAAATTATAGAAGACAGTTTGCCAAAATTTTCAATTTTCCTTTATCTCTGCTCGTAGCTTGCTATTGGCACAGATTTTGAGATAAGGGGAAAGAAAAGTGATGATTGCAAAATGTTCATTTACATTTGCAACTTCTCAAAAAACGAAGTATCTGGTGCCCACGTGCAGCAAGACCTAGATAACATCCAAACATTGGCTGATAAGTCACGAGCAATATTCGCGCCACAGAAGTGCCTTGCTGTGGTCTTCTCCATAATAAAGACTCCAACCACCCTCCCTTGACATTCATTGACGCTCCCATTGTCAAGTTCCCCAGCGCCTACATTCTGAGAGTCAGCTAGAAACCCGTCTGAAACAGTCCCATAAATATTGTGGCTTTAAGTGCAAGGACGAGGCTGGCTTCCCTGCAGCGAGCGATTTATCCCCTGGCACTCCAAGATCTGAGTTCCAATGGCTCAAACTCAACACCACCAAGGAAAAAGCAGCCTACAGCCCATCCACCATCATAAACAAACATACTCTCTAAGAGACAAGGCCTTTAATGGGCAAGGCATAAAGTATATGGACTTAATGCAGGAAAATGGGAATTGTGTAGATGACCAAAGGTTGGCATGGATGTGATGGGCCGAAGGGACTGTTTCAGCACTTTAACTATAATCTACACTAAGAGCCTTTACACATTGTCATTTTTAAGAGATACTTGTTAAATTTTCGGAGTGCAGATCTTTATTGTTCATGTTCAAGTTACATTTATTGTCACATGCACCAATTGGTACCGTGTGATTTGAGGTACCATACAGCCATACGAATAAAAATAACACAATACACAATAGAGTTGAACATGAACATCCCCCACAGCGGAATCAACGCTTCCCACTGTGAGGGAAGGCAATAAAGTTCAGTCATCTTCCTCTTTGTTCACCCTTGGTCAGGGCCTTGAACCCTCCACAGTCGCGGCTACAGACGGCTCAATGTTCAGGCCCTCTCCCCGGGATGATCGGAGCTCCGGCGTCGGAACGGATCTGAACACTCTCAGCAGCTTGGAGTTTCCGAATTGGCCGTTTCCTACTGGAGACCGCGGCATCCGAAGTCCACAGGCCGAGCTGGACGAAGCTAAACACTGGCGACCTCCGGCAAGGGGTCCCAGGCCTCCGCGATGTTAAAATCAGCGTCGCCCGCAGGTAGAAGCTCCGCAGACCACAGCTCCACGATGTTAATCAGCAGGCCCAACACTCCAGAGCTCCAACTGCGATTCCCGGCAAGGCATCGTCCCGCTCCGCGATGGTAATTCAGTGCTGCGCAGCCACTGAAGCTCTGGCCGGTCTCCGGTAGGAATGGCCGCACCAATCCAGTTGGTAGGCCGCGAGGGGGGAGAGCGAAGATGCGACTCGGAGAGAAGACGCATCTCCATCCAGGTACGCAAAAGGCTGGAGAAACTCAGCGGGTGCAGCAGCATCTAAGGAGCGAAGGAGATAGGCGACGTTTCGGGTCTGAAGAAGGGTCTCGACCCGAACCGTGGCCTATCTCCTTCGCTCCTTAGATGCTGCTGCACCCGCTGAGTTTCTCCAGCCTTTTGTGTACCCTCGATTCTCCAGCATCTGCAGTTCCTTCTTTAACTCTCCATCCAGGTAAATGACTGGGAAACAGTTTCTCCCTATTTCCCACCCCCCACATAAAAAAGACCAAGAAACCTTTAAAACACACTTTTAGACACACCAAAAAGGACGGACAGCTACTGGCGAGGCTGGCACTACGATGGCACCACCCGATGAAGCTGGGCAGACGTTAAATAAATGAATTTCAAAACTTTTTGGAAGAACTGGGAAACATTTTGTAAAGAAAGGAATGATTGGAGCTGTTTGATCATGTCTGGCTCCAGAAATATAAACCTGGGCATGAGATATTACTGAAATAAGCAGCATATTGTAAGGAAAAACTAGTATTATTCAGTCTCCACCTGAAGTGCAATTTAAAACCCAGCTAGACTTTATCGTGAAAGTGGTCTGTTATTTTATAACCAGAAAATTGTGTCTCATTCAAGTAAAGATCTTGAAATAGAATAAAATTATTATTTCGTTGATACTTTTTTTTCAGAAAATTGAGAGAAAGATGAGAAAGGAATTTTTTTCTGGGTCTGCACTTAAGCTGCACAAGATTCCCTGAGCAAACGCTGTAAAATCAGGCAGAGCAGAGTGTAAAATAGGTAAAGAAACCCATCATTTTTATCTTTATTTATCTAACTGGAACAACATCATCAAGGTTCCTTCACAGATGCATATTTCATCTTCCCCAAACTGAACGTATTCACTCTGTCAGACGATTTCAAGGTGTGATCACATTTTTCCTATAACATCACAGTGCAGCAGATTTTTCATGTTTGACCCACTGAATCTGTCACCTTGCAGGTTTGCAGTTCAATTTATAATTTGAATGCAGAAATAGCATATAATCTTTGCTCAGTCCGCCTGGACCTACCTGATCTCCTGGTTGCCATTACTTTAATTCCCCTTCCCATTTCCACACTGACCTTTCAGTCCTAGGCCTCCTCCATTGTCAGAGTGAGGCCAAACGCAAATTGGAGGAACAGCATCTCATATTTTGCTTACAACCGTGTAGGATGAATATTGTTTTCTCTAACCCCGGCATTCCCTCTCTCTCATTATTTCAACCAGTTGATATTAACCTAACAAACAGAAAAAGTAAACTCTGGACTCTCAAATACCCGAAGAGATGCTCTGTCCCGCTAAATTTTACAGTTCCTTCCTATAGAAGCATTCAAATTTCTTAGACTAAACTAATCTCTAAACTAAACTGTGGCATCATATTTCCATGGTATGAAAACTTCCGTACATTTTATTGATCTGCTTTTTTTAAACTCTTGTACCATGTGGACATGTAGAGTTCGGCTGGTTTGGACTGATTTGGTTGGCAAAAATTAATTGTGGCTTGGTGTGCAATTACTCATCTATTATCTATACTATTACTAAAACTCTCTTATTGTCCTCTTCCGGTTTGCGGTACCCTATATCGCTAGGATTTTTTTGCCACCTTACGCACTGTTCTCCTCTGCTCCAAGCGCAGCAAGTTTTCAATCGGTGTAATATTACAAAAGTTATGAAGGTTTAAAAAATCGTGAGATCAGCAGATTGGTCTTCTCGCCTGTCTGTCACCATTAAGGTAACGCCCCTTCCGGCACCCGCTGTCAATCACCGGGGCTAGGAGAATAAATCCCCGGAGGCGGGGCTGAGTCCGTGAGCCACGCTGATTGAGTCCACAAGAGTGGAGTCGGGGAAACCGCTGAGTGGAGCCAGGAGGTGCCGTGTGGTGCCGTGGCCGCAGAGTGGAGTCCCCCCCACACACACACACACACACACACACACACACACACACACACACACACACACACACACACACACACACACACCCTCCACACACCAACACCCCCCCTCTTCCCCGCTTCCCCCCCTTTCCTCCCCCTCCTCCCGACACACACCCCCCCACACACCACACCCCCCCTTTACCCCTCCCCGTACCCCCCCACACCTCCCCCTCCCTCGCCCCCCCCACACCACTCCCTCCCCTCCACACAACCTTCTACCCCCCCCATACCCCCTCCCACACACACACACCCTCCCACACACACACCCCCTCCCACACCATGGTGGAATATTGCATTGGGGAATGGGTTGCGTTGGGGGACCAGGCCTCCTGTGTGACTGGGACCCAACGGACCCACTTCCTCTAGTTTTGAACAAAAATGCTTTGATGCACTGCAAAGCATTTGGTTGTTGGTTACTGTTAGTCATTACTTTTAATAAATACGTGAGACTGCACCCCTTTTTCAAAAGCAAGTTGCATTTCTTCTGATGTTATGTTGCCTGGATCTGCCTTGTGAACCAGAAATCTTCACAATGGCAATGAACAAAGTTGATGTTAATGCAAATGAAGTGAAAAACTGCTGGTTCTGAAGTCTGAGGAAAAAGGACTCTCAATGGGCTTGGCCACATTTTTAAAAAAAAAACTGTTTCTCTTTTATTTTAATTTAATGAAAGTTTTGAGTTTGTGCGTTCAAATATGGCAAGCACAGTTGAAGATGTTTCTCTTTAAACATTGGCTTTTATTGTACTGGCAAGGTTTATTTACTACTTCATGTCTGACCTTGAGATTTTCCCCAGTAGAATTTTATGGCGGTTTCATTGCAACTGCTTCACTGCCTATTATACTGCCTCTTTTTGCAAAGATGCAAGCACGCATATTACAGTTCACGTTATTGGCTGCGGTACATCAATCTACTTTTAAAGTTTTTAACGGTACAAATACAAACCTGAGCATGTTCATCTCATTGACAGGATTAAACTACGTGTACAGTTTACATAAATCAGCTCCTTAAAATGTGCTGATTTACCAAAACGTCTGTATTAACAAATTTATCGTGACACGCCATCACACAAATAGCATGGCCCCTTAGACAAACATACGAATTAGGAGCTGGGGCCAGACCACTTGGCCCCTCAGAGATGGATACAAAATGCTAGAGTAACTCAGAGG
Organism: Okamejei kenojei; assembly: GCA_035221665.1. Lineage (NCBI taxonomy): Eukaryota > Metazoa > Chordata > Chondrichthyes > Rajiformes > Rajidae > Okamejei > Okamejei kenojei. The sequence goes on along the minus strand of CM069147.1, from coordinate 3,715,802 downwards.
GTCAGGCAGCATCTCTGGAGAAAAGGGATGGGTGACATTTCAGGTCGGAACGGTTCTTCAGACTGATTGTAGGAGATGAGGTGGATAGCTGGAGGCAAGAATAGACCAGAACCAAGATTGTGGTTGATCTGATAGTGGTCTCAACTCTGCATTTCCATCTACATATGATAATCTTTCACCAGCAAGTGTTTATCTACCTCTCCCTTAAAAACACTGAGATTCCTATTGCACTTGTGCAGGCTGTCACTCTCAAAGGCAGTCTACAAAAAAATCTTTAGCGGCCATTGTTAGCTAATGATGGGATCCCACAAGGCTTAGTGAGAATTCAAATCTTTTCATGTGCCTAGTTTAAATTCTTGGCAAGCTGAGTGTTTTTCTTTCCCTTTTATACAAAGCTAAGTGGGGCATAAACATCGAAATGTTTTGCCAACCAAGATTTTCTCTTGCTCCCAGAGTTTCAGGCTCTAAACTTCTAACAAAATCCCAGAATATCTTAAGGTGCCGGTCCTTCATTAAGTGCTGAGAGTGCACACCACAGATGTTAAGGACATAGAACAGTACAGTACAGCAATGGGCTCTTTGGTCCACAATGTTTGTGCCAAACATAAGTCAAGTTAAACAGATCTCATCTGCCTGTACATGATCCATATACCTCTATTCGCTGCACTGCCATGTGCCTATCTAAGTGCCTTGTAAACGGCACTATCGTGTCTGCCTCCACTACCACGCCTGGCAATGCGTTCCAGGCCCCCACACTACTCTCTGTGTGTAAAAAAACAAACAAAAACTTGTCCCGCACATCTCTATTAAACTTCCCCCTCGCACCTTACAGGCATGTGCTCCAGTGTTGAACATTTCCACCCTGCAGTAGGTGTTTGACTGTCTACACTATGCCTCTTGTAATTTTATATACTTCTATCAAGTCTTCCCTCAACCACCGACATTCCAGAGAAAACAATCCCAAGTCTATCCAACCCTGTAGCTGAAACGCTCCAGTTCGGGCAGCATTTTGGTAAACCTCCTCTGCACCCTCTCCAAATCCTGTAATGGGTTGACCAGACAGTCCTGTGGTGGTTCCCAGCAAGAGTGACTGGCCCTTTACTGGGGATGACTGTTGTTATGTCCCTTCTGAGTGTATTAATGGGCATGTAGGATGATAGCACATCACGTTCAAGAGAACGGTGATAGTGTGGTGGATGTAAGGACACAATGGAAATGTTTTTACTGCACCATACTTGGGCAGCCAAGTGATTTGTAGTTTGATCTCTAGTCATCAAATGGCTATAAATTCCCGCATGTCAGGCAGCCAGCTGAAGCACTTGCTCTTCAATCACAATAAACTTGGAAATTAAGAAATTTTGCCAAATCAGCCCATTTTAAGGGGCTGATTTATGTAAACTGTATATGTAGTAAAATCCTGTCAATCTTAATTGCTTTGAAAGATGAACATGCTCAGATTTTTATTTGTATCTATAAATAATAAACTACGGAGCAGTGTGATCTGAGTACAGGAAGGAAATGATAGAGAACATACAGAGGAGATTTATGCAGATGTTGCCAAAGGTGAAGAATTATGATTGTGAAGAAAGATTAGCTTGGCCAATATCCTGGAAAAGCTTAATGTGATTAGGGTCAACATGAAAGGGAAACGATGGATTTATTAACTTTTTTGTTTGAAAATTGAACTAACTGGGCAAATAAATGAAAGTAATACCTGGTCTTAATGTATTTTGAATTTCAATATACCTTCAATAAGATTGTTACATATACTAAATAGTCATGGAGTTGAAGATAATATATTAACAAGGGAAGGATTGGTTAATGGACAGAAAACATGAGAGCACATAATTAGGGAGGTGCCACAAATGCCTATTCATAACCTTCAGCTGTTTGAAGTCTAGTTGATGGCATAGAGAGGATAGTTGCAACCCATGCCACTTTTCTTATACAAGAGCAAGATGGCTTTGAATAGGTAAAATGAGAGAAGGCAACACAATGACGCAGCAGTAAAGTTGCGGCTTTACAGCGCCAGAGACCCAGGTTTGATCCTGACTGCGGATGGTGTCTGTACAGAGTTTGTTCATTCTCCCCGTGACTGCATGTGTTTCTTCTGGGTCCTCTCGTTTCCTCCCACATTCCAAAGACGTCTCGGTTTGCAGGGTAATTGGCTTCTGTAAATTGTCCCTAGTGTGTAGGATAGAACAAATGAATGGGTGATCGCTAGTTGACGCAGACTTAATAGGCCGAACGGCCTGTTTCCACGCTGTATCTCTAAAACTAAATTTTGGATGAGGGAGATTGTTTCCCTCGGCGGGAGATGTGGGGATCAGGTCAAAAAGTGGTGTTGGGGTAGTTGAAGACAGAGCAGCTGGAAGGGATATTTAGCCCACTCTTGCCCCTACACCACATGTTCCTGTGACCCCAAAAAAAGTGTTTTGTGCTGACTTGATCTGATTTCTGAATCCCCTTGGCCTGATCGCTGAATCCACGTAACATTTTTCTGTGCCACATATAGCCCATCATGGGGATAAGGTGCCTCCAGCCCAATTAAACCACCTTACACTTTGTTTACAGTCCAACAGAGTCGTTTATCTCTTTGTATGACATTTTATTTACAGTTTATGCACCCACTTGTCAGTTTTTCTAACGCCTTCCTCTTTTTTAATGTAATCCTTTTCATTATCAACTTCAAAACAAATCTGCTGTCTTCCCATGCCCCACCCCACCACCATCCCTCTCCAATGTTGGTATTATTTCTAAATTTCAACAACAAAGCATTTGAATTCTGAGTGCAATTTATATAGAACATCGAACAATGCAGCACAGGAGCAAGCCCATCAGCCCATAATGTCTGTGCCGAACATGATGCCACAACCATCTGTTATGTGCCTGCAGATAATCCATATCCCTCCATTCCCTACACGTACCCATCAAAACATCTCTCAAATGCCACTATCATATCTGCTTCAACCACCACCCACCACCACCGCAATGTGTTGCGTTCCAGGCACGCACCACTTTAAAAAAACTTGCCCTGCACATCTCCTTTAATCCCTGCCCCTCTCACCTTTATGTACATAGTTAACACAGTCAGTATTGTTGATGTCTCTGAGAAACTTCTTGCAGTTGCAGACATTTCCCCTGCTTGATAGATTCTGCTTTTGTAAAAATAGTATAGATCGGATTCTTGGACTCACTGAATTATATATTTCAAGACTTTGATGTAATGAACTTAAATGGATATTCACTCGGACAGAACTTGGTGATCTTTGTTCCCAGTAAAAATTCGAGACCATGTTGACTTGATAGTACTGCATGATAATATAACTTAAGCTGATTTCAATTTAAGATCAATTAAACATTGATTGCTTTACCTAACTCTGCTTTGCACATAAGCCAAGCTGAGGCTGGGAGTTTCCAACACAGCTGGAATACAAAACATGCAACGTTAATAAGTTACCAAGCATTCAGCTGATACTATCTTCATCTTAGATGGCAGGCTGCCCAAGCTAGTCTCCATGGAAGAGTTACTGCATGATAGCAAAAGATTGGAAGGTTATCAGTATCTGCAGCTTCTCTCTGAATGGGGTGTGCGATTCATTCTATAATTTAGTTTATCATTAATTTAACCTTCCATCTGTGTTTGAGTTTCAACTGAGTTGAAATTCTTGGACTTCAATAGATAATGATGAAATTAATTTGAAAAAAAACAAGTAATGAATGCTATTGTTTGGGAGATTCAGTAGAGTAGATTAGAGTTCAGAATATAAATTAATTTAAACATTTAGTGAAATTATTAGGGGAACAGAATAAAGATAGTGGATTTTTTTTTTCATTACAGTAAAGATATTTAGTTGAGTAATTTCAAGATTTTGTAGCGTTTGAGACAAAAAAATCCTAGGGCTAAAATTGAAAAGGTGGCTTGTAATAAACTGCAATAGGAAAATGAAGATCATTGTAGCTTTTCAAAAAAAGTTAAGAAAATATTTGAAGCTGCTTAGATAGGAATATTTTACAGACAAATAAACAATTAATTACTTTAACTTCAGTTGAAGGTCAAAAAGACTTAATAAGCTACTGATAGGCAGGTTTTTAACTTATTTTGTTGTGTTCTGTTGATGTTATGTTTTCAAATCTTCTCTCTTTCTGTAGCCATTTGGTGTGAACCAGCCAGGGCCTTACATCATGTACACAACGGCAGATGCTAATGGATATCTGAAGAATGCATCAGGTAGGCATTGATTCAAAGAGCACTTGACGCTCAGGTCTGGTGTAACTTGAATTGTGAGTACACTTTGAAGTAAATTTAATGACAATTTGTGGGGGGGGGGGAAGGAAAAGAAATGAGTAAAGATGAATTAAACTAACATGTCTGGCAATAACTCAAGAAAGGAAATGTAGATATAGCTGGGGGGCAGTGTTAGCTGTGAGGAGGATGCTAGGAGGCTGCAAGGTGACTTGGATAGGTTGGGTGAGTGGGCAAATGCATGGCAGATGCAGTATAATGTGGATAAATGTGAGGTTATCCACTTTGGTGGCAAAAACAGGAGGGTAGACTATTATCTGAATGGTGGCCGATTAGGAAAAGTGGAGATGCAGCGAGACCTGGGTGTCATGGTACACCAGTCATTGAAAGTAGGCATGCAGGTGCAGCAGGCTGTGAAGAAAGCGAATGGTATGTTGGCATTCATAGCAAAAGGATTTGAGTACAAGAGCAGGGAGGTTCTACTGCAGTTTTACAGAGTCATGGTGAGGCCACACCTGGAGTATTGCGTACAGTTTTGGTCTCCTAATCTGAGGAAAGACATTCTTGCCATAGAGGGAGTACGGAGAAGGTTCACCAGACAGATTCCTGGGATGGCAGGGCTTCCATATGAAGAAAGACTGGATAGACTCGGCTTGTACTCGCTGGAATTTAGGTGATTGAGGGGGGATCTTATAGAGGCTTACAAAATTCTTAAGGGGTTGGACAGGCTAGATGCAGGAAGATTGTTACCGATGTTGGGGAACTCCAGAACAAGGGGTCACAGTTTAAGGATAAGGGGGAAGTCTTTTAGGACCAAGATGAGAAGATCATTTTTCACACAGAGAGTGGTGAGTCTGTGGAATTCTCTGCAGAAGGTAGTTGAGGCCAGTTCATTGGCTATATTTAAGAGGGAGTTAGATGTGGCCCTTATGGCTAAAGGGATCAGGGGGTATGGAGAGAAGGCAGGTACAGGATACTGAGTTGGATGATTAGCCATGATTATATTGAATGGCGGTGCAGGCTTGAAGGGACGAATGGCCTGCTCCTGCACCTATTTTCTATGATTCTATGAACATAGTGATGGTGTTTTATGGAGAGATCTTATGGAGGTCTTATGTAATCATGAGAGAACTAGATAGGGGGAATGCACAGTGTATTTTATCCCGGGTAGGGGAAATCAAAAACAAGAGGTCAGATATTTAAAGTGAGTTAATACAAACCTGAGGGGTGATTTTTTTTTTTTTCCACTCAGTGTGGTGTGTATATGGAACGAGCTGTCAGAGGTGATAGTTGAGACAGATACTATCACAACATTTAAAAAACACTTGGGTAGGTGCACAGATTGGAAAGAGAGGTATGGGCCAAACACAGGCAAATGGGACTAGCTTAAATGGGATACCTTTGTCGGTATCTACAAGTTGGGCCAAAGGGCTTGTTTTTGTGTTATACCATTCTGGCTCTATAACATCCATTGGGCCTAACAACATCCTGACTGGTACAATATCAGAACTTGCTGCCACTCTACCCAACCTGTTCCAGAACTCTAGTGAATCTACTGAAAAATATGAAAATTGCGCCTGTGTTTCCTCCCATCCAAAGGGGGCCAGCTCAATCCAACTCATTCCTGTCCCATCAGTCTATCAACCACAAGAGAAATGGTGATGGTGTTTTTTTACCTTGCGATAATGTTCAGTTTTATTTCTGGTAGGACCATCAAGCTCAAACGTGAACAGAAGATCGAGATCCTTGAATTGAGATGGGACTGATTGTAAAGACAGTGTTTCACCAAGTGTGACGGCAAAAAGCCTTAGTAAACTGGTCAGTAGGAATCAAGGGGAAAATAAATGAGTATTGAAGTTATACATGGTATGAGGAAAGGAAGAAAAAATCTGCAGATGCTGGGACCTTGAGGAAAACACAGTGCAGTGGGTCAGGCAGCATCTGCGGAGGGAATGGACAAGTGAAGTTTCCAGTTGGGACCCTCCAGTCTGATGAAAGGTCCTGTGCTGAAACCTCTCTGATCATTCCTTCTACAAATGCTGCCTGACCTGTTAAGTTCCTCCAGCACCTGTGTTTTGCTCATGGTCTGAAGAAATATGGTTGTGGTTATTAAAGTTCAATCACATCACCCCTGAGATAATTCTGCAAGAATTCCTGGGATCTTTCTGAATTTCTCCGGTTTTTTTTTCTGCTGTGTTTTTGTGCCCAGAGGAAACCCGTTTCCCTTAAATGTAAGTCACATGATAAAACTTGAGTCTAATGTCTGCATGTATAAGTTAGTTCCATTCTAATTGTATTATCCTACTCGGGCTACATATTCCACAGAGTACTTTAGCCACAAGCTGTTCCAGCCACATGAATTAAGCCATGAAGTTTTCAGATTGTGTTACATTGTTCTATTTTTAACTATTACCTCCAAAACCTACACCCAGCATTGTATTCCTACATCATCTTCAGAAACACATTATTGAACTCCTTAAATGTAGTGATAATATTAACAGGTTTGAATTCCCATTCATTAGACTTTGTTCATCATGCTCTTGTGACAAACTAAACCAGTAACATTGATCTAAGGGTAAAACAGGTCTGAATATCAATGTTTCTGCTTGTTAGAGCATATTGCTTATTGATGAGCATAACTGTTAAAAACAGTTTTGTTCTGTAGAAATATATCAGAAGACAATCTCGGAATAATATTCCTTCCCCTGAAATGCCTTGGTTTAAATGTTACAGTGAAGGGACTAGCGTTGTGTTTGAAAATACTTTTTTTTTCTCCATGTAATAAATTTGTTACAAAAGAAATATGCAAAGATGCATTGTTGGGCATCTAACTTTAAATTAAAAATTCTGACTTTGCATATTAAAATGCCACTTTGATCATGTACATCCACAGTGCTAAGTTGCCCAATGTTGTTGGTAATAATAATGTGGAAGCCATCAACGCGAACGGTTACTGGGTCATACATGATCCACCGGTTTCTGGTATCCGCATAAGTCTGGGTAATCCCCGAATCGAAAGAGTCAAGAGTGTTTTATTGTCATATGTCCCAGACGGGACAATGAAATTCTTACTTGCTGCAGCACAACAGAATATGTGAATATGTAAACAGTGTATATAACGGAGGGGGGGAAATAAAAAGTTCAATAACTAACAAATATAGTGCAAATAACAAATAATAATATAGTCTTTTGCAGTTCAGAGCTCATAGCTTATTTGTTGTGTTTAATAGCCTGGTGGCTGTGGGGAAGAAGCTGTTCCTGAACCTGTTCCTGAACCTGGATGTTACATTCGTCAGGCTCCTGTACCTTCGCGGCTACCTCTCCAATTTACTGTGCTTCTCCCTAAATTTTATCACACCATCCACCTTGTCATTGAAAGATGTGATAGTTCAGCAAATAGCTCACTGATTACTCCACATGTACAAAAATGTTAGGAAGGAACTGCAGTTGCTGGTTTAAACCAGAGATAGAAAATGTTAATGGTTTCCCCCAATCAAGTGAACATTTAAAAGCATAGCTACTCTCAGTTGCGACCAGGGAACTTTCCTACTCAAAAATCTCCCTCTTTCAGGCATAAGGTCTCAGTACTTTAAATATTAATTATTATTATTATTATTCTAATTGCAGATTTATAAATTTTAACTTTGTCACTTAGGTTTCTCATAACCTCATGTTTATTTACTTTTTTCACCTTCCTTGATTTTATTTTATGATTTTTGATCTCAATAATATTCTAATTTAGGAATTTTGGGTTCAGTCTCAGCACACCCAAGAGTCATAGAGGGTACAGCACAGAAATGGGCCATTTGAGCCACCTTGTAGCAATGGGAAGGAAGCTGGAAGAGAGCTGGGTTGCTTTATTTCCCCCTCCCCGCCCCCTACCACAATGAATAAAGAAAGGTCCCAACCCAAATCCTCAACTATCCATGTTTTCCAGAGATGCTGCCTGACCAGGAGTTACTCCAGTGCTTTGGTTCATTGCTTGAATCTCTGCTGTGTCCACTTTTTAGACCTCCAAGAATTGGTGACTGCTCACAGTGGTACTGTGGGCTGCTGTAAAAATGAATAAGCACAAAGTCCTAACAATTATCAAAAGCGGAATCAATACCTTGGGAAATATAACTTTTTTCTTTTCTGAAAGCATTGAAGTGAATATTGAATATCCATTGTTTTTATTTCATCTTTGTGAATTAATGTACTCTGAGGAGTTATTAAATAGAGGTCATCTCTACGTGAGAACCTTTATCCCTCGGATGTCAATGGATGTATTCCCGCTCACCTTAAACCTGTGCCCTCTATTTCTAATCCATAGAGATTAACAATTAAGAGCGGTCCTGGGCCACTATCTACCTCAATAGAGACCATTGGACTCGCTTCAATCGGACTTTACTGGAAGTTATCTTGCACTAAATGTTATTCCCTGTATCATGTATCTGTACACCGTGGAAAGCTTGATCATAATCATGTTTGGTCTTTCCACTGTGTAAGAAAGAACAACAGATGCTGGTTTAAAACGAGGGTAGATACAAAATGCTGGAGTAACTCAGCGGGTGAGGCAGCATCTCCAGAGAGAAGGAATGGGTAACATTTCGGGTCGAGACCCTTCTTCAGACTGATGTCAGGGGAGGGGGCAGGACAAAGATAGAATGTAGGCAGAGACAGTTAGACTAGTGGGAGAACTGGGAAGGGGATGGAGAGAGAAAGCAAGAGCTATCTGAGAAGTCAATGTTCATACAATGTGTAAACTACCCAAGCAAAATATGAGGTGCTGTTCCTCCAATTTGCGCTGGGCCTCACTATGACAATGGAGGAGGCCCAGGACAGAAAGGTCAGATTGGGAATGGGAAGGGGAGTTGAAGTGCTGGGCCACCAGGAGATCAGATAGGTTGAGACGGACTGAGCGAAGGAGTTCAGTGAAACGATCGCTGAGCCTGCGCTTGGTCTCAATGATGTAGAGAAGTTGACGCCTGGAACAGCGGATACAGTAGATGAGGTTGGAGGAGGTGCAAGTGAACCTCTGCCTCACCTGGAAAGGCTGGTTAGGTCCTTGGATGGAGTCAAGGAGTCAGTGGAACTGACTGGTTAGCACGCAACAAAAGCTTTTCACTGTACCTCAGTAGACATGACGTTAACTACACTAAACTACCTTATGCGGTAGCTGAGGTGAAAAGATTAAATGCATTGGGAGGGAACTAGGTGAATATGTGAGGGGTATAAATATGTGCTGATATGGTTGTGTGAAACTTAATTCATGCGAGCCAAATAGCTTATTAATCTATTATTCCATGCAGCTCCAATTGTGTTACTTGCCATTATTTAGTGAAATATAAACTTGCAGTGCTGGTTGTTGTGGTAAAAATGTTTATTGAGTTCATGTTGAATCTGCAGTTGAATGAATGTATTGAAAATGCTGCAACCTGTGAGAATAAATTTGATTTAATTGCCTCTCTGAGCAGTCCAGGATGGAATAAAAAGCCATGTAATAACACTGTTATTAAGTATATTACCCACTTTATAATTCCTTCTAGAAAGAGTTCTAAGTGTTTGCTGGACATTTTAATTATGCCATTTGTAATCCCCAAGTTATGGTTTGCAGCTTTGAATTCTGAACCTCTCAAATCGTGAACAGTCTGAATAACACTAGCTTGCGGAGGTAATAGGTATCAAACTCCCACTGTGCAAGCTGCAGAGCTCAGCCAGTTATCTCGCACTCCATAGCTGAGGGCAAACATGCAAGATAACTAATTGTCTCCACTGTGGAAGCCTGCATGAATTTAGAGGCACTACAAACATTCCGAATACCAGAGCCCATCTAGAATTCAAGCTATCGGGATACAAGCTACCCTGGGGTATCTGTACTCCCACCAAACAACTTGGAATCATTGGGTACACAAAAGGCTGGAGAAACTCAGTGTGTGCAGCAGCATCTAAGGAGCGAAGGAGATAGGCAATGTTTCGGGCCGAAACCCTTCTTCAGACTGATGGGAGGTGGGGGGGGGTGGGGAGAAGAAAGGAAAAAGGAGGAGGAGCCCGAGGGCTGAGGGAGTCGTGGGAAGGGGAGGAGACAGCAAGGGTTAACAGAATTGAGAAAATTCAATGTTCAAGCCCAGAGGATGCAGACTCCCCAAGCGGAATATGAGGTGCTGTTCCTCCAACTTGCGATGTTATCATTGAGATGTAAGGAACTGCAGATGTTAGTTTACAAAAGAAGACACAAAGTGCTGGAGTAACTCAGCCGAGCAGGCAGCATCTATGGAGAACATGAATAGTTGACATTTTGGGTTGGGACCCTTCTCAAGATATGACATTTGAAACAAGTTTATTCATGGATAACCCCTTGAGATGAACAGTCATCTCGTTTTCGAGGGGGTCCAACATAGAACATACAACACAAGACATAACATACATAGAGGCTCTCGTTGACACACCTACCCACACACCAATTCCAAAACCCCTCCATCCCCATTTGTTATAGTTTATGACAATTGTTAATTGACTTTACATATCCAATAATAATAAGTTATGTGTTACAGCATAATGTTGATGCATAATACCATATACCACCTATCATACATCGTACATTAGGTGGTACGTTGGACCCCCTCATTTTCGAGGGGGTCCAACATTATTACATGACATATTATTTCATAGTATTGTGACATGATATTGTTACACTATGCAATACAATAATACATAAGTGTAATGGCAATGCATATACAATAGCTATGCCAAATGATCACACACAGAGCAAGCTAGATAAAGGAGCTCGAAGACTCTAATACTAGAAACAGGTACATGGTTTTATAAGGAAGGATAAAAGTGTATTTTTAAATAGACGAAATGAGCTAATATTTCTTATGGTACTAGGCAGAGTGTTCCAGTCAGAAGGAGCTTTGAATTTAAATGCACGTCTCCCAATTTCTTTGTTAGTTCTTGGAATGAAAAAGAAGGGTTGCTGAATATGTCTTAGTGAATATGAGGATGTGTATGTAATAGGTCTTGTTTTAAATAAGAAGGGTAATTGACATGGATGCATTTAAAGATGAACTGGAACCAGTGGTAGCATCTTCGAGTGTGGGAGGATAATCAGTTTAGAGTTTCGTACATAGATAGAACAGTGGTGAGTTAAATATGGACACCTTAAAATAAATCTGCAGAGACTATTATAAACTATATTGAGGGGTTGAAGATGTGTATCAAATGTATTCTGATAGACAATATCAGCATAATCCAGTTTTGGTAATAGTAGTTGAGAGACAATTATTTTTCTCATCTGAAAGGTGAAACAATTTATATGGCGGTAAAGAATAGCTAGATTACAGCTAAGTTTTTTAGTAATCGTCTCTTCAGGTCAGGACCCTTGAGCCATGATTGAATGGTAGGGTAGACTTGATGGACCGAATGGCCTAATTCTGCTCCTTTAACCTTCACTGAGCAGATGTAATCTTGGTGCAGTAGAAAGCACAGATGAATGTAGGGGTTTACAAATTAGTAACAAGGGCATTTCTATTGATTAAATGAAGGTAGACAAAAATGCTGGAGTAAACTCAGCGGGTGAGGCAGCATCTTTGGAGCGAAGGAATGGATGTCGTTTCGGGTCAAGGGTCTCGATTGTTCCAGCATCTGCAGTTCCTTCTTAAACATCTATTGATTAAATGTTCAGTTGACAAAAATCTATCGGAATTCTGAATTAAATCATGCAGCGTGGAAACTGTTAAGGCAAAGAAACAATTATAATTTGTTTATGGAGCATAAGATCTCGGTATTCAGCTCCACACCATTAACCAGAGACATCTGCTATAAAAAGTTTGAATAATAAATACAAGGAGTTGAAAATTTGAATTATTGGACAAGATAATAGTTATTTAAAATTATGAAATGATTGATCAGAGTAAATGGACGCAAACTGTTCCTTGTATTTGAGAATCAGAAATGTGCAGCATAATTCAGATTTGTAATGGAGCACGGAAATCTTTTGACAGAGGATTGTGAATTTGCTGCTGGAGTTTATGATTGAGACAGAAAGTAGGTGAGCAATAAAATCACAATGCAGGAAAGTGATGGGTGTGAGACTGTGTGAGAAACATGATTAGACCATTTACTTTTGTGAGCATGAAGATCAAACTGAACTATAAGGGTTAACTTAGCTTTTGTGTTTTAATTACCTCATTCTTCGCTGCTAAAATGACTGGCCAAAATGGAGAGATGAACTGGAATTAATGCCTTGTTCGCTAATATATTTGTTCTGATCTATGTCTTCCCTGTTTCTCCTCTTTGACCTTCCATTCCACATCTCCACCTCCCCCACAAGCATACTTGTGAATTTCGTGCTGCCTCGGCAAGGCCGGCAACGTAATCGAGGACCAGTTTTACCCTGGTCAATCTCTCTTCTCCCCTCTCCCATCAGGCAAGAGGTACACACACCTTCAGATTCTGGGACAGTTTCTTCCCAGCTGTTATCGGGCAACTGAACAATCCGCTCATCAGCTAGAGTCCGATCCTGACCTCCCATCTACCTCATTGGAGACCTTTGAATTAGACTTTATGAGACTTTATCTTGAACTAAATGTTGTGCCCTTTGATCTGTGCACTGTGGACGATTTGATTGTATTTGACTCGATAGCACACAAACAAAAGCTTTTCACTCTACCCTGGTACACGTGACAGTAATAAATGAAACTAAACTAATTGCAAAGGAAATTATCAAATTTCTAGTGTAAGTGCAGATGACAAACTAGTGCAACTTCTGCTCAAAGGTGATTTTTCTTTGGGTGGTGGAGGTTGCTGGCGGGATTGGAGATAATGGTTTCTTAATCTCAAACTTATTTACGTCAATGATAGCAACATTTGTGAGTAACCCTTGACGTTGAGCACTATTTAAGAAAGTACTTTTAACTTTGCATTTAATAAAAATTAGTACAGATAAATATGATCGTCAAGAAAGTGCTGCATTTTAACATTTCTGTCAATAATATACTATGAATAAGCTGATTTTAAAATATTTGTAGAATCATCAGTACCATCACAGATCTGTAAATTTAAGAAAATAATATTTAAATGTTTTGTGATTCTGATTTATTAGTAGGCAGTTGAATTACTGTTCATGTGTTCGCCATATTTATGCAGCTGATCAAGTTAGCCTTTTACTCTCAGGTGAATTGGGATATTGAAGGAGGGATATCCAAAAACAAATTGATAATTAAAGGGAAAGTAGTTATTTTCTGTCTTTTGCTCAAGTTGTGCTTACCGTTTGCCAGCCAGTTTCTGTTCAATGTCCCAGTCTTGTGCATATAAGCCTGTGAACCTCATTATCTCAAGTGATTCTCATGGAACTGAAAGCAGTGCAGTCATCAGAAATAGATGAAGGTGGTTGAGTCCAGTACATGCAGAGCAATGCTCTGGGACTGCCAAGACCGGTCGCCCACAACTGAAACGATCATCTGTGCTAGTTATGACATCTGCATGTGGAGAATATTCCCTTATTTCCATTAACTTTCATTTTGATCGGGCACGAATAATCTGGAAGAGCTCTCCGTTTTCAGCACAACTCCATAGATGTTACTGGTGAGGGTTTTGAAGCATTATATGGGGTGAGTCAGGTCAATTTGGTTTTACTGTTATGTTTTGATAACAAAGTGATTTAGTGGATCAATTCTGGCGGCAGTTAAGAATCTGACAGTGCAGCGGAAGTGGAATCTCCTGTAGAGCAGACCTGGTAAGGAAAGCTGATTAACTTTCCAAAAGGACATACTAAACCAGCTGAATGTTTTATGATAGACTAATAGTTTCATGGTCACAACTACTAGCATCTGCTTATTTTAATTCCAGATTTGCTTAATTAACTGAATTGAAATTCCCCAGCTGCCTTGTTAGAGTTGAGCTTTGAGTCAATAGTCTGAGCCTTTAGGTTACTGGTTAGGTAACATAACCAGAATGCCAATACACCATGTAATACATACATTATTATCAGACTACCTATGTTCACGAGATGATCCAGAGAATCAGTGAAAGTCCTTGCTGAAGACAAAAGCGTACGACTAAGTCAAGTTGAGTTTATTATCATATGCATAAGCACACCGAGTGCAGGCACAGTGAAAATCTTACTTGCAGCATCATCTCTGGCACGTAGACTCAGGCAATGCACAAAATATAAATTAAACATCAACTCTGCAAGAGAGTGAAACGAAGAGGACTGCAAAAACAAGACACAATTAGAAAACAAGCTCTTAGAAAAATGGGGCAGCACAGTGGCTCAGCAGTACAATCGCTGCCTCACAGCGCCAGAGACTCAAGTTCAATCCTAACTATCTGTATGGTGCTGTCTGTAGGGAGTTTGTACGTTCTCCCCATGACCGCATGGATTTTCTCCGGATGCTTCAGTTTCCTCCCACACTCCAACGACATACTGGTTAGTACGCTAATTGGCTTCTGTTTTTTTAATGTAAATTGTCCCTAGTGTGTAGGATAGTGCTAGTTTATGGGGTGATCGCTGGTTGGCGTGGACACGATGGGCCGAAGGGCTTGTTTCCATGCTGTTTCTCTAAAGTCTATGTCAATAATGCAACAATTGTCTTCCCTTCTAATCGCTGTCCTTCGAGATGCAGAATAATGTTTAATGACCCATTAGGAAAATTAAAATTTCCGTTTGTGGATCAGCTTCTGCCACAGTTATGGGTTGCAATACCAGTAGTTAGTGTCACCAGATCTGCAGTTTAACGCACGGTCGGTTTGTCAAAATCTGGGACTGCTGTGATGATTCATTCTGCAGAACAGCCATTGATCTCCAATTGTGCACAGAAGCTGCTGCAATAAAGCTGTGCACCAGCCGGGTTAGCTCCAGAGTTCCAGATGAGAGTGGGTTGTTAGAACACCTACACACAGCCATTTATCACACAAGATCTGCCTAACAGACAGCACCACCAACACGTAGCACATATGAGGGTGAGATAATGAAAAATACAACTAATCAATCAACCTTTTTGTTCTTTACAGCAATCATTTCCTCAACTAAGAAAGGACATTTGATAAAATGTTTCCAAACGGTCATTTGTATTATTTTTATACAGAAGGCTCTAACTTCAAATGAAGTTGCCTTGTAATGCCGATCTTTATTAAGCTCATTAGCTTTTAACATATATAACACATAACAATTACAGCACGGAAACAGGCCCTCTCGGCCCTTCCAGTCCGTGCCGATCATTTGTTTTCCCCTAGTCCCATCTACCTGAACTCAGACCATACCCCTCCATTCCCTTCCCGTCCATATACCTATCCACTTTACTTTTAAATGTTAAAATCGATCCTGCCTCCACCACTTCTGCTGGAAGCTCATTCCACACAGCCACCACCCTCTGAGTAAAGAAGTTCCCCCTCACGTTACCCCTAAACTTCCGTCCCCTAATTCGCATGTCATGCCCTCTTGTTTGAATCTTCCCTACCCTTAATGGGAAAAGCTTATTTAACAAACAGCTTTTGTTTGGTAAACATTGACAATACTGCAGTACATTACAACAAGCTGCTTTATTTTTATGCCCCTAACACCTACAGAATTTTCAATAACAATCTCTGAATACTTAGCATATACTTTAATTTCATAATACTTTATAGCTGCGAAACACAAAATATGTAGGAAGGAACTGCAGATGCTGGTTTACACCGAAGATGGACACAAAGTGCTGGAGTAATGCATATCTTTCATTCATTATATTGTCCTTTCCCCCGACTCTCAGTCTGAAGAAGGGTCTCGACCCAAAATGTTACCCATTCCTTCTCTCCCGAGATGCTGCCTGAGTTACTCCAGCACTTTGTGTCGATCTTCCACATAAAATATAGTTGGCTTTATGTGGAAAAATTCAGGACAGATTTTTCTGTACTTTGTTCAGCACATTCGTCTCTGGATAACATACAGTTCATTAAAATATGAATTTCAGATGTATAATATTCACATAATAGTACAACTCATTTTCATCAGCAGCTGTAGGCATGGTAGAGACCTTCTCTAGTGCACACTGCTCAGGATCCTTGTGAGTCTCCATGTCTTGAAGGGAGAAGTGTTAATTTGCCTGCTTACATTATCTCAAGGCAATCAGGATATTCATGATGAATCTAATATGATGATGAAACATTTCTGGAAGCATTTAAAAACTGCCACTCGCGAGGCATTTGCAGTGCCCTCCATAATGTTTGGGACAAAGACCTATCATTTATTTATTTGCCCCTCTACTCCATAATTTGAGATTTGTAATGGAAAAAAATCACATGTGGTTAAAGTGCACATTGTCAGATTTTATTAAAGTGCATTTTTACACGTTTTGGTGCCCTGAAATGGGGGGGGGGGACTATGTACAAACACTGCTGCAATTTCTACATGGTGAAACCAAAATGCATAAAAATGGCCTTTATTAAATGGTCTGCCATACCGAGATTGATTTTGAAGGAGGAGAAAGATAATAAAGGTATAAAAATGAAATAGCAGAAAGTTAATTTCTGCAGGCATATGTCAGACACACTATATGCATGTTGTTTATACTTAAGCCAGCAACTAGATGCTTGTCAACTTGCACTGCAGTCATTTACTGGTCTTGTTGCATTTGTGTTTATTTTGTGTCTGTTCTCTCTACAGCCGGTCAGCTGAGTCAGTCGGCACATTTTGCTCTGCAGCTTCCTTATGTGGTCCTTGGTCTGGGCCGTAGTGCAAACTTCCTTGACCATCTTTTTGTTGGAATTCCTCGTGCTATCGGAACAAAGGTAATATCGCAACCGGGAGCCGCAGGGTGATACCAAGTCAGAATCAGAATCTCTTAATGTCATGTGTGTTTGAGTTGTTTTCTGTTATGTCTTCAGATTCCTGGTCCAAAGTTCATCAATTGGAATAAATTTGTTCACTCCCCATGGGCCGTCACTGGCAAAAATTTGACTGATGTAGATCAGACCATAAGTTGCAGAAGTTGAGATGCTTTTTCTCAACCATTGAAGATAGACACAAAATGCTAGGTAACTCAGCGGGTCCGGCAGCATCTCTGGCAAAAGGGAATAGATAATGTTTCTGGTCGAGTCCCTTTTCAGACCGTTCAGCTGTCAACCATTGAGTTGGGGATGACGTTGGGCTTCAACAATCTATGACAAACAGAACTTGTGATGTCAGCTACAGCAAAATTAAACCAGACCAGAGAAAGACAATGAATGAGGAATCATTTTTTGTAACGCACATCAAATAAAATCGACCTTCGTCACTGAGGAGAGAGCAAAATCTAGACATGATTCTTAGCAATTAATCATTTCCTTTTAGACTTTTTTAGAGTTTGAGATGCAGCACGGAAACAGGCCCTTCGGCCCAGCAAGTCTGTGCAACCAGTGATCACCCCGTACACTAGCACTATCCTGCACACTAGGGACAATTTACAATTTTACCAAAGCCAAACAACTTACAGAACTGTACATCTTCGGGGTGTGGGGGGAAACCGGAGCACCCGGAGAAAACCACGTGGTCACAGAGCGAATGTGCAAACTCTGCACAGGCAGCATCCGTAGTCAGGATGGAACCCGGGTCTCTGGCGCTGTCCTGCCCTATGTTCTATGTTTTCCAGGACCTTTTGAAATAAATTGCTTTATTATTTAAATTCTTAATGGATTACTTTTTTTTTTCAGTTCAATTGCTATTTGGCATCATTCTGGGGCTAAAAAAACATGTAAGCTGTTTTCTGCAAGCCTTTGTCAGCTAGCAGCATTCCTGAAACCCAAAGGAAAGGTGTAGATTACTTCCCACTCCCTTTGTGTGGAGAAACTACTCGGTTGAAACATGTCATATATTACAACAAAAGCCAGGTTGTTTGAATGTTTGTGGGGTTTTTTTCATCGATAATCTACCAAGTATTAGTAAATAATGATTGACACTTTTCACAACGGTATTTCACTAACTTAAGCTTCAATTTTTGATCCTGTGTTGTGGGTGTCACCGGCAAGGTCTGTATTTATTGCCCTTGATCTGATGAGGGGGGGGGGGGTGAATCACATTATTGTGCCCCTGGAGTCTTGCATATAGACCAAACTTGATAGTCTTCTTTGATGGACACTCATGAGGCAGTTAGTTTCTTTTAACAGTGAACCAATCCGATGGTCATATATGTGAATGTAATTTCTTTATTTTTACATTTTGAAGACATTCTTTAGTGCCATTTGAACTCTTATCCATTGTCCAGCACTCTGATTACTTGTCCAGTAACATGCTATCTTTGTCCCAACGGCCTTTACTCTTCTCAAAATATCTACACTTTGCCCTTGATGCAGCTGGAATATAATAGCTCCGAGACTTCCAAGTCTTTGGGACAGTGATGACGCAAAGTTGGAAAAGGGACAATCACGCATGTCAACCTTTCTTGTTTTATTAACATTGTTATAAAACTGTTCATAAAAATTCAGCTTGTAGGTAATGCTGCATCAATGCAAGTTGTTGCACTGATTAATTGTCTCATTTATAGTAGATACCACAGCATTTTGAAGTAAAGTTCTGCCTAATTATTTATTCTGTTTTCATCTTAATAGGCTATAAGAAAACAAGAATGGACTGCTATCATTCCAAATTCTCAGCTTATAGTAATTCCATATCCCCATAACTCACCAAAAAGGTAACGTTTTCAAAATTATTTAAAATCCCTGCCATGGGGGGAGGGATCTCTAACATGATTGTGCTTCTGAAAACAGGAATTTCACATTACCGCACTCCCAAAATGTATCATTATGCCTCTTAATAACTAGGCATATTACTTTAGAGTTGTTATGCAATATTTCACTTTAAAGTGAAACTGCATGTAGTAATTAACTCTAAGATTCTTTTGAGTAATGCCAGTTTTGATATAATGGTTATTTCTATATTAGCAAATGCCATTGTCCAATTTACCAGTCAATGACTTTGTGTGGATCTTCGTAGATTAGCTGAATATTGTAAACAGTTTCTCTTTTGGTATGCACAAAAATGCTGTTATATTGGATGGAGTGTCTCGTCAAGTGAATCTGCAACATTTGTATTAGGGTATGATGAGAATAAATGCAAAAATAAGTCCCTGCATTCTGAATTTAAATATTAATATTATATTAAAAATTTATATCCAGCCAGATATTGCTGGAAATGGGCATTTCATCCCAAATCCTAATACTTGTTTCAGCTCATTTTGGTTATTGCCTATTTGTCCAGAGATTATGAAGGATAGGAAACTCTTGTTACTTTACTGACTGTAATCCTGTCACGCATGTATATGTATGAAATGGTTCTGCTTTCTGTGAGCACCTATCCAAAAGCCTCTTCCACGTGAAGGTGTCTTGACCCAAAACGTCACCCATTCCTTCTCTCCAGAGATGCTGCCTGTCCCGCTGAGTTACTCCAGCTTTTTGTGTCTATCTTTGTTTTAAACCAGCAACTGCAGTTCCTTCTTGCACTCTAAAAGCCTCATCTATGCCACTATCGTATCTGCCTCCACCACCACCCCTGGCAACGCATTCCAGACATCCATCACTCCGTTTGTTTTAGAAAGATGCCCATCCTGCAATTCTGAATGTAATTGCAATAAATTATAACACAAAATATGACCTCTGCAAAGAATACTTCAGATGATGGAAAATACTTAAAATGTAAATGTTTATGATAACTTTATAATGTAAAGTATTTATACACAAATTATTGAAGAAAACGTCAACTAACAATTATTCCAAATATGAGAGAAGCATTCAGTATGTAAATATTTTATTTTGTAAATGTCACTGAAATATTAATATATTTTTTACCTTTGTTTCTGCAGTTGGAGTGCCAAATTATATCTTACACCCAGTAACATTGTGTTGCTAACCGCCATAGCCTTGATTGGAGTCTGCGTTTTCATTTTGGCTATAATCGGCATCTTGCACTGGCAAGAAAAGGTACTTCTCCCGAGTTTCAATTGATATTTATCCATATACTTAGATTTTAATGTTTCAGGTCTAATTCTGCAACGTACAGCCATCACCGGAGCCATTCAATGTTCACACTACCTAGTGCACCAATGGACTCTTGCACGTTCACCTCATGAAGGATACAAGGAAAGACTTGCATTGACGTGGTCTTTTCATGCCCTCAGGACATGCAAAAGGCTTCAGCAGCTAATGATGTATTTGTCTTAAGTGTGGCATCTGTTTTAATACTGTAAACATGACAGCTAATTAGTGCCCCTAAAGCTCCCCTTGAACAGGAACAGTGCTCTCTTTGTCACATATGCAACTGCATGGTGAAATCCTTTTTGCATATATTCTTAGGCCCCCTTCAGTCATGGCTGACGTACAGTCTCCAGGGTGCTATTCCCTATATGGATGACGCCTGTGCATGACTTTGTTTAACGTGGGGAGACTGGTGCACAGCCAGCCACCTTCACAGATCTGGGTCAGGATCCAGTGGCATGGAGTCCAAAACGACCGGAGACCCTTTTCTGCTGTGTACTGCGCATGTGCAACGCTGGTGTCTTGGTGGGGTTTTCAACTATAGATTGTCAATATTTTAAGTGTATGTTAGGAAACAAAGAGAGAAGAATGGAGTTCATGTACCAATAATGTGGTAAGTACATTTTGTGTTTGTTTTCAAATACTGTATTTCCCGGGGTGGGGGAGAGTTCCTTTCACAATGTTTGGGGAGTCTGGCCCGGGGTAAAGTTGCGGGGAGGGCACGAATGTTGTGAAGGAGGGGTCGGGAGCATGCCACTTGCGACGCTCCTTACACGGAGGCGTGCAATGCCACCGCATTGAGGCCGGGGGTGGGGGGGGGTTGGGGGAGAAGTTGCTCGGGTGGCTGTGCCGGAGAGCGGAACCGTCCGCCACCTTAGCTCCTACTGTGGGCCCCCGCTCACCTCTGGCAGCTCTCCATCTAAAAACCTCTCCTGCCACTCGCTGGCCTCACTCATGTCGGGTTGAGGTTACTCGGCTGTGGGAATTTAAGGATTTACAGGAAGCCGCTGACATAAGCGAGCGGCAGGTGAGAGGTGTTCAGACGGAGAGCACTGCCAGAGGTGAGCAGGTCCGGCAGAAGACACTGAATTGGCGGCCAGTTCTGCTGTCGGCTCCCGGCAGCAGCTCGCAGTTCCCCGAGCTGCTTCTATCCCCGGCTACAGTGCGACGGCGCCCGCAACGCCGCGGCAGCGGTGAGTGAGTTACTGGCATTATCCCCGACCCAACACTCCTGCCCTCCCTGCAACTTTACCCCTGGCACAGACTCTCCACATGCTGTGAAAGGAACTCTCCCCCCAATTGGTCCCTTGAACAAGTGTTGTCATTCAATAAGATGAACTGGTTAAAGTTTTCCCTGTACTCCCGTTTTTTCCCACCATCTGTCCACCTGCCATCACCCCCCACCCATTCAGTAATTCAGAGTAACGGAGACTTGGAAGCCTTGGGCAAATTGAATTGTTACTGTCTTTATTTTCATTTTTTATTTTTACGGAGAGAACAATCTGTGCATGCGCGGTTTCATTTTTTTTAAAATGTCGACTGACTGCCTACCCTGAGTAATTACTCACGGCACGTGCCTGATACATACATATATTACAGACATAATAATGACCGTTACTTCTTTAAGCTGTATTATTTGAGGGGTAAAAACACTGATTCAATAATATGTTATTGAAACAACCAATGAAAGCAAGTTCACAATTTATAGAAGTAGAATTAGAATCGAGAGAGTTAGATTTAGCTCTTAGGGCTTTGGAAATCTAGGGATATGGGGCGAAAAGCCGGCACGGGGTACTGATTTTGGATGATCAGCCATGATCATATTGAATGGCTCAAAGGGCCGAATGGCCTAATCCTACACCTATTTTCTGTTTTTATGAGTCTACTCTGCTATTACCCATATAACATATAACCATATAACAATTACAGCACGGAAACAGGCCCTCTCGGCCCTTCTAGTCCATGCCGACCATTTGTTTCAATCATGGCTGATCTCTGCCACCTAATCCAATTTTCCTGAATTCTCCCCATAACCCTTGACACCTGTTCAAGAATTTGTCTATCTCTGCCTTAAAAATATCCACTGACTTGGCCTCCACAGCCCTTTGCGACAATGAGTTCCACAGATTAACTACCGTCTGACTAAAGCGGTTCGTCCTCACTTCCTCTCTAAAAGAGTGGCCTTTAATTCTGAGGCTATGACCTATGGTCCTAGGCTCTCCCACCAGTGGAAACATCCTTTCCACGTCCACTCTATTTATGACATTGGCAGCTTGCCCAGCATCAGACAGGTGCACATATCCTCGCATTAGCCAGGAACTCAAATCACAACCTAGCATGCCCATGTCACGATTAGTTTTTAAATTTGAAGAAGAGTAAATAACACAAAACCAAACGTTATGTACGTCATAGACACAACATGCTGCAGTAACTCAGTGGGCCAGGCAGCATCATGCTATGCATCAGCATGTACTTACCTACATCGTTCTATGGATATCAGAAGGGGTTGTTAATCTAGGCTCTACCTGAAGGGCCTGTCCCACATGGGCATCATTTGCGCGTTACACGGGTGGCATACGAGGGTTTTGAGAATCCCGAAATCCTGGGGCACCGCGCGCTACTGTGCGTCACTACCTACGCCACCACGTCTCACCACTTGCCTTGTGCGCGTAAATTATGACGCGCAAATAACGCCCAAGTGGGACAGGCCCCTAACTCTTAACCAAGTGATGCACAAAGAAGATTGGGATTGTTACAGCTAATGTCAGTCATATTTACAGCTACATCCTTATGAATGAATGGACTAAAGGTTGCAACAGAGAGCAGTACAGCACAGGAACAGGCCCTTCAGCCCACAATATCTGTGTTGAGTATGTCGCTGAGTTAAACTAACCTCTGCGGCTCCATGCAAGATGAATGTGTTTCTCTCCTCAGGCATGAGTGAGGGGATAGGCATCTCCAGGAAAATTGCAGTTTTGTAAACTGTTTAGTCGGGGTATTCTTTATTTTTATAGCTAGCTACCGTTGCCCTGAGAAGATGTTAGGAACCTCGATAAAGTCGTACTTAAGAATTAACTTACTTAATATGGGAATGGAGCCACTTAAAAGTCAAACTGGGCGGAAACCTCTTTAAATTTTATGACAAAATAACAGTTTTATTACCAGATTAATTGGATTACATTTTACAACTTGCCGTGGTACGGTTTGAAGCTATGATCTCGTTATTGGTCCAGTATCAATGTCATTAGATTATCACATTCTATTATGACTTTACAAATGTGCTTGTTCATCGTTGGAAAGTAGTTTCCCATTTTAATAGCAGATTAGCGGAAAAATAGCAGAGTCGGGGGATATGGGGAGAAGGCAGGAACGGGGTACTGATTGGGGATGATCAGCCATGATCACATGGAATGGCGGTGCTGGCTCGAAGGGCCAAATGGCCTACTCCTGCACCTATTGTCTATTAAATTTGTAACATGTGTTGTTATTCAATTATTCATTGAACTTAGCCTGAAGAAGATCCTGATCTGAAACATCACCTATGCAGGTCCTCCAGAGATGCTGCTTGACCTACTGAGTTACTCCTGCACTCTAGTTCTACACTAGATTCCAGTATCTGCGGTTCCTTCTGTCTCCGTTGAGGTCTTTGCTTTATCAGTCTGGGTACAAAATCATAAACTTCTCTAGATATAGTTCAATATATACATTTTCACTTGTGGGGTGTTAGGATTCACCCATGAGATTGTCCAATATCTGAACCCCATTCTGTGGCTGATTGCATTTGGCATTCCTATTCTTGCAAACTTCAAATGAGTCAAAGTACCTGGCTCTGAGCCCTGGGTGAGTGTTACCTGCGAGTACTGAGCATTGAACTGATTGAACCCCCTGAGCGCAATCAATAGACACATCCATGTGCAATTAGAAGAGTTGCTGGCAACTATTATCGTCAGTAAAACTAAATTGCATACTTCAGGAGAAAATAAGATTTGTCAAGTTTTCACAATGGTTCATTGCTAGTCTGATGGTGTAGTCGGCTCTTCCGAACACCACATTGACAACATACAGTTTATTCCCTGTAGAAACAATGTCCTTCAAAGCGTTTAAAGAAATTCATATCTTCAAAACAATGAATTAAAGATGAATATTAATGAGCAAAACAAGAGCTGCAGTAAGACAGTGGGTCAGAAAGATGAAGAAGGGTCTCAACCTGAAATGTCACCTGTCCATTCCCTCCCCAGATGCTACCTGACCCACGGAGTTCCTCCATTATCCAGCACTTTGTGATCTGCTCAAGATTCCAGCATTTGCTGTCCCTTACTTCTCTGAATATCAATAAGACTATTGGACGTGTTTTTTCAACTATTTGACAGGCCTCATTGACACACGTTTAAGCTTTTTTTTTATTGGACTACAGTTTTTGTAAATCGTACTTTTGACATTTTTTATTTTGTTTCTCTGCATCAGAGGCATTTCAAAGCAAAATAATGATTGATTTAGTGAAGCGCTGTCGAATAGTCGAGAAAATTTTCTCGTTGGCAAAATGATTGGCCCTAGAACGACACCAGCAAGTGGGGACTGAAATTTGGCAGTGATTTATATTGTCATATCCCCACCCAAATTATGCAGTGCTTAATCTTCTAGCCAATCTAAAATGTTTGTTCGTACCCATGAGCTTAGTGTACCTTGCTGTATGAAATCGAGAATGAAGGGAAGCATATTTTCAGCCCTTGTAGCTGTGGGTTCTTAAAGGTGTAATACTGGGTTTCCACTGCTGCAACTTGAAATGAATATTTGTTTAAATACTGATTGAAGGGGGCAGTAACTACATTTATTTCGACCTGAAGCTGCTGGCTCTATCAATACGCAATTACAGGAAGGCCTCCAGAGATTTCACATCCATTGGCAATGTTTTGTTGCCGGCTCCAATCTACCATGCAATCTCTGCCACGAAACAAACCATTCTGCTCCAGGTTCATTACACCTTCAGCAGCATAATTATAATTCTTAGCGTAAGGACAAAGTAAGCAAATTATTCAATGCTTTGTCAGTGGCAATTTGCAAGCACGTTCAGAGAGTATTGTAATTTTTCAATATTGCAGCATTTCCTAAATTATAGCCTTTTAAAAAAATTTGGAACCATTCAGACCCATTATACTGTCGTATTTTATTTCATAATTGATAAATGCTTCCATATTGTCAATGCACAGTGGCAAGTGACCTTTTTCGGGCAGATATCCCACTGCAAAACAAGGTGCTGGAGGAACTCAACGGGTCAGGCAGAATCGGTGGTGGACACAGTCAATTGTGCATTCTCAGCATTTGTTTTCAGGAGCCATTGTCTCTGTGTGTTTGCTTTATTTAATGGACAGAATAGACGGGAAGGGTAGTTTGTGGGAATTGGAACTGGTGTGGTTCAACACCACCTCATGCTGGCATTGGGTGAGTACCAGGGACTGAAGATGCCGACAGAGAATAAGGCTCAGAAAACCACATCACCATTATTGAGCCTAGCATAGTGACCATGGTGCAGCATTCTGAAGCTTTGGTCAGAACTGGGGTTTTTTTACATGATGCAAGTGTACAGAGATTTTTCTCCTGTTGTCAATACTGAACTTGAGACGTTTCTTGTCCATTCCCCCTCTGTTCTGCACATCAAGCATTTCATTTGGCGTCCTTGTTGTGTATCTAAGGGAGGCAATTTACACCCCCGCCCCCTCCCCTCCCCTCGTGAATTCAGCCTGTCTTCTGTCCGCTGAACTATCTGAAGACCGGTCTGAAGACTGATTTCGACCCAAAACATCACCCATCCTCTTTCTCCAGAGATGCTGCCTGACCCGCTGAGTTACTCCAGCACTTTGTGTCTATCTTATGTGTGCTGTGTTGTTCTGCCAATAGCTTTGAGATGTTGCCAGTGGAGGAACACCAACAGTGACACCAAGTGTTTGTGCAGATATATTTTAATGGAAGTTTACTTGGTTGATTTACCTTTATACATAAAAATGCAAACTGCTCCCACTCTGCATTGTTGTGATTATCTGAATGAGTATCAACATGGTTGCTCCTTGGCACACTGCATATGACCAGTACCCCTCGATAGATGTGCTCCTATGTTGGGCTGGACATCCGTCCTTTAGTCCACCTCTTATCATAGCATTGCAATGGCAGTTCATGCTGCAGTTATTTTTGATCTGTAATTTAGCTGACTGAGATTTAATAGGAGTCTGAAAACACTGACCAGCAGGGTCAAGAATAGCTTCTTCCCAACAACCATCAGGCTCTTGAACACTACACAACGGTAACTAAACTATGAACTATGGACTGTATTTGGTTGCACTAAGGACTTCAGGCTTTTTTGCACTAATATTTGAGTTATTACTTTATTGAGTTTCTGTTTATTATATTATATATGAGTATTGTTTCCAGGCCTGTTGTGCTGCTGTAAGTAAGAATGTTATTGTTGCGTTGTCAGTACATATAACAATTAAACACTCTCGAATTTCCTCCATTAAGCTAGCCTCATTGTTTACTGACAGTATTGATCTGTATTTTTTTTTAAATCAGCATTGGTAAATACCTCCAGATAAAATTCAAAGCAGGAATTTTAAGAAGTAATTTGGAGCAGCAGGTTCTCCTTGTACTATGCCGTACAATAATGAGAAGAGTTGAATTTGCTACTAATAAACATTTTCCTGTTATTTCAGAAAGCAGATGACCGAGAAAAGCGTCAGGAAGCGCACAGATTCCACTTTGATGCCATGTAAATATAATAATTCCTGTGGGACGATCGTTAAGTGTTGGATCTAAAATATTAATTCTCATAAATAGCAAAAAGATGAATGTTTAATGTGGAGTTGTATATAATCAAACTGCTTCCTCTTGTTTTAAATTAAATCCAGTTTTTTATAATTTGTGGGCAGTGGTTACAAATAACGATGTATATTTTGGGAGTTAAGAATAATTTATAACTAAATTATGCATTTCACTCTATTCCTGCATATATTTGCAAATGTATGTTTATGTTGTTTGATGAACTTGGTGAGTTGTTGTGTTATTAATCTCTCCAAATGTTTACTTAAATGGTCTATGTGGAAAAGCATGCTTATTAATTCTGGTTAGTTAAAAGGAACCGTATATTAAACTTTAATGATTTAAAACCAAACCTCTTTCAGTTTTTTTTATGCTACTACAGTACAGTACTCGGACTGATATCCATTTGTGAGTTTGAATGATCCTGGAGTTTCATTAAGTTAGAATACACTGCTAACTAATTTCTGCTAATATCTATTTCCTTATGTTAGAGTCAGAAGGGCCTGTCCCACTTGCCGTTTTTTTTTTGGTGACTCCCGCTATCATCAGGGTTGGCGAAAGATTTTGAACATTTCAAAATCCAGCGGCGACAAAATAAAATGTTGCGAGACGTGAGGAAACAGCGTTGTCATCACGTCGCAACCTTTGTGGTGACCTGATACATCGGTCACTGATGCCGGCAGTTGCTGAAAAGGTCGCCAAGTGGGACAGGCCCTTTAGAGTGATACAGCATGGAAACCGGCCCTTCGGCTCAACTTACCAACACCGGCCAACATGTCCCATCTATACTGGTCCCACTTGCCGACGTTTGGCCCATATCCCTCCAAAGCTGTCCTATCCATGTCCCTGTCCTATCCATGTATGTTTCCTAAACGTTGGGATAGTCCCTGCATCAACCACCACCTCTGGCAGCTCGTTCCATACACCCACCACTCTTTGTGTGAAAACGTTACCCCTCAGATTCCTATTAAATCTTTTCCCCTTCACCTTAAACCTGTGTTCTCTGGTCCTCGATCCACCTACTCTGGGCAAGAGACTCAGTGCATCTATTTGTTAAACATGCTATTAGATGTATACCTCAATTTGTAAAACACAGATAACATCAATTTGACTGATAACTGTGGATAATTTTGAATTATTTGAGAATATTACAGACTTTTTATAAAAGACCATTAGGCATAGGAGCAGAATTAGGCCATTTGGCTCGTTGCGTCTACTCCAATATTCAACCATGCCTAATCTATTTTTGCCTCTCAACCCCATTCTCCTGTCTTCTCTCTGTAACTTTTCACATCCTTACTAATCAAGAACCTATCAATCTCTGCTTTAAAAATACCCAATGTCTTGGCCTCCACAGCCGTCTGTGGCAATAAATTCCACAGATTCACCACCCTCTGGCTAAAGTGAACATACAAACATACAAGATTGCTCTTGGTACATTAGTGTCAGGTGTACTGAGATCCAATTGAATTGGTTTGTGCCCTGTCCAGGAAAACCATACAGCACATGAATACAATGCGTACAGCAAAACAGAATATAAACAGTGCAGAATGTAGTGTTACAGCTGCAGGGAAAATGCAGAACAAGTAAAAAGTGGTGGGGCGGGGGGTGGAATGGGTGCAAGAAGAGTAATTGAGAAGCCTGTTCAAGAGTCTGATAACAGCGGGAAAGAAGCTGGTCCTGAGTCGGACAGGATGCTCTTTCATGCCTTTGTATCTTCTGCTTGACAGGAGAGGAGCAATGACAGGACTGTGACTGGTCCTTGATAATGTTGGCATCTTTCCTGCGATAGAGTGGGATGTAGTGGATAGAGTGTCATCTCGCCACCCATAACGTGTCAATGGATGATCCCTCGGTAATTCCATCCCTGACAGCAGCATTATGTTCTCCTTAATCATGAATGCAACTCCCCCATCCTCTCCGTTGTCCATCTGTATCCCTCCTGCAACGACTGGCCCTGGATATAAAGCTGCTAGTCCTGTCCCTCCCTCTGCAGCTTTGTGCAGGGGCTAGAATGTCCCATTCCAGCCCCTGAGCTTATCATCAGTTAAGAGTGTTTTATTGTCATAGAGGCCCATTGTCATATGACATTCTTACTTGCAGCAGCACATCACAATATGTAAACAGAACTCGGTCAACAACATGATAAACAAGAAAAAAGGTCAGTGTGTGTGCGCATATACATATACTCCCATACGCAGAAATATATAAATGCACGCGTAAGTACACATTAAAAATGCACAATAATAGTGCAATAATGATAATCATCTATGTAGTTCAGAGTTTATTTGAGGTTGTAATGTTTAATAGCCTGATGGCTGTAGGGGACAAGCTGTTCATGATCACAAAATCAAAGTTCATTGTAAAGTAGGCACCAAGATGATCTATTCTGAATGCTAATGGATCATTATTTTTAGTGAACCCACCTGTCAAAGTTTGTGGAAATAGCTCGTCTAGTTTAGAGCGCGGACACAGGTCCTTCAGCCTACATAGTCCCCTCCGAACAGCGATCACCCCATACACTAGCACTATCCTACACACTAGGGTACTGCATTCTGGTTACTGAAGCCAATTAACATACAAACCTGCACCTATACGTCTTTGGAGTGTGGAAGGAAACCTGAGTTCCCGGAGAAAACCCACGCGGTCCTGAGGAGTATGTATAAAATCTGTTTAGAAGCTCTACAGAACATTCATTTTACAACATCAGTAAAGCAGTGGTTGTTTTTCACTTATGCAAAGAGCAAGTAGTAACAGCCAGTACAGCAGTAAACCAGAGTGCTTCAATTAATGGTAGACAAAAGTGCTGGAGAAACTCAGTGGGTGTGGCAGCATCTATGGAGCGAAGGAAATAGGCAATGTTTTGGGCCGAAACCCTTCTTTGGGCTGAAACCCTCCTCCCTCCAAACATTTTATCTGCTTCAATTAATTTTCTTAATACCAGACGGGTTTTGTGTAAGTAATTTATTTGCCACTTTACGTGGAACGTAGAACGGTGCAGAACAGGAACAGACCCTTTGGCCCACAATACCCGTGCCAGACATCATGCCAATACCAAATCTTAGCTGCCTGCCCATAATCCACATCACTGCCTATCCACAAGTCTCTAAAACGCCACTACTGTCATATCTGCCTCCACCACCACCCCCAGCAGCTCTTTCCAAGCACCCACCACCCTACCCTGCAAAGGGTGTGATTTGAACACACGTCTGTCTGGTGCTGTGAGCCTCTGTGTATGCTGCTCTCCCTGTTTTCAAAATGTGTGACCAGGCCCTTATGAAGCCTTGTTTCTGTTAGTCAATAGCACGCTTTTGAATGTGGCCAGTCAAAGCTCACAAAATGCTGGAGTAACTCAGCGGGACAGGGAGCATCTCTGGAGAGAAGGAGTGGATGGCGTTTCTGGTCGAGACCCTTCAGACATTCTTCATTATACCAGCATTTGCAGTTCGTTCCTAAACTAGTAATAGCTCACATCAGTGTGGCTTGCAATGAAATCTCGCCTGATAACTCTCTCTTGTGAAGAAGGGCCCTCCCTGGTCGATGTTTCAACTGTGGAGGTGCTCGACAAAAAAAACAGTTTAGTGAGTCATATCACATATTGAGATTTACGCTGTGCGAGGACACCGCATTCCGCTCACTGGCCGTGTAACAATAATACCTCCTGGTGGAAGGGGGGTAAATGCTCGTTATCTAAATACTCTATAACATCAGATGTAATAACTATTCAGAGTAGGGTGGAGGCAAGTGTAGTTGGAAACTGAAGGCGCCAGCGATGTTTCCACCAACTAACTGATGTATTCGACTTTGCTCGCTGTAGCAATTTATTGGCCTAAGCCGGTAATATTTGAAGGACTGCAGGCTGATTTTACTTCACCCAGGATGTGCTCGCTCGGTCTCTATATAAATGTGATGTAAAATGGATGGATGCCATAATAGACTGCGTTTGGCAAGAACCCATCGATCTGCCGATCGATAATATCTTGTTATGAAAACACTTGGATACAAAACACCGTGCGTTGTAAAACAAAACCTCATGGGTGTATAAAACTGTCTTTTTTTTTATTGTTCTCTTTCGCTATTTCTACCGAACGAGTTTAAAGCTCTGAAATTGTCTTTTAAATACTGATCCCTCAAAAACAATAGGGTACTTGGTGTAAGGGCGTCACTAACAATCTGGTGTGTGTGTGTGTGTGTCTGTGTGTGTGTCTGCTTGATGGTGTGTGTGTCTCTCTGTGCGTGGGTGTCTGTCTGTCTGTCTGTGTGCTCGTGTTTGTGTGTATGTCTGTCTGTCTGTGTCTGTGTGCCCGTGTGTGCTCTTGTGTGTGTGTCTGTGTGCGTGCCCGTGTGTGTGTGGTTCTGTGTCTCTGTGTACTCGTGTTTATTTGTTTGTGTGTGTGTCTGTCTGTGTCTGTGCCCTTGTGTCTGTGTGCCCGTGTGTGTGTGTGTGTGCCCGTGTGTGTGCCTGTCCGTGTGTGTATGCCCGTGTGTGTGCCTGTCCGTGTGTGTGTGTGCCCGTGTGTGTGTGTGGAATTGGAAACAGCCGCTACTCGCAGGCTGCCGTGTTAGCTATCCAGGGTGTGTGTGCATGCGTACAAAGCTGCCCGCTGAAACACAGCGCGTCCATCGGAGAATGAGCCTCATTCATTCGCTGAACTGTTCTTCCACCCACCCACCCAGCCACCCACCTACCCAGCCAGCCCGGCGCTGGAGTATCGCTCGCTGCGCCTCACAGGAGCGACAGAGCCTTGCTGCCGCTCTCCGCCGTGTAACGTGTGCGGACTTTGGCATCTTTGGAAACAAGTCCCATTTTCTTTGGCTGTTCCGCTCCCAACGTTCAGGTCACTGTCAATAACACGGCAATAACCGACCCTTTCAGACGGTGTCTTGGCTGAGGATGGAATTAACCCAGAGTGAAAAGTTTGTTCCCTAAGACTCCGGCCGGGGGAACGAATGAATGAATGGCTTGTGTGTGTTGAACACGCCGTGAGATTGCAGTGGGGAATTGACGGGCGAGTGTAGGTAGGTATCGGGGCAGCAGCGCGACCAAATGGACAAGTGGTTTCGCTTAATCCGGATAGCTGGACCTTGGCTGCCCATGCAGCCGGCTGTGCTGGACTGCGCGCTCCGTGAGTGAGGACCCTCGCCGTTAGACACTGCTCTTTCCACACCCCTGAAGAGGCTTCCTCGACGAGAGAATGGTGCTGGAGAAACGCTGTTTCCTCATGTTCAAAGGTGAGTCAGAAATAAAATATATCGAATTAACGTCGCCATCTACAGGAAGGTCCTGCGGAGCTTTGTACACCGGCCAGTTCTGTCCTAAATAATGCACACTTGTCTGCGCTTGGTTTATATTTTAGAACGCTTTTGTCTTAATGCGCTGATGCTATTGTCAAGACCCAGCCTGAAAGCCATGTTAATGTTTTAAACTGGCGTGGAGCGGGTATGTCTCGACCCGGCTATGTCCAAACTATTCAACACAAATCCCCCCAACATCATGCCGGAGATGGGATGATTTCCAAATCGATTCTCAGTCACAAGTTTGCATAAGCCCGTACAAGGCTGTGAAGAAGTGTCTGCAACCGTGAACTGGTCAATGGAATGGACTGGGGGAGGAAGAGGCTGTGTAAAATGGATGGGAAGTGTGGATCCGCCGATGCTCAAGGCTTAAGGTGACGGGATCAGAGAGGTGGGGGGGACGTTTAGAGCGAGTCCTGAATTTAGAGAGAGACAGGGTCAGGAAGAGACAGGGGGTTTAGAGAGACGGGATCAGAGAAACTGGGGTTTTAGAGCGAGTAATGTGGTTTAGAGTGGGTCAGAGAGAGGGGGTGGGGTAGAGGTTTGAGAGAGACAGAGGGTCAAAGAGAGCCCGAGGTTTCAGAGCGATGTGGGGTTTAGAGAGAGACAGAGAGTTTAGGGAAACGGGGTCAGGGAGAGAGAGAGACAGAGGGGGGGGGTTAGAGAGAGAGGGAGGGTTAGAGAGAGGGGGGGTTAGAGAGAGAGGGGGGGTTAGAGAGAGAGGGGGGTTAGAGGGGGGGTTAGAGAGAGAGGGGGGGTTAGAGAGAGTGGGGGGGTTGGAGAGAGAGGGGGGTTAGAGGGGGGGGGGGGTTAGAGAGAGACAGGGTCAAAGAGAGCCCGAGGGTTCCGAGCGATGTGGGGTTTCGGGGGGGGGGGGGTGTTGGAAATAGAGAAAGACGGGATTTAGAGCGATCGAGAGGTCGGGTGGAGACGGTTTAGAGAGAGACAGGGGCTTAGAGGCTGGGAAAGGTGGAATACTTATGGACAGGGTTCAGAGAGACCGACAAAAGAAAGTGTCACATGGCTGCTCCGTGAACGAGTTGGCACTGGGGTTGGGATGGGGTTGGGATGGGATTGATCGATCACCTGCCGCCGGCTGGAGCCCTGGTGGGTGCGGGTCCGGATCCGATCCATGGCCGGAATCTTCGCCGACGGTGCTGAAATGGACAGCTCCGTGCGCTCCGTGCGCTCCGCTGTCCTTTTCAGCACCGTCGGCGAAGAGGCCTCCCCACAGACGCTGCCCGGCCCGCTGAGCCCCTCCAGCACTCTGTCTTTTGCTCAGGACTCCAGCATCTGCAGTTCATTGTGTCCCCGTTCAAAGCCCCCTTCGCCCGTCGCCTTTAGATCGCTATTTCCCTCTCGCCAACACAATTACCATTTTCTTCCCAACATCAAACCTCTCAGTGGAATCTGTGTGGGTCTCAGTGGAATTCTCTGCCTCAGAGGGCGGTGGAGGCAGGTTCTCTGGATGCTTTCAAGAGAGAGCTAGATAGGGCTCTTAAAGATAACGGAGTCAGGGGATATGGGGAGAAGGCAGGAACGGGGAACTGATTGTGGATGATCAGCCACGATCACATTGAATGGCGGTGCTGGCTCGAAGGTCCAAATGGCCCCCTCCTGCACCTATTGTCTATTGTCTATTGTCTATTTCCCTCTCATCAACACCATTACCATTTTCTTGCCAACACCAAACTTCTCTCTGCAACGGATTGAAGGCGTTGCTACATCTTTAGATCAAATCCGCTGCTAACAATCATCAACGGAATTGCGAACGCGTTGAATTCACATGGAACCTAATACCCAATAGCACCGGCTAGGGTGCAAGCCGATGGGTTCATCTTGGCCGGCAGTGCAGCAAAATGTCGGAGACATTCACTCCGACCACTGCATTAGTGGGACCTCGACTTAGTTGGATTAAAACGTTAACATCCGCTCGGCACAGAGTCTATTGTCCAGAGAAGGGGAATCGGGAACCAGAGGACGTAGGTTTAAGGTGAGGTGGGGAGATATTTAATAGGAACCTGAGGAGCAACTTGTTCCCACAAAGAGTGGTGGGTGGATGGAACGAGCTGCCGGAGGAGGTAGTTGAGCCAGAGACTATCGCAACGTTTAAGAAACATTTAGCCATGTACTTGGATAGGACAGGTTTAGAGGGATATGGGCCAAACGCAGGCAGGTGGGACATGTTGGCCGGTGTGGGCAAGTTGGGCCGCAGGGCCTGTTTCCACGTTGTTATCACTCTGTGACTCTGTGTTGGAGTTTGTTGCTCATAAACATTTCAAGAGACAAGGACCAATGCACCTTACAGGATCGACACCACGCAGTGACTGGTTATCTCACTACTGGGATGAATTCTGCATCAGGTTGCAGGTCAGGTTCATGAACGAGAGCCATCCCCTCCAAAAGAACGTGTTACCCTGCAACTCGGGCCCCAAGCTAAATATTTGGAAAGTTGGTACCGATACTGATCTGCGAAGGTGATTTGGGGATTGTTGTGAACCCGACACTCCGGCCAAAAGAGGGAGACACGTTGTGCATCTTTGGACGTCTCCACTCCAAACCGCCGGCCAAGTGATAAGGCGCGGATGTTCAAGGCTAATGGATTTCAAGTGGTGCGGATACAAGGAACTGCAGATGCTGGTTTACAAAAAAGGACACAAAATACCGGAGCAACCCAGCGGGTCAGCCAGCATCTCTGAAAAACACGGAGAGGTGAAGTTTCGGGTCTGGACACTTCTCCAGACCGGGGGCTGTGGAGATCTGGCCAGGGATCGATTTGAGCTGCAGGTTCAGCTGGTTTTATTCACTCCTCACAGAACCCTGTCGTCAATTGATTCCATTCACAACGCCAGAGACCGGGGTTCCATCCTGATATTGGATGCTGCTGTCTGTGTGTCGTTCGCATCGCCTGCATTATCTCCGGGAGCTCCGGTTTCCTCCCACATCCCAAAAACATGTGGGGTTATAGTTTAATTGCCCCTCTAAATTGCCCCTATTGTTGTAGGGAGTGGATGAGAACTGGGATAACAGAACTAGTGTGAACGGGTGGGTTATCGAAGGGCCTGTTTCCATGCTGTATCTTTCCATCAATGAAGATGTCTTGCGAACGTCTGTCACAGCGTGAGGTTTCCTAGCGTTAGAACAGATACATCCCCTTGTGTTCATTGACGAGCCACCACCACACACTCGCTGGAGGGACTCGGCGGGTCAAGCAGAATAAGTGAACAATTGATCCGAAATGCTGGAGAGACTCAGCATCTGTGGAGAAAAGGACAGGAAACATGTTCCCGATGTTGGGGGAGTCCAGAACCAGGGGCCGCAGTTTAAGAATAAGGAGTAAGCCATGTAGAACGGAGACGAGAGTGGTGAGTCTGTGGAATTCTCTGCCTCAGAGGGCGGTGGATGCTTTCAAGCGAGGGCTGGATAGGGCTCTTAACAATAGCAGAGTCAGGGGATATGGGGAGAAGGCAGGAACGGGCTACTGATTGGGGATGATCAGCCATGATCACGTTGAATGGCGGTGCTGGCTCGAAGGGCCGAATGGCCTCCTCCTGCACCTATTGTCCATTGACAGAGTCTAAAGAAGGACCCCGACACGAAACCTCAACTGTCCATTCCCTTTACAGATGCTGCCCGACCCCCTGACATACTCCGGCGCTTTGCGTTTTGCGCAAGATTCCCAGCATCTGCACTTCCTTGCGTCTGCATGTTATTGCCACATAATGTCTGAAAATGAAGATCGTTTCCACTTGATCCGGCCGCCCGGGAAACTGCAGTACACGAGAAGGTGGAACGCAAACTTAATGCAGGCGAGGAGATGACAAGCGAATCTCTCCGCTCGGATGTGTCTCTCTCGCAGTCCAGCACCCCCCCCCCCCCCCCCCCCCCCCCCAGTAAAAACACACACATTCAATCCTAAACGGCGTGGGTACAGCACAGGAAGATCGACACAAAAGCTGGAGTAACTCAGCGGGACGGACAGGCAACATCTCCGGAGAGAAGGAACGGGTGACGTTTCGGGTCGAGACCTTTCTTCAGACTGAGAGTCAGGGGAGGGGGACAGAGAGATACGGAAGGGTGAGGTGTGAAACCGATAGACAATAGGTGCAGGAGTCGGCCGTTCGGCCCTTCGAGCCAGCACCACCATTCAATGTGATCATGGCTGATCATCCCCAATCAGTACCCCGTTCCTGCCTTCTCCCCATATCCCCTGACTCCGCTATCTTTAAGAGCCCTATCTAGCTCTCTCTTGAAAGTATCCAGAGAACCGGCCTCCACCGCCCTCTGAGGCAGAGAATTCCACAGACTCACCACTCTCTGTGTGAAAAAGTGTTTCCTCGTCTCCGTTCTAAATGACTTACCCCTTATTCTTAAACTGTGGCCCCTGGTTCTGGACTCCCCCAACATCGGGAACATTTTTCCTGCCTCTAGTGTGTCCAAACCCTTAATCATCTTATATGTTTTAATAAGATTCCCTCTCATCCTTCTAAACTCCAGAGTGTACAAGCCCAGCCGCCCCATTCTCTCAGCATATGACAGTCCCGCCATCCCGGGAATCAACTCTGCACAAACTCACTCAATATCCCAGGGGAGAATGTGAATAAGTGTTGTCATTTATTCAGAACGATCAATACTTCCAATCAGATATTGTGCTAAATGTGCAACGTTAATGTACCGGAATGAAAGCCATTTGTAGAGCTGTCCAACTTGACACATGCGAAGACAAATGCAAACGTTGGTATGAAATCTAATCAATATTAATTACAATTTACATGAATGAATCTTTGGAGATGAAAATCTAATATGTATCAAAATGCTTATAGACAATAGACAATAGACACTAGGTGCAGGAGTAGGCCATTCGGCCCTTCGAGCCAGCACCGCCATTCAATGTGATCATGGCAGATCATCCCCAATCTGTACCCCGTTCCTGCCTTCTCCCCATATCCCCTGACTCCGCTATCTTTAAGAGCCCTATCTAGCTCTCTCTTGAAAGTATCCAGAGAACCGGCCTCCACCGCCCTCTGAGGCAGAGAATTCCACGGACTCACCGCTCTCTGTGTGAAAAAGTGTTTCCTCGTCTCCGTTCTAAATGGCTTACCCCTTATTCCTAAACTGTGGCCCCTGGTTCTGGACTTCTGAACGTATGTGTGGTGATACTTCTACTGAACCGTGTACACAAGTGATTGTCACTGTACCTCAGTACACGTGACTGATAAATACAATGCCATCTTTGGGAAGGATCATTCCAGGTTTCCAATGTCATGGGGCCTCTGGACGCTTGTAATTGTCCCCTGCTGATCCTTTGCTTTCGGGCTTCTTATAGAAACATAGAAACATAGAAACATAGAAATTAGGTGCAGGAGTAGGCCATTCAGCCCTTCGAGCCTGCACCGCCATTCAATATGATCATGGCTGATCATCCAACTCAGTATCCCGTACCTGCCTTCTCTCCATACCCTCTGATCCCTCTAGCCACAAGGGCCACATCCAACTCACTCTTAAATATAGCCAATGAACTGGCCTCAACTACCCTCTGTGGCAGAGAGTTCCAGAGACTCACCACTCTCTGTGTGAAAAAAGTCTTTCTCATCTCGGTCTTAAAGGATTTCCCCCTTATCCTTAAGCTGTGACCCCTTGTCATGGACTTCCCCAACATCGGGAACAATCTTCCTGCATCTAGCCTGTCCAACCCCTTAAGAATTTTGTAAGTTTCTATAAGATCCCCTCTCAATCTCCTAAATTCCAGAGAGTATAAACCGAGTCTATCCAGTCTTTCTTCATAAGACAGTCCTGACATCCCAGGAATCAGTCTGGTGAACCTTCTCTGCACTCCCTCTATGGCAATAATGTCCTTCCTCAGATTTGGAGACCAAAACTGTACGCAATACTCCAGGTGTGGTCTCACCAAGACCCTGTACAACTGCAGTAGAACCTCCCTGCTCTTGTACTCAAATCCTTTTGCTATGAATGCCAACATACCATTCGCTTTTTTCACTGCCTGCTGCACCTGCATGCCTACTTTCAATGACTGGTGTACCATGACACCCAGGTCTCGCTGCATCTCCCCTTTTCCTAATCGGCCACCATTCAGATAATAAAAATAATTTAAAGAATGAATTTCAATCTCTTCACTGAATATAAAAATTGGAGAT
Organism: Okamejei kenojei; assembly: GCA_035221665.1. Lineage (NCBI taxonomy): Eukaryota > Metazoa > Chordata > Chondrichthyes > Rajiformes > Rajidae > Okamejei > Okamejei kenojei. Next base: position 3,677,336 of record CM069147.1, on the reverse strand, counting down.
AGACACAAAAAGCTGGAGTAACTCGGCGGGACAGGCAGCATCTTTGGAGATGGAACGGGTGATGTTTTTGTTGTACATCTACATTGACCTATAAATAAACCATCGATCACGGCAGAGATTTTTTCTCCGAGTTTTAGTGGGGTTTTTTTGAATATGCAGCGTGTGGCAGTCTCTGCATGCGTTCCCAGCTCGGCGTTAAAATGCTGCAACAGCCAGCGGGCGCGGATGGTTGGTGTGGCACAAGGAACTGCAGACGCTAGTTCACCAAAAAAAAAGACACGAAGTGCTGGAGTAAGCCAGTCGGTCAGGCAGCATCTCTGGGGAACATGGATAGGCGAGGTTTCTGTTCTGAAGGAGGGTCCCAACCCGAAATGCCGCCTGTCATTGTTCTCGATAAATGCTGCCTGACCCGCCGAGTTACTCCAGTCCCACTGTGTCTCTGTAGTGTGTGTGGGTTCATCAACGCTGGGGTTGTTTGAAACAACGGTAACATTATTGAGTCGGTTGTTGAGAATGTATTGCTCTGCAGCACCGCCGTCCATAGAAACATGGAAAATAGGTGCAGCAGTAGACCATTCGGCCCTTCGAGCCAGCACCGCCATTCACTGTGATCATGGCTGATCATCCCCATTCATCCACGACTATTGAAACCATTTCCTAAACAAAAACATGCTGCCTGTCCCGTTGAGTTACTCCAGCATTCTGTGTCGAGCTTAGATTTAAACCAGCGTCTGTCTGCCCTTCCTTCATACACGCTGGGTTTTACGTTGTGCTTTATTGAACTCTGTGGATTTGTGCCCATGTCTTTCCCGTGTTCTCTGACACTGATCCGTGGTTTTATGTTTCCCAGTGTGGTCGCTCCTGGTTGTGACGGGTGGGATCACTTCCATACACAAGGCTGAAGGTGAGTCTGTATAACTAACTGCATTGCTGATGTTATTGCCAGCAGTTCACTTGATCGCGTTGCTCCGTCTCGATTCTCATACCGGCAGCTCTGGGGATGTCCAGCATTAGAGCCCAGTTTGTGTCTAACTGGGACGATTACTTGATGTCCCCCCCCCCCCCCCCCCCCCCCAGTCTAAAGGGGCCATCGCTCCACCCTGAACTATTTAGATGGCAGCCGCTAAATAAGTGCGAGGCTGCAGCCACCTGGTGTCGGTGAGGGTTGCAGACCCCGGGGTCACCGCACCTGCACTTGTCTGGGTCACAGTATCCAGCCCCGGCTCGGTGGCAGTGCGGTAGACCCGGGTTCGATCCCGACTATGGGTGCTGTCTGTACGGAGTTTGTACCTTCTCTCCCCCCCCCCCCCCCCCCCCCACCCCCCCACCCCCCCCCCCCCCCCCCACTCCTCGTGACCTGGGGTCTTGGGTTTCCTCCCACACTCCAAGGACGTACAGGTTTGTAGGTTTAATCGGTATCAATGTAAACATGTTTTTTGATTGTCCCTTGTGTGTGTGTGAGTGTTAGGGTAGTGTTACTGTGCGTGGATCGGTGTGAACTCGATGGACCGAAGGGCCTGTTTCCGCGCTGTATCTCTAAACTAATCTAAATTAAACTAAACCCCCCAGTCCACTGCCACCTGACACCCACACACCGTGTCGCTGACCCCTTTGGCCACGAAAGAAGCGAGGGGGGGGGGGGGGGACTCGAGTCTGCAAGTCACCGGTTCCTCATTCAGAAATGAAAGCTCCATTTCAATCCCTTCGACCAGCGAAAGAAGGGGAGAGATACATTGCCAGGAGAAAGTGTTAACTATTTACACACAAAACAATTAATAAAGTTCAGAAAATCATCCTTTTAAAAGACTCTGACTGCACATAAAAGATTTGAACCCAATTCAAAGAAGGGCTAGAATTTTCCTTCAACACAACGCTACTATGTTTTGTTTTACAAAATAACCTTTACATCTGCAGAATCGAATACAAAGTCACTCTCAGAGTTCTGTGCAACAAGAGGCAATGGGGCATTACAATTTCCAATTTTAAATAAATATAGTAGAATTCCTCTAATTTTGGACACAGAACAATCCTTGCAGTAAATAGAGAATAAGTGTTTTAAATGTACATTTTGTTAACAAATATTTAAAAGAAATCAAACAAAAAAAAGATTTGTATTAGAATTGATCTTGTGTTTTGGGAACCATTTATGGGTTAAAAAAAAGTGATCCTTTATGTAAATGGGGTTGTAAAAACACAATGTTTAAGAAGGACACAATGTCTGAAGAAGGGTTTCGACTCGAAATGTTGCCTATTTCCTTCACTCCATAGATGCTGCCGCACCCGCTGAGTTTCTCCAGCATTTTTGTCTACCTTGCAAAAACACAAGGTTGAGTGTAACACAAATAATTTTTCAAATGTTTAATGTAATGATACAGAACAGTGGATTATATCTGTGCGTGGGTGAACTCACAGAGTCTTCTACCCAGCGTAGGGGAATCAAGAACCAGGGGACATCAGTTTAAGGTGGGAGGGGAAAGATTTAATAGGAACCTGAGGGGCAACTTTTTCACCCTGAGGGTGGTGGGTGTGTGGAATGAGCTGCCAGAGGAGGTAGTCGAGGCAGGTACTCGAACAGAATTTAAATTACACTTGGACAGGTACATGCCCAATGGGACATGCGGGAAGGCAGGACTGGTGTAGATGGGGCATGTTGGTCAGATGTTCCCGCTGAATGACTCTATGACTCTCCTCCCATGAAATTGCCAATGTTATTTCCTATTGTGGTCTAGTTTATTTATTTATGCAGATTTAGTTGAATTTAATTTAGAGATACAGCATGGAAACAGGCCCTTCGGCCCACTGAGTCAATGCTGACCATCGGTCACCCGGCCACACTAGTTCTATGTTACCCCACTTTCTCTCCTACTCCCTACACACTAGGGGCGATTAACGGAAGCCAATTAGCCGACAAACCCACACGTCTTTGGGATGGTCAAGCAAAATTTGCAAATGAAAGATGTTTGATCATCTAATGGCCAAAGGGAAGTTTTCAGACAGTTTGTCTCTCATTGGTGTTCTGACGAGGCAGATGTGTGCAATCAGTTCGAGTGCCATCAGATCTCAGCATCTGGATCTCAGTTAGGAATAATTACATGTGGTGATTAAAATTGAAGGGTTGCCAAGAGATCTGTTGTAAAGCGCACACTCGAGACTGTCCACGATTCACATACACAGTGTGACAAACTGTGCTGTACAAAGTGTTGGTACACAAAAGGCTGGAGAAACTCAGCGGGTGCAGCAGCATCTAAGGAGTGAAGGAGATAGGCGACGTTTGGTGTTAGGCACTCGCTGAGTTTCTCCAGCCTTTTGTGTACCCTCGATTCTCCAGCATCTGCAGTTCCTTCTTTAACACTGTACAAAGTGTTGTACAGCTATCCCAGCAGATCGCTGGAATCCACTGGAATATAGAAGGACGAGGGGATCTTATAGAAACATATAAAATTCTTAAGGGATTGGACAGGCTAGATGCTGGAAAAATGTTCCCAGTGTTGGGGGAGTCCAGAACCAGGGGTCACAGTTTAAGAATAAGGGGTAGACCATTTAGTACTGAAATGAGGAAAAATGTTTTCACCCAGAGAGTTGTGAATCTGTGGCATTTTCTTCCACAGAAGGCAGTGGAGGACAATTCACTGGACGTTTTCAAGAGAGTTAGATATAGCTCTTAAGGGTAACGGAATCAAGGGATATGGCGAAAAAGTAGGAACAGGGTACTGATTTTGGATGATCAGCCATGATCATATTGAATGGCGGTGCTGGTTCGTAGGGCCTAATGGCCTACTCCTGCATCTACTTTCTATGTTTCTACGTTTCTATGATCCTTCCCCATTGAGAGTTGCCATTCCCAGCAAACTGGGCAATGGAATAGCTTTTATAAAGCTCTTTTTAATGTGGCTGGCATTCTAATAGTTGGTTAGTATATTTTGCCTTTTATATAGCTACCAAACCTTTCCAAAGTTTCCTGAAGCACATAACATAATTTAGATTTTGCTGCACACTTTCCTTCAGTCCATGACTATTCAGTTTCCATAAATCAAATTTTGCAAAATGCTGATTTACATTTAGCGGAGTCCGAATTAATCGATTTCATATGAAATTGAAATTGTGTAATTGACATTGTGGTAGTTTGTTTATTGCAGGGCATGTTGCCAAATATCCATCGTCAAAAGAATGGGGTTGAGAGGGAAAGATAGATCAGGAATGATTGAATGGTGGAGATGGGCCGAATGGCCTAATTCTGCTCCTATCACTTATGAACTTGTGAATACTCAACATACCAGTGACACAAACATCTTGAAAGGGGAAGTGCATGTTCCATGTATGCTGTAATATTCAGGGACTTGGATTAATACTGATTTTTCTCCACTTCTATGGTGTCCAATCAATAGTTCATTTTTATCATTCTCCCAATCCTGACTCCAAATGCAAACATTCCATCAATCAGTAATTTCTATGCTTCACCAGACAGTGGCATCTTTATTACATGTGTAGGAAAGAACTGCAGATGCTGGTTTAAATCGAAGATAGACACAAAATGCTGGAGTAACTCAGCAGGACAGGCAGTCTGAAGAAGAAGGGTCTCGGCCCGAAACATCACCCATTCCATCTCTCCAGAGATGTTGCCTGTCCCACTAAGTTACTCCAGCTTTTTATGTCTGTAAATGACTTCCAGACTCATTGCCTGATTCAAATACATCTTTAATCAGCGCTGAAACTTAACAGCATGAAGGATGATTAGTTACTAGTACATCCTGGCTGCTCCAACTGTCTGTGCTGGGCAATAGTGTTAGTATAAGTATTACAGTGGGGTGGAGTTAGAGATGCTGGCTGGTGTGTGATTGGTTAACATGCAACATCAATCTACAATGTATATCTTTGATCCATATCTCTTTGGATGCTGCCTTTGTGGAGTTTGCACGTTCTCCCTATGACCATGGAGGTTTGCTCCATCTACCTTGGTTTCTTGCCGCATCGGAAGGTATGCGGGTTGGTAGGTTAATTAATGCACTAAGTTGTCCCTGGTGTGTAGATGAACGGTGGGATCTAGTGAGGAGTTGATGGAAGCTTGGGAGAATAACTTGGGCTGGGGTAGAATTGGTTAAGAATGGATTCTTGATGGGCCGAATGGACCAACCAGCCTTTCTCCACATCGTCTCTAAGTCTGGCTAACTGTTTGACAGAGCTCAATATACACTTGTTCAGCAAGGCAGAAAGGTGTAAAGATGTCAACTAAAGGTCAGCTATCACAACATCTGGCAAGGACCTAATTAAGATATCAATCTGCGTCAAAATTAATTAGCATTTAGAAAAATATGGATTTCATGCACTGTAAGTAAAAACCAGTAGGCAGAATGGATTTGTGAAACAAAGAATTGTGTTTGCATTGATTGGTTTGAGGTCTTCAGTGAAGTAGCAGAGAGGATCGACAAGGATCATCTGATTTTTTTCTGCACATGCTTTTTGAAAAGTCATTTGTTGGCCTGGGTTTAGATACATCAAGCACACTTTCAAAATGTACCAGTAACCAGGTTGGCCGAAGGGCTTGCTTCTGTGCTATGACTATGAATCTATGACTCTTTAAAAAAAAAGGCATATGGATAGGAAAGGTTTAGAGGAATCTTTAATTTTAAGGGCCTGTCCCACTGTACGAGGTAATTCAAGAGTTCTCCCGAGTTTTCCCCTGATTCAAACTCGGAGAATGTCTGTAGCGGGTCCGTAGGAGTTCGTGGATGTCCCGTAGCGGTTCGTACGAGTAACGGTAGGTACACGTGAAATCCGGTAAACTCGTGATGTTTTTTCAACAGTGATGTTTTTTCAACAGTGAAAAATGTCCACGAGTAAATAAAATACTCGTGATGAAAAAAATGGTTACTTTTTACTCGTACGAGCCGCTACGAGACATCCACGAAGTCCTATGGACCCGCTACGGACATTCTCCGAGTTCGAATCAGGGGAAAACTCGGGAGAACTCTTGAATTAGCTCATACAGTGGGACAGGCCCTTAAGTCTGGTTCATTATTGTTACCTGTATCGAGCTAAAGTGAAATTGCTGCCTGACACACTGAGTTAGTCCAACACTTCATAGAGTCACACAGCGTGGAAACACACCCTTCGACACAACGTTTCCCCAACTTATAATTTAGAAAAATATACATTTCAGCAGGACATTCATGTTCATGCGTCCAATATTCAATAATAGTAAGATTAAATGAGAACTTACCAGTTTGATGTTTGATCTTTATTATATGAGGAATTGCAATGAGGGATTTCGTGAAGACCCCGCCAGCACGCATGGGCGACATTCTTCAAAGCAGCGGTGTGGACTCACAGATTAAACAACAAATGAAGAGACTCTATTTACCAGTTGACCTTATAGTAGAGGGTTGGGAGCGGAGGGCACGAATGAATATTTCATTTCGGAGTCACGTGAGTGACTTCGTGAAGATTTCAAAGCTCTGTGATTACATGCCCTGGATCACGTCCATGCTCACACACTTTCGCAATTCTGATGGAAGGAGTATGTTAACGTATTTCAGACTTGACAAGCTGAAAAATAATATAGTATTTATTAATACAAATCAAAATACCCCTCACTCGGGGATAAACGTTTCTTGGGGACCAGTATTTAAAACTGTCTCCGCAAACATTGCGGGAGCGGCCACAGGTTTATTATAAAACCGCTGGAACGTTGCTTCGCTGGCCCAGCCCGCTGTTGCGAGGATATGGCCCATGGGAACCTCCATGGTCCTCACCGCTGACGTGGCTGCAGCCCTGGTAGAATGGGATTTAAAGATATTAGTATTAATACCTGCTGCATCCAATACCACCCTGAGCCACCTGGAGATAGTCTGCACCGTCACCCTGTGATGAGGTTTCTTATGGCTGATCAGTAGACCTTTCTCCATTTTCCTGATGGCATGTGTCACTTTGATATAGTGACGTATGTAGGTGGCTACGCAGAGCCCCACATCAACGGGGTATGCCGGAAATATTAGTTGCAGCCCTGTAGTCCCAGGTCTGTCCTGCTTGAGTAACTCATCAATGAAGAAAGTTACTCTCTCAGGGGTTGAGACCATGTTATCCAATTTGATTTTTTGCAAAGTCTGAACCCGTTGTGCCGAGGTTAGCGCCATTAACATCACCATCTTCAGGGTGAGTTTATCCAGCGGTAGTCCAATCATAGGCGACCAGCTCCTGAGTAGGGTCAATACTACCCTTATATCCCAGGTGATGTTGTATCGTGGTCGGAGAGGGTTCAAATTGAAGATACCCCTCATCAATTTGGACACAAGCTGGTGAGACCCTACTCCTATACAAAGGTAGGATGACAGTGCGCTCCTGGCACTGTTAATGGCGCTGTAGCTGAGGCCCTCATCATGATGCAGCCCCGCAAGGAATTCCAGCACAAGGGGAATCGTGGCAGGGTCATATGTGATGTTGATCCGGCTGCAGTAGGCCTCCCATTTCCTGATTTGGGTGAGGTGCTGTCGTCTTGTGGATTCTCTGCATGATGCTGCAATGGTGTCCATGGTCCTTGGTGTTAGTCCGTATTGCAGGAGTGGCCTCTTCAGAACCTACAAGCCAACAGGTTCAGACCATGGCATGGATGGTATTCCCCTGTTGTGGGGTTAGTCACCAAATCCGGGCACATGTTAATATGTGCCCATGGTTCTCTAATAATCTCAAGGACCACCTAATACCGTGGTTGTGTAGGCCAGTCGAGTATTATTAAGATGCCTGTTGCAGAATCTGATTATATTTTCTGCAACACCCGACTGATGAGGCAAAATGGAGGAAATGCATAGAAAAACCATTTCCCCCAGTGCAGCGAGAAAGTGTCCATCGCTACTGCCCCAGGATCTGGTTCCCAAGATATGTATGTTGGTATCTGATGGTTCAATCTGGACGCAAAAAGGTCGATATCTGGTGTTCCAAATTTGGCTATAATTTAAGCAAATATTTGGGGATTTAACATCCACTCAATGTTATCATTGAATACGCGTGACCTGGTGTCCGCCACTGTATTGAGTTTACCTGGAAGGTAGGTAGCTGATATCCAAATATTTATTTCTATGCACCAGAGCCACATTGAGTTTGGCAATTCATCACAAGATATTGACTTGATACCACCCATATGATTTAAGTATGCCACCACAGTGGTGTTATCTATTTGAAGACGGACATGCGGATGATGTAAATTCATGCAATAGGCTCGCAGCCCGTCAAATGCTCCTAGCATCTCCAAATAGTTTATCCCTTGTGATAATAGAAGGGTAGATTCGTGTAAATCCAATATACCGCTACTACTGGAAGTGGTGTCGGTAGCTCCCCAGCCTTGGGCGCTTGCGTCGGTTTGTACCACGACTGACGGGTTCGGTACAATAATGGGATTGAATGAGTCACGAATATTATCAATCCACCATTGTAACTCAACTTTTGCCTGGATTGGCAGCTACATAGGTCTATCAAAATGTCCAGCATTTGTTTTTAATGCTGAAATTTTTGTTCTTTGCAAATTTTGAGTGTGTAGTGGGCCAAATCGCACAGCTGGAAATGTAGCAACTAGTTTCCCAATCACCTTAGCAGCATGTCTGATTGTTGGTTTCCTGGCGCAAGCAAGGTTGTTACATGCTTCAATAATATCCATTGCCTTGTTATCTGGGATGGTAACAATCATCTGATTGGTGTTAATTGTGAATCCCAGATAGTTCATGACCTGTGAAGGGTAGAACGCAGATTTGTCTGGATGGATGACAAACCCTAATTTTTGAAACAATGTTTTAGTAGCTGCCACTGCTAAATTTGTCAATTCCATAGTCTTTCCCACAATCAAGATGTCATCTAAATATGCCGTGACATATCGATACCAGGCCCCCCTGTACGGACACACAGCACCTCCACCCCGACTGAAATCCAGAGCCAGTTTCTTGCAGACAGTCCCACCTCCCCAGACAACCAAAGAAACAGCAAGGACCAACATCTGGAAAGATGAATGGAACCAGCTCAACACACGGGCCCACGACTGGATGGAGAGAGGACTCACTCCGACTGAATGCCTCGCCAGCGGGCACGACCTCCCGTGGCCAACCTGGAAGACCCTCAACAGATTATGGGTGGAGCAGGGGAGGTGCAAAGCACTTATGAAAGCATGGAACTACCAGGCAGAAGACACATGCAGCTGTGGAGCAGTACAGACAATGTCCCACCTACTGGAGTGTGACGACGCCCCCCAGTGCAGCCCCCAGGACCTGGCTGAACCGACCCGACCAGCTGTGACCTGCGCCAGATACTGGCAGAACGACATCTGAGATTGCAACGGACTCGAAGAAAGAAGCCATGACAATATGGTTTTGTTTTCTCAGGGATGCCAATACTGGTTTCAAATTTTTTGTAAATAACCTAGGGGCTGTTGTAAGCCCATTGGGTAGGGTTCTATATTGCCATAGTTGATCCATCCAGACAAACTTTAAGAACTTTCGGTGATGTTTCTGTACGGATACTGAATAGTTTGCATCTTTTAAATCGATGCATGCCATGAAGCACCCTTTGGGAATCAGTGATTTAGCTGTTTCGAATGTGTCCATTTTAAAATGGGTATATTTTACAAAAGTATTCAAATGGGTTAAATCAATAATCCGACATCCACCATCTTTTTTGGTTTTGGTAAAGATGTTGGATACGAACTCAAGAGGTTTGTGCATTGTTTTCTCTATCACCCCCTTGGCATGTAGTCTCAACATTTCCTCATGTCCTTCTGCTATTTCCTTAAGGGAAAGTGCAAATTTCCGGTCTGGTACATGTTGAGGCGGGGGAAGTTGTTCATCTATGAATTCAATTTCATACCCCTGAATACTTTGTAATATAAATGAGTCTATAGCTATAGACCTCCATGCATCCCAGAATAAACGTAATCTCCCACTAATTTGTGAGGTTAAACATGCAGCACTCGCATGAGAACCAGACCTTACCTCCATGGTTACCGGCGGGGCCTGATGTTCTGGTTTTGGCGCTCCGTTGTGTTGCTGGAGGGTGGGGTTGGCGCATCTTCCACGCCGGTCGCTGTTGGCCCTGCCCTAAAAAAGGCTTTTGTTGTTGGGGTGCGGCCGGCGTGTAGGTCCTTGATGTTCTTTCCGGTGGCCCCCGAGGTCTTACATATGGAGTTTGTCTGCGAGATGCCGGCCTGCTGGAGGGAGGTGGTTTCATCAAACCGACTGCCTTCGCCTCCTCATCCAGGTCCTTGACCTGTTTGGACAGGTCCTCACCGAACAGCTGTCTCGGTGGCAGCGTCGCAGATGCCTTACACAACCCCGTGAACTTGGGTTTGAGAGTTGGTTTGATGGAGATTTTCCGGAAGGAGTTTATTTCGTACTGTGTGTTACACAGTAGCGCAAGAGCAAGGACCTGAGCTCCTCCATCATCTCCGTGCCGTCAATCGACCTGGCAAAGGCAGTGATTCCCGGCGTCAACAGTTTCAGGAAGTTTGAGCTCCTGTGTCGCGCATGCGTGCTGGCGGGGTCTTCACGCAGTCACTCACGTGACTCCGAAATGAAATTCATTTTCATTGCACAAGAGTCAATATTAACCAAAAAAAAATGTCCAAGGTTACAGAGGTGTCAGACCCTTTGAAAGATGTTTGGACAGATATATATATATATATATATATATATATATATATATATATATATATATATATATATATAGGAAGGGTTTTGAGGGATATGGGCCAAATGTGGGTATATAGACTAGCCCAGTTGGCATGGACAATTTGGGCCGAAGGGCTTATTTTTGTGCTATGACTATGAGACTCTTTCTAAAGGTGTGTATGGGTTGGGAAGGTTTAGAGGGATATGTTTAGTTTTGTTTTGGTATAGTGTATTGTTGTTGTGTTATCAAGGAACACTGCAAATGCTGCCTGACCCATTGAGTTACTCCGGCACTTAGAGTCAGAGAGAGAATCATAGTGTCATACAGAGTGGAAACAGGCCCTTCAGCCCAACTTGCCCACACCGGCCAACATGCCCCATCTACCCTAGTCCCACCTGCCTGTGTTGGGCCCATATCCCTCTTAACCTTTCTTGTTCATGTACCTGGCCAAATGTCTTTTAAATGTTGTTAGGAAACTGGACTGGACGAGCTAGATGCCGGAAAACTGTTCCCAATGTTGGTCGAGTCCAGAACCAGGGGCCACAGTCTTAGAATAAAGGGGAGGTCATTTAAGACTGAGGTGAGAAAAAACTTTTTCACCCAGAGAGTTGTGAATTTTTGGAATTCCCTGCCACAGAGGGCAGCGGAGGCCAAGTCACTGGATGGATTTAAGAGAGAGTTAGATAGAGCTCTAGGGGCTAGTGGAGTCAAGGGATGTGGGGAGAAGGCAGGCACGGGTTATTGATTGGGGACGATCAGCCATGATCGCAATGAATGGCGGTGCTGGTTCGAAGGGCCGAATGGCCTCCTCCTGCACCTATTTTCTATGTTTCTATGTTTCTGTGAAACATTCCTCACAATAACTTGAAACATTAGGATTGTTCTTCTCAGACCAGAGGCGGTCATGAGGAAACTGATGATTGATGAGTGTGTATCACACATTAAATAGTGAGCATTGTCGGTGGTGGTTGGAGGTGGTGGTCATTGAGCAGGCAAGGCAGAGTCATATGACTGGTAAAAGAACAGGAGATGACGTAAAGAAAAGGTTATGCAGAAAGTTGTCATCACCAGGGATACATTGCCTGAAGGGGAGGTCGGAGCTAATTCAATAATAACTTTTAAAAGGGCACTGGATTAATATTTGAAGCTGGAAAACATGTGCAGAGCTACACGGAAAGATTCGATGAATGAGGCTAATTCGACAACTAGTAAGAAAGTCATTGCTCCGATTTCAGTACATATGACAATTAAACACTCTTGACTTGACTCTTGCCGAGTCTTTTGGGGGCGGTGGAGGCCGGTTCTCTGGATGCTTTCAAGGGAGAGCTAGATAGGGCTCTTAAAGATAGCGGAGTCAGGGGATAAGGGGAGAAGGCAGGAACGGGGTACTGATTGGGGATGATCAGCTATAATCACATTGAATGGCAATGCTGGTTCGAAGGGCTGAATGGCCTACTCCTGCACCTATTGTCTATTGATTATTGTCTATTGTCTATTTTGCAAAACTAGCACAGAGAATATACAGTGCCTGACTAAGCACAAATTTGAATGCATTCCCAGCCACTGTAACTTGTACTTCCAGTGGAGTTACTTGTAAGATGTAAACGGCCAGATTAAGGCACAAAGTGCTGGAGTAGTGCAGCGGGTCAGGGAGCATCTCCGGAGAGCTTGGATAGGTTTACATTTCGAGTCTGGTCCCTTCTTCAGACTGATCAGTCCCGATCCAAACAATCACCTATCCATGTTCTCCAGAAATGCTGCCTGACCCGCTGAGTTACTCCAGCACTTTGTGACCTTTTTGTGTAAGCCGGCACCTGCAGTTCTTTAGTGGGACAGGCAGCATCTCTGGAGAGAAGGAATGGGTGAGGTTTCGGGTCGAGACCCTTCTTCAGAAGCGTCTGAGAAAGGGTCTCGACCTGAAACGTCACCCGTTCCTTCTCTCCAGTGATGCTGCCTGTCCCGCTGAGTTACTCCAGCATTTTATGTCTATCTGCTGTTTAAACCAGCATCTGCAGTTCCTCCCTACACCTGAAGTTCCTTGTTCTTACAAATGGACAGAGCAGCCTGGTTGGTGACATCGGGATGTAGTCAGTCAGAAGGAAAGGGATGAACCTATCCACCTGAGAGTGACCATGGTGCCTTATCTTCACAGGGTCCAGGTTTGCAGAGGGCCAACTCCAGAACTATGCTGTCCCTGCCCGGCGAGATGGCACCTCCACTGATGACAAGGGTAAGCTGCGGTCGTACACGTAGTCCCAGCTCCTGATGGTGTGGTTCACTGCTGAGGAGGGGGAAAGCCCTGGGGCATCAGCACAATGACACACACTATCCTTGCCCACTTGCTCCATTCTGCACCCCAGCTTTTGTCCCCTCCCCGAATGCACCAAACTCTCACTTTAGACTGTAGACTTTAGAGATAGAGTGCGGAAACAAGCCCTTTGGCCCACCGAGTCCATGTCGACCAGTGATCGCCAGGGTGAAGCCGGGATGGTCGTGAGTAGTCGCCCAAAGAGTCAGTCGTACCTTGTTCTGGTCGCCGCTGGATTTTCAACGTTGTACATTTTCGGCGACCTATGACGGGTGCCGGCAGTCGCCAAAAACGTTGCGTAAGTGGGACAGGCCCATTACTATACTGTCCTTGAGACCATGTTTACACAGAGGGTGGTGGGTGCCTGGAACGTGCTGCCAGGGGTGGTAGTCGATGCAGATCTGATAATGGTGTTTAAGAGACTTCATACGTTCATAAATGATAGGAGCAGAATTAGGCCATTCGGCCCATCAAGTCTACTCTGCCATTCAATCATGGCTGATCTACCTCTCCCTCCTAACCCCATTCTCCTGCCTTCTCCCCATAACTCCTGACGTTTGGATAGGTATATGGATTTGCAGGGAATGGATGGGTTAAATGCAGGTGGACACGTGATGGTCTTGGCATCATGTTTACCACAGACATTGTGGGCTGAAGGGCCTGTTCTTGCACTGTGCTGGTCTCTGTGCGATGTCACAACAGTTAGTACATCTCTCAGTACACGCTCAATTTGATTTTCTCAAAGCTCAGCTTTGAATCAATCAAATTCCAACCACTGCCATTTTATAGAACACAGGACACTAAGATTAATTTAAAGTGCGCCCTCTGTACATTTGGTACCAGCCTGTATCTGCTTGTTTCCATTAATTTTAACACCGTCACACGGATTGTAAAAGTGCTTCCTCTTCAGAAAAATCTATGTTTTTTCTGGAATCAAAATGCATCCCTGAACTGACAAAACTCCCCCCAATGACGTGGAATTATATAAAAAAGAGAGAAAAATATAGAAATCCATCTATTTCCACAACAGAAACCTACGAATGGAAACCCGTAATTTATCTGGTCATTATTAATGTCCTTAACATTCTAACCTTGCACAATAATGTAGCATAACATTATCACCTTGCAACATGAAGATCGGATCTGTCGAGCAATTATGAAGAGTAATCGCCACTTCATTACACCGTTCAACACTAATAGAAGATCAATATATTTAAACATGGCAAAAAGGAAATGCTTATCTTTGAGGGTGAGGGAAGGGGAGGGACACAGGGTTGAGAAAGTCTACGTGGGTGGGAGACAGAGTGAGAGGCACACTGCCTCACAACGGGGTCGAGACCCTCCTTCAGACTGAAAGACATTGGAAAGGGAAACGAGAGATCTAGATGATGATGTTGTATAGAGAGATAAAGAACAATGAATGAAAGATATGCTAAAAGGTAATGATGATACAGGCGGTTGTAAGCTGTTTTTTGGGTGAAAACGAGAAGCTGGTGCAACTTGGGTGGGGGAGGGATAGAGAGAGAGGGAATGCCGGGGCTACCTGAAGTGAGATAAATCACTATTCATACCACTGGGCTGTAAGCTGCCCAAGCAAAATATGAGATGCTGTTCCTCCAGTTTGCTTTTAGCCTCACTCCGACAATGGAGGAGACCGAGGACAGAAAGGTCTGTATGGGAAGACACAAAAAGCTGGAGTAACTCAGCGGAACAGGCAGCATCTCTGGACAGAAGGAATGGGTGACGTTTCGGGTCGAGACTGTGTCTGTCTTCGGTTTAAACCAGCATCTGCAGTTCCTCCTTACACACAGAAAGTTGTGTGTAGGGATGGGAAGGAGAATTAAAGTGTCCAGCCACTGGGAGGCTGAGCGAAGGTGTTCAACGAAACGATTGCCCAGTCTGCGTTTGGTCTGGCCGATGTATAGAAGTCCACATCTTGAACAATGGATACAGTAGATGAGGCTGGAGGAGGTGCAAGTGAACCTCTGCCTAACCTGAAAGGCCTGGACAGAGTCGAGTTTGGTTTAATAATAATAATAATAAATACTTTATTTTAGTTTAATTTAGGGATACAGAACAGATGCAGGCCCTTCAGCCCATCGATGCCATGCCGACTAGCAGTCCCCATACACCAGCACTATCCTACACACTAGGAACAATTTACAATTTTTATTGAAGCCAAATAGCCTACAAACCTGTATGTCTTTGGAATGTGGGAGGAAACTGGAGCACCCGGAGAAAACCCACGTGGTCACAGGAAGAACATACAAGCTCCGTACTCACAGCACCCGCAGTCAGGATCGAACCCATGTCCCTGGCGCCGTGAGGCAGCAACCCTGCCACAGCGCCACCCTACTGCCCCCTCCAGCACTTTGTGTCTTTTTTTGGTACGAACCAGCATCTGCAGTTTCTTGAATGGATTCAATGGATTTTATACTTACCACTTACCAGCCACCATGTTCCATGCACATACCAACCAGTCACAGACTCTGCAGCTGAAATTTCAATGCAAATCAAACTAAAGTCAGCGTGTTTGTTTTACAGACGGACTAAACTTCATGCCCCATCACAAGTCAGGAAAGCAGTGCGGAGTGTGGGTGCGGAATGACAACGGTGGATATTTTGCTTCACCAAATTACCCGAATACTTACCCCGCCAACAGAGAATGCATCTACATCCTGGAAGGTAACGTTAGCTCCAGAGTCAAGAGAGCTTTACTGTCATATGTTACAGATAGGACAATGATATTCTTAAGGGCCTGTCCCACCAGCATGCGACTGCATGCGGTGAGCGCGAGCTAACGTGGTCGCTTGAGCCGTACGGCCTCGCGTGGCCGGTCTCACTTCGATCGCCGGAGCCGTATGGAGTTGTGCGGGGCTGGGCCCGACATGTTTCCAAAAAACAGACACTGTTCAAAATCCCGCCTGGCACCGGCCGCCAGGCCCGCAGCCGCATTGAGGCCGTACGCAATGTCTCGATGTCGTACGCAGCGTCATGACGCCGTACGCCCAGCGCGTGGCGTTGCGCGATGACGTCTCCGCCCAACGCCGTGGGACATCCAAATTCACTCGGCCCGCCTCCTGCCCAGCTGATTGGTGAGTATGATGTCGGGACCAGCCTCCGCACAACTCCATACACCTCCGCGGTTCAAAGTGGAAGCGGCCCCGCGAGGCCGTACGCCTCAAGCCACCACGTTTGGTCGCGCTCGCCGCATGCAGTCGCATGCTGATGGGACAGGCCCTTTACCTGCTGCAGCACAACACAATATGTAAACAGAATACAGAACAGAAGATAAAAGTTCAGTGCGTCCTTAGACCATAGACCATATAGACAATAGGTGCAGGAGTAGGCCATTAGGCCCTTCGAGCCAGCACCGCCATTCAATGTGATCATGGCTGATCATCCCCAATCAATACCCCGTTCCTGCCTTCTCCCCATATCCCCTGGCTCCACTATCTGTAAGAGCCCTATTTAGCTCTCTCTTGAAAGTATCCAGAGAACCGGCCTCCACCGCCCTCTGAGGCAGAGAATTCCACAGACTCACCACTCTCTGTGAGAAAAAGTGAAAATAGATACACACAATCAATAATAAATAAATAAATAAATAAATAAAGAAATAGATGGATGGATAAACAGATATTATATCTCCAGTTATCTGAAGACCAGTGTCGATTCCCAATGAAGATCTTTCCACGTTATGAATCGGGGATTATTTACAGTCTGAAGAAGGATCTCGACCCAAAACGTTGCCTATTTCCTTCGCTCCATAGATGCTGCCTCACCCGCTGAGTTTCTCCAGCATTTTTGTCTTCCTTCGATTTTCCAGCATCTGCAGTTCCTTCTTAAACATTAACCACAGTGCTTATTTGAACAATGACTCTACGTAATTTAGATTTTTTTAGTTTACAGATACAGCGTGGAAACTGCCCCTTTGGCCTGTTGGTGACGAGCGATCGCTCATTCGCCCTAGTTCTATGTTATCCCACTTTCTCATCCACTTCCGATTCACCTACAAACCCGCACGTCTTTGGGATGTGGGAAGAAACCGGAGGAAACCCACTTGGTCACAGGGGGAAGGTACAAACTCTACACACAGACAGCTCCAGAGGTCGGGGTGGAACCCGGGTCTCTGGCAAAGTGAGGCAGCTGCACTACCCGCTGCACCGATACACCGCCACGCCACTTGCACCTCCATGGATATTTCTTCCTTTGATAACCGTGAAACTTTAGGTAGGCCAGGCCTGATGAGAACTGTTATTATTGACAAGACAGAGACACAATGCTGGAGTAACTCAGCGGGACAGGCAGCATATCTGGAGAAAAGGAATAGGTGACGTTTTTTGGTCGAGACTCTTCATCAGTCTTCATCATTGTCTTCGGTGTAAACCAGCATCTGCAGTTCCTTCCTGCGTGTATTTTTATTGACACTTGGTTGTATTTACAGCGGCCCCTCGCCAAAGGATTGAGCTGACCTTTGACGAACGCTACAACATCGAACCGTCCTGGGATTGTCGGTTTGACAACTTGGAAGTAAGGGACGGGCCGTTTGGCTTTTCCCACGTCATTAACCGTTACTGCGGCCAACAGAGTCCCCCGCTCATTAAATCCTCGGGAAGATTCCTATGGGTGAAATTCACTTCCGATGAAGAATTGGAAGGGTTTGGATTTCGAGCAAAATACACCTTTGTTCCAGGTAACTACTTCACCAGACTAGGTGGCCTAGGTTAATAAACTCAGTTTAGAGGTACAGTGCGGTAACAGCCCTTCGGCCCAATGAGTCCGCACCGACCATCGATCCCCTCACACTAACACTATCCTACGCGCACCAGGAAGAATGGAATACAGGAAGGCTTGTTTCGACATTGATTTACACCCAGTTTTTCACACAGGGAGTGGCAGATACAATAGTAGAAGTTTGAATGCTTTAGGATAGGCACAAGGACATGCAGGGAATGGAGAGAGATGGATCGCGTGCAGGCAGTGGACATTAGTGTAACCTGGCATCACGTTTGGCACAGGCATTGAGGGCAGAAGGTAGACACAAGATGCCGGAGTAACTCAGCGGGACGGGTAGCATCTCTGGAGAGAAGGAATGGGTGACGTTTCCAGGTCGAGACCCTTAAGACAGCGTGGGCAGAGGAGCCTGTTCCTGTACTGTACTGTTATGTGTACTGTGCTCTTAAGTAGAGAAAACAATCAACTGGTCCTCTCTTTGCAGATCCTGACTTTATTTACCTTGGTGGAATCCTGAATCCTATTCCAGGTATCATTACACTTACAACTTCAAAATGAGCTTTTAACTTTGGGTTTATTGAATAAAACCTTAACATGTTCTTTCTTTTCTCCCATCTCTCTCTGTTGTCTCTCCCTAGATTGCCAGTTTCAATTATCGGGCTCTGACGGGATTATCTACTCCAGTCAGATTGAGAAAGAAGGGAAAATAAAACTGGGAGAAGCCATTGACTGCATTTGGACTGTGAGAGCGCCAGCCAAATCTAAAGTAGGTTGTGTCTGCTTTTGTACTTTGCACAGGGCTGTCTGTACGACAGGACATTTGTATTAAGATGTAGACTCAAGGAACTGCAGTTGGTGGTTCACAAAAAACTGCAGTTGGTGGTTCACAGAGTGCTGGAGTAACTCAGCGGGTCAGGCAGCATCTGTGGAGAACATGGATAGGTGACATTTCACAGAGTGCTGGAGTAACTTGGATAGGTGACATTTCACAGAGTGCTGGAGTAACTTTAACTGAATTTAGAAGGATGAGAGGGGATCTTATAGAAACATGTAAAATTCTTAAGGGATTGGACAGGCTAGATGCAGGAAACATGTTCCCGATGTTGGGGGAGTCCAGAACCAGGGGTCACAGTTTAAGATGAGGAAATGTCATATGAGGAAAGATTGAAAAGACTAGGCTTGTATTCACTGGAGTTTAGAAGGATGAGGGGATATCTTATAGAAACATATAAAATTATAAAAGGCCTGGACAAGCTAGATGCAGGAAAAATGTTCCCAATGTTGGGCGAGTCCAGAACCAGGGGCCACAGTCTTAGAATAAAGGGGAGGTCATTTAAGACTGAGGTGAGAAGAAACTTTTTCACCCAGAGAGTTGTGAATTTGTGGAATTCCCTGCCACAGAGGGCAGTGGAGGCCAAGTCACTGGATGGTTTTTAAGGGAGAGTTAGATAGAGCTCTAGGGGCTAGTGGAATCAAGGGATATGGGGAGAAGGCAGGCACGGGTTATTGATTGGGGACGATCAGCCATGATCACAATGAATGGCGGTGCTGGCTCGAAGGGCCGAATGGCCTCCTCCTGCACCTATTTTCTATGTTTCTATGTTTCTATGTCTCTATGTTTCTATGAGTAACGGGTACTCTCTAGACACAGGTATTCATTTTGTGAGAACGTGTGAGGATGTTATTTCCTTTTGCAGCTGAAAATGGAGCCAAGTGATGTAAAATTTTGATTGTAGAGACATTTTGTCAAATGTGACATATGTAGGTATTATTTAATGTTAAAATAAACCTACTCTCTCAGCTTAATGGATAATAATAACTGTCCTGATATATTACACTCGAAGATGACAGGGATACAAAGATTCAAACAGTCGCACTAGTAGCTGGACACAAAAAGCTGGAGTAACTAAGTAGGACAGGCAGCATCTCAGGAGAGAAGGAACGGGTGACGTTTCGGGTCGGAACCATTCTTCAGACTGGTCCCTTCAGCGATTCAGTTTCTCAGAGAGATGCTGCCTGTCCCGCTGAGTTACTCCAGCACTAGATACTGGTGTAAACCAGTATCTGCAGTTCCTTCCTACACATATTGCACTCTGGACCTGATGTATCACCATTGTGTTAGACAAATAGCTGAAAGAATAATGAAGGTAGACAAAAATGCCGGAGAAACTCAGCGGGTGAGGCAGCATCTATGGAGAGAAGGAATAGGCAGCGTTTCGGGTCGAGAGCCTTCTTCAGACTATTTCCTTCGCTCACACTCACACACTCACTCACACACTCACTCAGTCACTCACACTCAGTCACTCACACTCACTCATTCACTCACTCACACTCACACACTCACTCAAACACTCACTCAGTCACTCACACTCACTCAGTCACACTCACTCACACTCACTCACACACTCACTCAGTCACACACACTCACTCACACACCCACTCACACACTCACTCATCACTCACACTCAGTCACTCAAACTCACTCATTCACTCACTCACACTCACACACACACTCACACACTCACTCTGTCACTCACACACTCACTCAGTCACTCACACACTCACTCAGTCACTCACACTCATCATTCACTCACACTCACTCACACTCACACACTCACTCTGTCACTCACACACTCACTCAGTCACTCACACACTCACTCAGTCACTCACACTCACTCACACACACACTCACTCACACACTCACTCAGTCACTCACACTCACTCATTCACTCACTCACACACTCACTCACACACTCACTCAGTCACTCACACTCATTCACTCACAGTCACTCACACACTCACTCACACACTCCAAAATGGGTTTATTTTACTATTCAATGTTAGCCTATGAAGCCACATTTGATTTGAGGTGTATTCATCATCGATGTGCAAAGGGCATGAATTTGAAACTATATCTTCATCTTCCAAAAGCCATTGCTTCTCTTGAATACTGATAATTGGGAATTGTCTGGATCCAGGGAGATTGGAATTGCAAAGACAGCTGTCGTTTGACCTCTAGCCACTGTGTTGAGAAATGTTACTCAATCCATTTTATTTTATTTGCCAGGTAGTCATTTGAAATTGTCTTTGCATATGCTCGTCATACCTTCTAGAATAATACAATCAATGTAAACTCATCTACACCTTGGGAATTACTGGAGCTGCTGTTTATGACTTCAATTGTCATTGATCCTGAAAACTGTGTTGTTTTAAAGTATGATAAACAACCTACTCCATCATAAGCTATAGGAGTAGAATTAGGCCATTCGGCCCATCGAGTCCACTCCACCATTCAATCATGGCTGATCGCAGCCTCCTAATCCCATTTTCCTGCCTTCTCCCCATAACGCTTGAAACCCATTCTATTCAAGAATTTGGCTATCTCCGCCTTCTAAATATCCACTGACTTGGCCTCCACCACCCTCTGTGGCAAAGAGTTCCACAGATTATGATAAGGGTCTTCACCTGAAACGTCACCTGTTCCTTTGCTCCATAGATCCTGCCTCACCCGCTGAGTTTCTCCAGCATTTTTGTCTACCACAAATTAACTAAAGAAGTTCCTCCTCACCTCCTTTCCGAAAGAAGGCCCTTTAATTCTGAGGCTAAGACCTCTGGTCCTAGACTCTCCCACCAGTGCCCTTTGAGTTGAACCATTAGCTTTAACCACAAGTCAACACAGATCAGGATGATTTTCGAATGCAGATTAGCGTGAGGTAAAACTCAGAGATTGACACTAAGAAACACTTTTAATTAAAGTTGGAAAAAAAACAATTAAGATCGGACTAAATGTGTTGGAAGGAACTGCACACGCTGGTTTAAACCGAAGATAGACACAAAAAGCTGGAGCAACTCAGCGGGTCGGGCAGCATCTCTGGAGAGAAGGAATGGGTGACGTGTGAGGGACTCGACCCGAAACATCACGCATTCCTTCTCTCCAGAGATGCTGCCCGACCCGCTGAGTTGCTCCAGCTTTTTGTGTCTATCTAAGATAGGACTAAACTATGCATTGTAATCAAGATATATGTTTACAACACCGCTCCACGGGATGGCGGGACTGTCATATGCTGAGAGAATGGAGCGGCTGGGCTTGTACACTCTGGACAAGCCCAGCCGCTCCATTCTCTCAGGACGAGAGAGGATATTATTGAAACATATAAGATTATTAAGCGTTTGGACAAGCTAGAGGCAGGAAACATGTTCCCGATTTTGGGGGAGTCCAGAACCAGGGGCCACAGGTTAAGAATAAGGGGTAAGCCATTTAGAACAGAGATGAGGAAACACGTTTTCACACAGAGAGTTGTGAGTCTGTGGAATTCTCTGCCTCAGAGGGCAGTGGAGGCCGGTTCTCTGGATACTTTCAAGAGAGAGCTAGATAGGGCTCTTAAGGATACCGGAGTCAGGGGATATGGGGAGAAGGCAGGAACGGGGTACTGATTGGGGATGATCAGCCATGATCACATTGAATGGCGGTGCTGGCTCGAAGGGCCGAATAGCCTCTTCCTGCACCTATTGTCTATTGTCTATTGTCTATTCACTTTATTCAATGCATTGCTTCACTATGAAATCTAACTGCTTAAAATTTACGAGGTTGTTGCCAGAACTAGAGGGTGTGAACTATAGGGAGAGGTTGAGTAGGCTGGGACTTCCTTGGAGCGCAGGAGGATGAGGGGAGATCTTATAGAGGTGTACAAAATCATGAGGGGAATAGATCGGGTAGATGCACAGAGTCCCTTGCCCAGAGTAGGTGAATCGAGGACCAGAGGACACAGGTTTAAGATGGGGAAAAGATTTAATACGAATCTGAGAGGTACCTTTTTCTCACAAAGGGCGGTGGGTGTATGGAACAAGCTGCCAGAGGAAGTTGTTGAGGCTGGGACTATCCCAACGTTCACGATACAGGTAGAAAATAGACAGGTACGTGGATAGGACAGGTTTGGAGGGATATGGGCCAAACAAGGCTGGCGGGACCAGTGCAGCTGGGACATGTTGGGCGGTGTGGGCAAGTTGGGCCGAAGGGCCTGTTTTCACGCTGTATCACTCTACGACTCCATGCTGTTTGCTTTGATAGTTCAGCCTAACTGTGGCGTGACGCTGATGATCCAAGCCACCCATACACATGTCACTATTGAGAGGGAGAGACAGACCATCCATGACTGCTCTGGTGAGACCACATCTGGAGCATTGTGTACAGTTTTGGTTTCCTAATTTCAGGAAGGACATCCTTGTGATTGAGGCAGTGTGGCGTAGGTTCACGAGATTGATGGCGGGACTGTCATATGAGGAAAGATTGAAAAGGCTAGGCTTGTATTCACTGGAGTTTAGAAGGATGAGGGGGAATCTTATAGAAACATATAAAATTATAAAAGGACTGGACAAGCTAGATGCAGGAAAAATGTTCCCAATGTTGGGCGAGTCCAGAACTAGGGGCCACTGCCTTAGAATAAAGGGGAGGTCATTTAAGACTGAGGTGGGAAAAAACTTTTTTACCCAGAGAGTTGTGAATTTGTGGAATTCCCTGCCACAGAGGGCAGTGGAGGCCAAATCATTGGATGGATTTAAGAGAGAGTTGGATAGAGCTCTAGGGGCTAGTGGAGTCAAGGGATATGGGGAGAGGACAGGCACGGGGTATTGATAGCGGACGATCAGCCATGATCACATTGAATGGCGGTGCTGGCTCGAAGGGCCGAATGGCCTCCTCCTGCACCTATTGTCTATGTTTCTACGTTTCTATGACTGCATGGTAGAGTAGACATGATGAGCCGAATGGCCTAATTCTGCTCCTGGAACTTATGATTGAAATTCAACATCTTTCCCCATGCTAGATTTATTTACGCTTTATTGACTATCAAATGGATCACTCCAATGAATGCAAGAGGAACTTTGTGGCAGTCTACGATGGGAGCAGCGCCATTGAAAACCTCAAGGCCAAGTTTTGCAGCACTGTAGCTAATGACGTGATGCTACAGACGGGCGTGGGTGTGGTCCGGATGTGGGCAGACGAGGGCAGTCGGAAAAGTCGATTCACCATGCTATTTACTTCATTTTCGGATCGTAAGTAAACAAATCTCCCAATTCTGACTTCCTTTCTTGCTAGATTGTTGCATAATAAGTTTCAGTTTAGAGATGCTGCGTGGAAACAGGCCCTTCGGCCCACCGAGTCCGTGCTGACCAGCGATCCCCGCACACTAATACTATCCTGAAAAAAAAAACGCTAATGACACTTTACACTTAGGCCAAAGTCAATCAACCTACAAACCTGTAGACAATAGACAATAGGTGCAGGAGGAGGCCATTCGGCCCTTCGAGCAAGCACCGCCATTCGCTGTGATCATGGCCGATCATCCCCAATCAGTACTCCGTTCCTGCCTTCCCCCCATATCCCCTGACTCCGTTATCATTAAGAGCCCTATCTAGCTCTCTCTTGAAAGCATCCAGAGAATTGCCCTCCACTGCCTTCTGAGGCAGCGAATTCCACAGATTCACAACCCTCTGTGTGAAAAAGTTTATCCTCATCTCCGTTCTAAATGGCTTACCCCTTACTCTTAAGCTGTGGCGCCTGGTTCTGGACTCCCCCAACATCGGGAACATTCCTGCACGTCTGTGGAATGTGGGAGGAAACCGAAGATCTCGGAGAAAACCCACGCAGGTCACGGGGAGAACGTGCAAACTCCTTACGGACAGCACCCGTAGTGAGGATCGAACCAGGGTCTCTGGCGCTGTGAGGCAGCGACTCTACCGCTGCGCCACCTAATAGATCATCTCAGACTGTAGTATTTTTATTAAAATATGAAACACATTGTTACATGGAAGCAGTATTTTAATATCAATATCAAAAATGTAGGTTTGGAAATTACGCTGACAATTATTTGAATAATTGATGACTGGCTGAAATGAGAGTAAAGAAAGTCAAGAATCAAAAGTGTGCAGGAAGGAACTGCAGACGCCGGTTTAAACCAAAGTTAGACACAAAAAGCTAGAGTAACTCAGCGAGACAGGCAGCGTCTCTGGAGAACGGGAATAGGTGATGTTTTGGGTCAAGACCCTTCTTCAGGAGAATGGGGTTGAGAGGGAAAGATAGATTAGCCTTGATTGAATGGTGGAGTGGACATGATTGGCCGATTGGCCTAATTCTGCTTCTATAACTTATGAACTTATAATTGAAATTCAATGTCACCCATTCCTTGTCTCCAGAGATGCTGTCTGACCCGCTGAGTTACTCCAACTTTTTGTGTCTACCTTCAAGAATCCAGTGTTTAATTCTCATATGTAGCTTCAAGTAGCCCTTGCTTTCCCCCTCTCTCTCTCTCTCCATCCCCTCCCCTTTCCCCAGTTCTCCCACCAGTCTTACTGTCTCCGATGGCA
Source organism: Okamejei kenojei (assembly GCA_035221665.1). NCBI lineage: Eukaryota > Metazoa > Chordata > Chondrichthyes > Rajiformes > Rajidae > Okamejei > Okamejei kenojei. The sequence goes on along the minus strand of CM069147.1, from coordinate 3,652,291 downwards.
TTCTAACTCTGACCCGCCCACTCCCCTGACACCAGTCTGAAGAAGGGTCTGGACTCGAAACGTCGCCCGTCCCTTCTCTCCCTTCTCTCGCCTGCCCCGCTGAGTTACTCCAGCATTTTGTTTCTACCTTCAAGAATGAAGTGTTTAATTCTCATATGTGCTGACAATGGAACTGAAATTCTTACTTCCAGCAGCATTACAGGCCAGTAAACAAGATACGCACAGATAATGTATAATAAGCAAATATTCAATAAATTAAAAACCGCAATACGAGTGCAAAAAAAACAGAAGACCTTCCTGCAACCGAAGAAGTTCACAGTTGAGGTTGGCGTTTGCAGTGTTTATGAGCCTGATGGTTGTTTGGAAGAAGTTGTTCCTGAACCTATACCCAAGAAAGACTCCTTTTTTTTTAATTCAAAAATTATTTACTCGATTGCGATACAAAATAAATATTTAGAAACCTAAACCATGCTAACACACCCCACCACCATAATACAAAATCACCACATTTTCCAAGAAATTTTCAAATAACTATAATACCATCCTTATTGATGATGCATTCCAGCCCTGTGCTTTGTTGCTGATGATAGGAGTGAAATGGGAGCGTGCCCAGGGTGCGTGGGTCTTGATAATATTGGCTGCCTTTTTGTGGAAGCATCTCCTGTACATCACTTCGATAGTGGGGATGTTTTTATTGAAATGCTCAATACGTGTTGTCACCCTCCAAAAATAATAAATAGAAAACAATGGCTGCTTAATAACTCAGTGATTGATTGATCGACTGAATGAATGAATGAATGAATGAAAGAAAAAAATGATACAGCATGGAAAGAGGCCCTTCGGCCCATCGAGTCCACGCTGGCCATTGATCACCCGTTCACACTAGTTCCAGAACCAGGGGCCACAGTTTAAGAATAAGGAGTAAGCCGTTTAGAACGGAGACGAGGAAACACTTTTTCTCACCGAGAGTGGTGAGTCTGTGGAATTCTCTGCCTCAGAGGGCAGTGGAGGCCGTTTCTCTGGATGCTTTCAAGAGAGAGCTAGATAGGGCTCTTAAAGATAGCGGAGTCAGGGGATATGGGGAGAAGGCAGGAACGGGGTACTGATTGGGGATGATCAGCCATGATCACATTGAATGGTGGTGCTGGCTCGTAGGGCCAAATGGCCTCCTCCTGCACCTATTGTCTATTGTCTATTGTTCTACAGTATGTTATCCCACTTTCCCATCCACTCCCTACACACTAGGGGTAACTTACAGAGGGCCAATAGACCTACAACCCCCCTCCTTGCGGTCACAGGGAGAACATGCAAACTCCACACAGGCAGAACCAAAGGTCAGAATGGAACAGGGCCTCTGGCTCTGTGAGGCAGCAACTCCACCAACTGCACCACAGTGCCACTCAATTGTTACACCATCTCTTTAACATAGCTTAAACCCAGAAAAATGCGTACTCTATTAGGAAATGTCATTAAATATAAAGAGCACATCCGACCCTGTGAACCTTTTCATGTAACGTTCATGTCGCATATATTTTAAAACAGACCTTGAGACAAAAAAGCCATGAATTATGCATCACAGGCGGCAGATGCCTGCAGATAACACTTGTATTTTTAGCTCTGTCAACTTCCCACCTGCAGAGTAATCAACAGTTCCCGATAGTTTGACACTTACACTGACATCATGTCTAAGCATTCAAAATTAAAGCAATTGACTCACACCCAACCCCTGAAAAGATCACCGTAACAAATTAGTTCTCAATGCGCAAAATGTTCTGCGTTGTATAAAATTGAACGGTCCATCACTTTATCATAATTTCATTATTTTCTGATTCATTTCCTCCATTTCAGATTGATCAACCGTTCAAAGACGCAACAGTACATTATTATAGAGTCATAGATTGATACAGCATGGAAACAGGCCCTTCGGCCCAAAATGCCCATACCGACCTACATGTCCCATCTGCATTAGTCCCACCTGCCTGCGTTTGGCCGATATCCCTCCAAACCTGTCCTATCCATGTACCTGTCTAATTGTTTCTTAAAACGTTGTGATAGCCCCTGCCTCAACTACCTCCTCTGGCAGCTGTTCCACGCGCCCACCACCCTTTTGTGTGCTTTAGATCCCTTTTAAATCTTTTTGCCTTCATCTTAAACCTAAGTCCTATTTCCGATTGTCACATGTAACTAGGTACACTGACATTCCTTTTTTGCATTCAGTTCAGGAGCAATCTTACTACAGACAGGCACAACCGTACTTAACTACAGGAGTTTAAGACAGTAGATTACACTGAGGCAGTGCACAAGAGTCGCCATGTTCCCAGGAACATCTTGTACCCTTCAAGTTCAGAGTTGTTAAAATTCTCAGAGTCTTAACTTGGCCTTAAAGGCCTTGTGAATGCTGTTAATTGAAGAGGTTTAACTGCGTGGCACGGTGGCGCAGCGCCGGTGACCCGGCTTGGATCCTCACTACGGGCGCTGTCTGTACGGAGTTTGTACGGTTCTCCCCGTGATCGTGTGGGTTTTCTCCGGGTGCTCCGGTTTCCTCCCACACTCCAAAGACGTACAGGTTTGTAGGCTAATTGGCGCGGTATAAGTTTAAACTGTCCCTAGTGTGTGTAGGGTGGTGTTAGTGTGCGGGGATCACTGGTCGGTGCGAACTCGGTGGGCCGAACGACCTGTTTCTGCGCTATATCTCTAAACTAAACTAACCTGAACTAGTTTCCAAAGCCAATAAATGCATAAAATCGCTATTCAATTGGCCTTTGTAAAATTGCCCTTTGTATGTAAGGAGTGGATAAGAAAATAGGATAACATCGAACTAGTGTCCGATTGTCGGCATGGACTTGGTGGGCCGAAGGGCCTGTATCCATGCTGTGTCTTTTAATCAATCAATCTTTAAAATGCCAAGCAACGATTGATAAATCCAGCAAGGTTTCATGAATGCATTGGATTTGCGGAGGAGATTGTGTTTGTGCCGTTGCTATGAATCATGACACCATTGGCAATTGACCCAAGCGGACTGATGAACTCACAAAGACATGACCTTCCTAAAGTGGCCGTTTGCTGTGTGTTGTTGATCACGGTTAAATGGCCGTGCACAATGCAACGCCACATCCCTGCACTGGGATTTTGAACCGTCAATTGCCGCGCTATAATTTATAGTGACACTAACCTTTGTCTCACAGCTCCCTGCCACGGCAACACGTTCTTTTGCCACAGTAACATGTGCATCAACAATTCTTTGGTCTGTAATGGAGTCCAGAACTGTGTGTACCCCTGGGATGAAAATCACTGCAAAGGTAACGTTATTTCCCTCCATCTGTATCGGCGTTTGTGGCAAAACGATGTCTTCACTTCATCAGACTTGACAAAGGCCATTTCTCTCTGACAGTTATATTTATGGGTTAAATCAGTATATTTACCCTGCTCGAACAATCCTTTAAGTGCTCAGCCGAATAGATCGTAACCAGTTTTGGCACTTCCACGCGCGAGTATAAAGAAATCTGATTTAATAACTCATTTTATTTCTTAATGAAATCTGAAAGGTTCAGTTCACAGTAAGAATGAGCATGACGTTTGAATCACTTAAGGTATGACAGAGCATTTATTGAATAATATTATATTCTTGTGTGTTGTAAGCTATGTTGCACCGCCTTCAGTAACGACTAATAGTGGTATAAACACTTATGGGGCTGTCCCACTGTACGAGCTAATTCAAGAGTTCTCCCGACTTTCCCCTGATTCAAACTCGGAGAATTACGGTAATGGCCGCTCGTAGGTACTCGGGGCTCTCGTGGACATTTTTCAACATGTTGAAAAATCTTCATGAGTTTTCCCGTGCTTACCGTATTTCCCGAGTACCTGCCGTTAGCGTTACGAGCCGCTAAGAGACGTCCCGAATCCGACGTACCCGCTACGTACATTCTACGTGTTACAACGAGGTTGAATTTTTTTTAAACTCGGGAGAGCTCTTGGGTTTACTCGTACAGTGGGACAGGCCCTTAACGCTAAACTTATTTTCAATGTTGGGTATCATTGAGGGTTATTTAACTTTTCCTGGCTCTTAATCAATGCACCGATGATTGGTTTAAGCCAGCACTGTGTTCAGCCAGCAGTGAACCACTGTACCATTCCTCGCTGATCGTCTGCTTTGAGCTGTCCTTTCCACACCCTACCACTGTACCATTCCAAATCACTAGTTTCCCTCTCCCCTGTCTCTCAGTCTGAACAAGGGTCTTGACCCGAAACGTCACCCATTCCTTTTCTCCAGAGATGCTGACTGACCCGTTGAGTTACTCCAGCACTTTGGTTTTTTTTTTGTAAAGTAGCATCTGCAGTTCCTTGTGTCTACTCCAAGATAGTCCTTGCTGAAGTACAATGATTGACTTATAGAGTCATGGAGACATACAACATGGAAACAGGCCCTTCGGCCCAACTTGTCCATGCCCACTAAGGTGCCCCATCTACACTAATCCCACCTGCCCACGTTTGGCCCATACATCTGTAAACCTTTCCCATCTATGTACCTGTCCAAGTGCCTTTTAAATGTTGTTATAATACCTGCTTCACCTTTAGTTTAGAGATATAGCGTGGAAACAGGCCCTTCAGCCCACCGAGTCACCCGTACTAGCTCTGTCCTACACACTGGGGACATTATTCAATATCAAATAAAACTACAAACCTACATGTTCTTGGAGTGTGTGGGGGGAGGGGGGGGGGGGACCGGAGATCCCGGAAAAGACTAGTGTAGTCAGAGGGAGAACGTGCAAACTCCGTACAGCCTGGATCAAACCCGGGTCTCTGGCGCTGCGCCTCTGTGCCGCCCACACTGTGCCTCGCAAGTGTTCACAGACTTGCATTGTTAGCGGCGCAGCAGTGTATTTAACAAACATGAAATGTTTCCTTGTCTCCTCGGGGGGTAATATTAGCCCATCATCTCGCAGGCTGTGCGAAGACATTCAATTCCAAAACAAATCTGCTCTGTGCTTAGAGGTCTAATTATTAACTGAATTAACTATTGTTTGCTAATGGACACTAGGTACATGGTGGACGGCTGCCAGAGACTGTACTGAGAGCACTCATTTAAAGCTGCTGAAATTGTTCTCGCTGTCCCGAAAGACCATTTGAGTCGATGTTTCATAGTGTTGTGGATGCCTTTCGAAAGATCCGCAGAGCAAAGATGTGTGTGCATATTTGGAAATAATTCTGTTTCGCCAAAAATTCACGCAGATTGTGAAACTAATAGATTCATGGAAGGATTAAGGACAACTATTGAATAATAGTAGGAAGGAACTGCAGATGCTGGTTTGCATCGAAGATAGACACAAAATGCCGGAGTAACTCAACGGGACAGGTAGCATCTCTGGAGGGAAGGAATGGGTGACGTTTCAGGTCGAGACCCTTCTTCAATCTTCAGTCTCGAGCCGAAACATCACCCATTCCTTCTCTCCAGAGATGCTGCCTGTCCCGCTGAGTTACTCCAGCAATTTGTGTCTATCTTCAGTCTAAAGCAGCATCTGCAGTTCCTTCCTACGCAGGAACTATTGTTGTGGAGAAGCTTGTTTGGAATTAAGGGAGGAACTAAGAGGGATTAAATATTATGGAGTAACTCAGCGGGTCAGGCAGCATCTGTGGAGAACATGGATAGGTGACGTTTCACAGAGGGCTGGAGTAACTCAGCGGGTCAGGCAGCATCTCTGGAGAACATGGATAGGTGACGTTTCACAGAGTGCTGGAGTAACTCAGCGGGTCAGGCAGCATCTCTGGAGAACATGGATAGGGGTTTTTGGTCATGACCCTTCTTCAGACTGATTGGAGCAGAGTGGAGAAAGCTGGGAGAGAGGTGAGGGCAGGACTTCCGAATGCCTTCTCTCCACAATTGTTCGTGCGTTGCCTGTACGGACTTGCCATCAAGCATTTATATTCTGCACTCGCCCATCATCCCCTGTACTGTATTGTGTTCTTGTGATTTATTAAATAATGAAGGTAGGTGCAGACCTTGGTGTGAGTCATGCCAATTTAAGTGTGTACCGGCTGAGAGAGCTGTGAGTTAATCACTGGGAATGTGAAGCCTGATCATCATTTTGAAAAAGCTCAGAAAATGTACAGTGGAGCACTGATAAGGCTTAGCCAACTCCATTATTCCACATTACTTCGATTTTCTGAAACCTCCTTTATAAACCGGGGCAGTGCAGATGTGAGTGCATCAGGACTAATTGCTTTTCATGGTTCTTCCGATAATGGATGCGAATTTTCTCCGAAGGACGGCAATTATTTGCTGTCACTTTGAGTATTCCACAGTTTTACTGCTGATTCATAAAGCTCAGGCTGGTCACTGGTGATCCGTCATTGATAAAGTGTAGAAACCCATAATTTTTTTTAAAAAAGCATGAAAAGATATTAAAACTTATTGCAATTTTCACCGAGAACTCTATATTGAATAGTGAGGAAATGAAGAGCCTTTCTTTTTTTAGATCAACTATAGTGGAATTAAGTGGAAGTTAACCTGGTATATTAAGTGAATCCATGTTTAATTTAACCACTGGATTGGCACACTTTATTGTAACATTAATGGGGTTAGAATGGCTTTTAACTGCATCAGTGGAGCTGAGAGTCTGAGCTACACGTTTTACATTTGTAGATTGAATATTGAACATTTTCTGGGTCAGTGCTGGAAGATAAATTGGGTCATAAGTGATAGGAGCAGAATTAGGCCATTCGGCCCATCAAGTCTACTGCGCCATTCAATCATGGCTGATCTATCTTTCACTCCTAACCCCGTTCACCTGCCTTCTCCCCATTAACCCCTGACACCTGCACTAATCAAGAAACTATCTACCTCATGCCTTAAAGCCCTGTCCCACAGTACGAGTTAATTCCAAGAGCTCTCCCGAGTTTCCCTGATTCGAACTCGGAGATTTACGGTAATGGCCACTCGTCGGTAATCGGGGCTCTCGTGGACATTTTTCATCATGTTGAAAATTCTTCACGAGTCTTCCTGAGCTTACCTGCCATTAGCGAGTCTTCCCGAGTACCTGCCGTTAGCGTTACGAGCCACTAAGAGACGTCCCCGAGCTCCGACGTACCCGCTACATTCATTCTCCGCGCTTACCATGAGTTTGATTTTTTTTAAACTCGAGAAAGCTCTTGGAATAAACTCGTACTGTGGGACAGGGTCACCACCCTCTGACTAAAGAAATTCCTTCCCATCTCCTTCCTAAAAGAACATCCTTTAATTCTGAGGCTGTGGCATGAACTCTCCCATGGGAGTGGAAACATCCTCTCCACATCCACTCTATCCAAGCCTTTCACTATTCAGTGTGTTTCAATGAGGCCCACCCTAAAGTGGACATACTGTATGGATGTATGGCACACTTCTTAAAGAGTTTGCCTGATTTTCATCCAAATATCGTAAAGTCAGGCCAAAAGCAGGTGAAGGCCCTCAGTTCATGAGCTGAGATTGTCATGGAGACAGCGTGCACAGTAACAACACACGCAGTAAACGTTTAGCCTAGTTTAGTTTGCTTTAGAGAGACAGCGCAGAAACAGGCTCTCTGGCCCACTGAGTCCGCGCCGACCAGCGATCCCCGCATATCAGCACTACCCTACATCCACTAGGGACAATTTACAATTATACCAAAGCCAATGAACCTACAAACCTGCACGTCTTCGGAGTGTGGGAGGAAACCGAAGATCTCGGAGAAAACCCACGCAGGTCACAGGCAGAACGTACAAAGTCCGTACAGACAGCGCCCGTAGTTGGGATCGAACCTGGGTCTCTGGTACCTAGGGACAGTGAAATGCTTAGTTTTGCGTGCCACCTCTCCAGTACACGAGTGTCACCATGTGTTGGCACCAACAATGCTCCAAAAATACCGAACAGTCCCGTCTATTGCCCACTGCCGCACATGGCAGCACCCCCACCCCCATCCCCTGCCAGTTCCTCCTTAGCTCTCTGCACACCCTCACCCCACAAATCGGCGCTTTAAGCGTTGTCACTTCAGTTCGGTTTATTATTGTCACATGTGCTGAGGTAGAGTGGAAAGCTTTTTTTTTACCTGCTATCCAGTCAAAGAAAAGAGTTTACCCGATTATAATCAGGCCAGCCACACTGTGCCGATACAGGATAAAGAGTACAACCATGTTGCCATCCACCTTACGCCATCAATATCCCTTGATTCCCTGAATCTGTGGCAGATGAGTGAGTGGACAAAGGCCAGAAATGAAAAGGAGGCGAAAAGGTGTCAGATAAAGGGAGAAGAGGCGGAAATTGTAAATATTTCCAGGCTGCTAATGTTTTCATCTTGGGATTCTTTGCACTTTGCCGAAAAGAAAATACCTGTTAAACATCGCTGTCTTGTTTGTTCGTTTTTTTTTTCAAAATAGACTTTATTCAGGTAATGAATATATACAATGCATGAACCGTGCGAAAACTACATCCGCCATTTTCGGAGGCCCTTCAGCCCAAATCATCCATACCCACCAAGATGCCCCATCCAAGAAGAAGGTCTGATAAAGGGTCTCAACCCGAAACGTCGCCCATTCCTTCTCTCCAGAGATGCTGTCCTGCTGAGTTACTCCAGATTTTTGTGTCTATCTTTAGTTTAAACCAGCATCTGCAGTTCCTTCTGACACATGCCCCATCTACACTAGTCCCAATTTGCCTGCACTTCACCCATATCCTTTGGAACCTTCCCTATCTATATACCTGCTCAAATGTCTTTTGTATGTTGTTATGGTACATGGTACATGGTAGGGAATTGAGGAATGCTGTGGAACAGAGGGATCTAGGAATAACTGTGCATAGTTCCCTGAAGGTGGAATCGCATGTAGATAGGGTGGTAAAGAAAGCCTTTGGTGTGCTGGCCTTTATAAATCAGAGCATTGAATATAGGAGTAGGGAAGTAATGTTAAAATTGTACAAGGCATTGGTAAGACCAATTCTGGAGTATGGTGTACAATTTTTGGTCGCCTAGTTATAGGAAGGATGTCAACAAAATAGAGAGAGTACAGAGGAGATTTACTAGAATGTTGCCAGGGTTCCAGCAACTATGTTACAGAGAAAGGTTGAACAAGTTAGGTCTTTATTCTTTGGAGCGCAGAAGGTTAAGGGGTGACTTGATTGAGGTCTTTAAAATGATGAAAGGGATAGACAGAGTTGACGTGGATAAGCTTTTCCCATTGAGGGTAGGGAAGATTCAAACAAGAGGGCATGACATGAGAATTAAGGGACAGAAGTTTAGGGGTAACGTGAGGGGGAACTTCTTTACTCAGAGGGTGGTGGCTGTGTGGAATGAGCTTCCAGCAGAGGTGGTGGAGGCAGGATCGATTTTAACATTTAAAAGTAAAGTGGATAGGTATATGGACGTGAAGGGAATGGAGGGGTATGGTCTGAGTGCAGGTAGATTGGACTAGGGAAAACAAATGGTCGGCACGGACTGGAAGGGCCGAGAGGGCCTGTCTCCGTGCTGTAATTGTTATATGGTTATATGGTTATATGGTTATGGTACCTACATTTGGAAGTTAATTTCATATCCCCGCCACCCTCTGTGTGAAAAAGTTGCCCCTCAGATTCCTATTATAATCTTTCCCCTCTCATTTTAAACCTATGCTGTATCTATAAAATAATATTCAAATATTCCGCACTGTATCTCAACACTAAACTAAACTAAACTGAACTGAACTAGGACATGCTAGAGGCAGGAAACATGTTCTCGATACCCCTCATAGAAACATAGAAACATAGAAATTAGTGCAGGAGTAGGCCATTCAGCCCTTCGAGCCTGCACCGCCATTCAATATGATCATGGCTGATCATCCAACTCAGTATCCCGTACCTGCCTTCTCTCCATACCCTCTGATCCCCTTAGCCACAAGGGCCACATCCAACTCACTCTTAAATATAGCCAATGAACTGGCCTCAACTACCCTCTGTGGCAGAGAGTTCCAGAGACTCACCACTCTCTGTGTGAAAAAAAGTCTTTCTCATCTCGGTCTTAAAGGATTTCCCCCTTATCCTTAAGCTGTGACCCCTTGTCCTGGACTTCCCCAACATTGGGAACAATCTTCCTGCATCTAGCCTGTCCAACCCCTTAAGAATTTTGTAATGATTGTATACACTTCTATAAGATCATTCCTCAGCCTTCTGTGCTCCAAGGAATAAAGCCATGTGTATAACGTGGGAACTATTTGTCATGCTGGGAGTGAATAATGGCAATTTCTCGGTGGTTGATGGTTTCACCTGTACTTTACAGAAAAGAAAACGCCTGGCCTCTTTCAGCAGATCACCAAGACTCACGGGACAGTCATCGGCATTTCAGCTGGAGTCGTCTTGGTTCTTCTTGTCATCTCTGTCCTGGTCCAAGTCAAGCAGCCTCGCAAGAAGGTTTTAGCCCGCAAAGCCACGTTGAACAAGTCGGGATTTCAGGAGGTGTTTGACCCTCCCCACTACGAACTTTTCTCGCTGAGGGACAAAGAGATCACCGCGGACTTGGCCGATTTGTCCGAAGACTTTGAGAACTACCATAAACTGAGGCGATCGTCCTCCAGTGCTTCGCGGTGCATCCATGACCACCACTGCGGGTCCCAGCCACCAAACATCAGGCAAAGCAGGACTAATTTAAGCTCCATGGACCTGCCATTCCGCAATGACTTCTCTCAGCCTCAGCCGATGAAGACCTTTAACAGCACCTTCAAGAAAAGCTGCTTCACTTTAAAACACTCGCAGGACAGTCCAGAGCGAGTCATAGAAGACAGAGTGATGGAGGAGATCCCTTCTGACATCTATGTGCGGGGAAGAAATGACACTGTTCAGCGTTCAATGTCCATTGACTTTTAAAACTGAACTGCTTTGCCGTTACTGAGCACTTTCTTTCGGGTTGCTTTTTTTCTCTTTGAAAAATGCTGCTTGGCCACTTTGACATCTCGCGCCACGTTTTAATATTATCAGCTCACTGACAAACGTAGTGGTGAAAGTGGGACTGCACTCACCCAAACCTCATCGACTTTCTGCAAGGTGAACTGCCAACAAAACAATTCTCGATAACAGACTTTTAATTGTGTTCTGAAGCTTTTGTTGGTGTCGTGTTTGCTTTACGATTATTTACTGTATATAAGCTGCAGATTTAATTTTCTGATCAGGCCACTAACTGCCCCCAGTTTATCGCAGGGAAATATTTCAACTGAAGTAAACAGCATTGCATTAGCATCAAGATTTCTTTCAAATAGTCTTTTTTGTTACTTAAAATGTAAACAATAATATTTTTGATGCTGCTAGTCTATGGATTGGAATGGCAACATATTCTATTTGTTAATGCTTGGATTTTTTTTCCAACAAGTTAATCAACCATGTTATTTAGATAATTTAAATCAAGTGAATGAAGTTACCGTTAGTGGACTCACGGAATTGTGTAATTGCCAGTTCAAATAAAAAGCTTGTTGAAATGTAAAAGAATATCTTTGCATGTACTATTGACACATGTCATACTTCAGTGACCTAATCGTCATGGAATAGAGACATATTTCAAGAGCTCTATTGTATCACAACTGCAACGGGCAAGTAAGACACTAAATGCTGGAGTAACTCAGCAGGTTGGGCAGCATCTCTGGAGACGTAGATGTGTGATGTTTTGGGTCAGGACCCTTCCTTAGACTGGTGGTATTGGAGGGACCCGGAAGCAAGAAAAAAACTTTTTCATTTATTTTTCTTTATTTGGCTCCAACCCCCCCCCCCCCCCACCCCCCCCAACCTACAATCAGGATGAAGAGGAGTCCCAACACGAAACGCCACCTATCCATTTTCACCAGAGATGCTGCCTGACCATTCAAGTTTGCAGATGATACCAAAATAGGTGGAGGTGCAGATAATGCGGAGAAAGCAGGGATTCTACAGAAGGACTTGGACTGGTTGGGAGAGTGGGCAGAGAAATGGCAGATGGGATATTGTATAACAATGCACTTTGGTAGTAGGAATAAAGGCATAGACTATATTCTAAATGGTTCATGTTCAAGTTACATTTATTGCCACATGCACTAATTGCTACAGTGAGATTTGAGTTACCGTACACCCATATGAATAAAAAGAACACAATACACGATAGAGTCTAACATGAACATCCTCACACAGCCGAATCAACGTTTCCCACTGTGAGGGAAGGCAATAAAGTTCAGTCATCTTCCTCTTTGTTCACAAATGGGGAGAGAATCCAGAAATCAGAGGTGCAAAGGGGCTGGTGTAGCATTCCCAAAAGTTAACTTGCAAGTCAAATCGGTAATAAAGAAGGCAAACTCAATGCTAGCATTTATTTCAAGAGGGCTTGTACACAAAAACAGGGATGTAATGCTGAGGCTCCATAAGGCGCTGGTCAGGCCGCATATTGTGAGCAATTTTGGGAACCAAATCTGAGGACGGATGTGCTGGCTCTGGAGACGGTCCAGAGGAGGTTTGCAAGAATGATCCCAGGAGTGAGTGGGTTAAACATATGATGAGTGTTTGACGGCACTGGGACTGTACTCACTGGAGTTTAGAAGAATGAGGGGAGACCTCATTGAAACATACTGAATAGTGAAAGGCTTGGATAGAGTGGATGTGGAGAGGATGTTTCCACTAATGGGAATGTCTAGGACTAGAGGTCACAGCCTCAGAATTAAAGGACGTTCCTTTAGGAAGAAATGAGGAGACATTTTTTTAGTCAGAGGGTGGCGAATCGGTGGAATTCTTTGCCACAGAAGGCTGTGGAGGCCAACTCAGTGGATATTTTTAAGGCAGGGATAGATAGATTCTTGATTGGTACGGGTGTCAGGGAGAAGGCAGGAGAATGGGGTTAGGAGGGAGAGATACATCAGCCATGATTGAATGGCAGAGTAGACTTGATGGACTGAATGGCCCAATTCTGTGCCGAGGACCTAAGGCCTTATGACCCGCTGAGTTACTCCAGCACTCAATGGTCAATGACGTTTTCTTGTCACATGTGCAAAGTGCAAACTCATGGCAAAATTATTTTCTTACAAACAGTCCAGTAGAGTATTGCCGTACCGTCCCCGATTAAAAATGTCTCCAACATCACTCACTCTTCACAAGGCATCAATAATCTACTGAGCCCGCGTGCAAGAGGCACTATGTTTTGCTGCCATTTTCCACGTCCAGTCCCCACTCCAGGTGTTAGAAGCGGTGCCTGGTTCAGGCGAGCCCCAGGCTCCTGCGGGCCTCCAGCCCTCGGCTCCCTTGGTCAACCAGCGAATGGTCGGTGGGGGCGCTGCGAGTCAGCTGCCCTGCCAACAGCCTGCCCGTTATTTCTACTTTATTTGTTTTTTTTAGTGTGTTCAAATGTTTGTTTTAGTGTCTTGTGTGGGAGGTGGTGTGGGGGGGGGGGGGGGAAGGGAGGAACTGCATTTGGTTGCCTCCTCCACAGAGAAGCGGCTTTTTCCATGTCGCCTCCCTCGCGACCTAACAGCATGGATTGGAGCGGGCTTTCCCGGAGTGGGGACCGGAGTTTCAGCAGCGGGCGCAGCGTGGACTTTTAGTCACGGAGCGGGCGAGCCCTTGCCGGGGGTCGCCAGACGGAAGTGCTCCGATTGCTGGCCCGCAGACTGTTACATCCTGAAGCCGCGAGAGAAGGGATAGAGAGAGAAAACAAGGGCTACCTGAAGTACCTGAAGTTACTCACCATCCCCTCCCCCTTCCCACCTCTCCCACTGGCCTCACTGCCTCCGTCTACATTCTATCTTTGTCCCACCCCTGATGTCAGTCTGAAGAAGGGTCGCGACCTGAAACGTCACCCCTTCCTTCTCCCCATCGATGCTACCTCACCCGCTGAGTTACTCCAGCATTTTGTGCCTACCTTCAAATGCATTTGCATACTTTGTGAAGAGTGGGTGATGCTGGAGACATTTTTAATCATCTTCCATAACTCCTAGCCATTAGCATTCTACAAGTAATGTTTCAGAAGATTATTTCACCATTCAACGGCCTTTAGATTGGTACATCTCCTCAGGCAGAACAAAAGAGCCTTGAAGAAAAAACACAATCAATTAAATCCACACACATTTGTGCAACAGAAAAACTTTTGCAAGTTGCTTTTCAAAAATGTAATCAATATTATTTTTCAGCTGCCAGGTGTGTAGAAAGTTGAACATGCTTTTCAAATTCCATCTGACCCTCCCCATCTAAACAAACTAACACAGGTCCATTAATTTTATTGATTGTTCTCATTCGCAATCTTCACTCTTTAAAGTAAACCCACTAACAATGGGAAATTGTCGCAAGCTTATGGAAAATGGGTGAAGATTGTGAAATGTGCTGAATATGGATAGTTCAGAAGCAGAAAGAGGCCATTCTGCCCATCAAGTCTACTCCGCCATTCAATCATGGCTGATCTAACTCTCCCCCTCAACCTCATTCTCATGCCTTCTCCCCATAACCCCTGAATAAGTTGATTGAACTGAGATGATTGAAAGAAACCGCACTGAAATAGGCCCTTCGGCCCACCGAGTCTGTGCCGACCATCGATCGCTCGTTCACACTAGTTTGATGGTAAGTTAGTTTAATGTACTCTTAATATATTACTATATATATATTAATATATTACTATAGACGCGGGTTGGTAGATTGAGGCCATTCAATCTACCAACCCGCATCTTTTTCAGAAGAAAACTGAAGCAGAGAAACATAGAAACATAGAAAATAGGTGCAGGGGTAGGCCATTCGGCCCTTCGAGCCAGCACCACCATTCAATATGATCATGGCTGATCATCCATAATCAGTACTCCGTTCGTGCTTTCTCCCCATACCCCTTGATTCCGTTAACCCTAAGAAACATAGCCCTAGGAGCTAAATCTAACTCTCTCTTGAAAACATCCAGTGAATTGGCCTCCACTGCCTTCTGTGGCAGAGAATTCCACAGATTCACAACTCTCTGGGTGAAAAAGTTTTTCCTCACTTCCGTTCTAAATGGCTTACCCCTTATTCTTAAACTATGACCCCTGGTTCTGGATTCCCCAACATCCGGAACATATTTCATGCATCTAGCCTGCCCAATCCCTTAAGAATTTCACATATGTTTCTATAAGATCCCCTCTCATCCTTCTAAATTCCAGCACCCAGAAGAAACCCACGCAGCCACTCAGAGAGCATGCACACTCCACACAAACAGCGCCTGAAGCCAGGATCGAACCCGGGTCTCTGGCGTTGTGAGCCAGCGCTCTACCCGCTGCGCCACCGTGCCACTCTTACTTGGCTGAGTAAAAGCAGGTAATTTATGCAGAGTAGAAATGTCAGGTATTGATGTGCTGGCTTGACATTTGCATTACTCTAATCAACAATGCCAAGTGATTATTTCAGTTATAATTCATATTAATTGCCTAATTTAAGTGCAATTTTTTTCATTAGCTAACTGTAATTCTTGGGGTTATTGACGAGGAAAACAATTTTCATTTAAATGTCACAGATGTTGCAATCACTTCCACTTCTTCCTTTAATATCTTTTATTTATTTAACCTTTTACATATCAAACATATGACCTTGCAATAACAGCCGATAATGCTACATTTTATTTCGGAGTCACGTGAGCGACTTCGTGAAGACCCCACCAGCACGCATGCGCGACATATCGTCACGCGCATTTGCATCGACAAGCTGGGGGGGGGGGGAGTGCGCTCTCTCCACCGGCTCCTTCAAACCGGCCGTTTCAGGTAAGTGCACTAACCTTTAGTTGGTTACAGCATGGACGGGGCAAAGGGAAAGGGAAGGTGAAACGTTCCAGGAGCCGCGGGACGCCGACAAGCCAGCGGCCACTTTCTCCGGAGCCGCGAGCCACACCGGCAGCAACCGGACGGCCGGGGGTAAAGGTGCGGAAGTCGGGCGCTTCAGTTACACCAGCGCCTGACTTATCTCCCGAATGTATGTCCGCACTGGAGCTGGAAATTCCAGACCCAGACTTCGTGCCCCCATCCCCCAGGAAGCGGGGGGGCAAACAGGTACGTGGGAAAGTGCCTCGCTCGCCGACAGGCTGGCAGAGCTACTGCTGCGTCGAGCAGCCCTGCAGGAGCAGGTGCTGCCGGCATAACGCCTCGTCAGGCTGCGGTCAAGGGCGTTGGTGGCAGCAGTAGACGGTCGGTTAGCTTAGCTTTGGCAGCTGCCGACCATGCGCCTCCACGCAGAACATTGGGCGATAGTGGAGGTCAGCCTGCACGGACTTCGGGGAGCCAGGTACCGGGGACCGGCACCGACTCATCCACTGCCTTCCTACCAGGCAGGTGGACCGCCACAGTCCGCTCGAAGGCCGACTAGCGGAAAGTCCGTGCGGGAGTCGTATGGGCCTGCAGGAGCAGTAGCCCACGACAACCTACCATCGGACCCTAGTCTGCATGTTATGGAGGTGTGGTCCGCTGGTGGAAGCCCCAGAGAAATTGCAGAGCCTGGGGAAGTCGGCTTGTCCGCCGCGAGTAGCGGGGACGGTCGCATTGAGCGGTTGGAGCTCTTGGTGGAGCAACTACTCCAGCGGGACATGGACCGGGATGAACGGGAGTCTCGGGCCTCCACTAGCTACACCAGGAGACCGCTCAGCATCTCGTCTTCTCCAGCCAGGAGTGCCAGCAGTTGTCAGGCCACTGCCTTCGATGAAGACCCAGGGATGCCGGAGGCCGCAGAGCCAGGGCACGATGTGGACCTGTTGGACGTGGTGGGGAAATTTGCCACGGCTACCCACACAGGGGAGCCACTGCACCCCAAACTGGCGGGCACCATTAATTACCCGACCACTCACCAGCTTCAGGGTCAGGTAATCAATGAGACTATGGACAAGTTTAAGCCGCCTGAGAACTGCATCAATCTCAGTGTTCCCACGGTTAATGCCCAGATCTGGGGAAACTTGAGCACGACCACCAAGCTGCAGGATGTCCGTCTCCAGCGGATCCTGAAGCCCCTGTCGACGGGCATTACGGCGTATGCCAGGACCCTCGATGGTGATAATGTGACCAGCGAGCAGCAGGATGCCCTGGCACTTCTCTGCATCGCCCAGTTTGAAATCAACTGCCTGCGCAAGAGCTCCATCCGGCCCACCCTAAACCCGAAATTTGCAGGGTTGTGCCGTCCCTCCACCACTCCACCACCTCATCAGCTGTTTGGGGAAGACCTCGCCAAGCAAGTCAAAGAACTCAACGAGGAGGCCAAGACCGTGGGCCTTATGAAACCTCCCCCGGCTAAACCACACCCATATCACCGTCAACAACCACACTCTACTTGGAAGCAGCGCCAGCCGGATAGGACGCCAAGGACCTATCCCCCTCCACTTCCCCAACCACAGCGGCCTTTTTTAGGGCAAGGCCTGCAGCGGCCCGCATGGAAGATGCGGCCACCGCCACGACAAGCACCGCAACGTCCCCCCAAAACGCCATGCGCCAGGACCCGCCGTTAAGCATGGAGGTAAGGGGGTCTGGTTCCTCTAAGGCAGTAGCACTTCTACCCGCACAAGTCGGGGGGTGGTTGCGGGCATTTCGTGGTGCTTGGGATGCAATCACCACAGACACGTTTATTCTGCAAAGTGTTCACGGTCTTGTCATAGAATTTATCGATGGTAAACTTCCCCCTACACAGCATGAACCTCAGCGCATTTTTACGCTCTCTCAGAATGAGGTAAAGGCGGGACATGCTGAAATCTTACGGCTAGCAGCCAAAGGGGTGATTGGCAAAACGACACACGAACCCCTTGAGTTCGTGTCTAACATCTTTACAAAAACCAAAAAAGATGGGGGGTGTCGGATTATCATAGACCTAACCCAGTTGAACACTTTTGTACAATATACCCATTTTAACCATATAAACCATATAACAATTACAGCATGGAAACAGGCCCTCTCGGCCCTTCCAGTCCGTGCCGACCATTTGTTTTCCCCTAGTCCCATCTACCTGCACTCAGACCATACCCCTCCATTCCCTTCACGTCCATATACCTATCCACTTTACTTTTAAATGTTAAAATCGATCCTGCCTCCACCACTTCTGCTGGAAGCTCATTCCACACAGCCACCACCCTCTGAGTAAAGAAGTTCCCCCTCACATTACCCCTAAACTTCTGTCCCTTAATTCTCATGTCATGCCCTCTTGTTTGAATCTTCCCTACCCTTAATGGGAAAAGCTTATCCACGTCAACTCTGTCTATCCCTTTCATCATTTTAAAGACCTCAATCAAGTCCCCCCTTAACCTTCTGCGCTCCAAATAATAAAGACCTAACTTGTTCAACCTTTCTCTGTAACATAGTTGCTGGAACCCTGGCAACATTCTAGTAAATCTCCTCTGTACTCTCTCTATTTTGTTGACATCCTTCCTCTAATTAGGCGACCAAAATTGTACACCATACTCCAGAATTGGTCTTACCAATGCCTTGTACAATTTTAACATTACTTCCCTACTCCTATATTCAATGCTCTGATTTATAAAGGCCAGCACACCAAAGGCTTTCTTTACCACCCTATCTACATGCGATTCCACCTTCAGGGAGCTATGCACAGTTAGTCCTAGATCCCTCTGTTCCACAGCATTCCTCAATTCCCTACCATTTACCATGTACTTCCTATTTTGATTTGTCCTGCCAAGATGTAGCACTTCACACTTATCAGCATTAAACACCATCTGCCATCTTTCAGCCCACTTTTCCAAATGGCCCAAATCTTTCTGTAGACTTTGAAAATCTACTTCATCATCCACAACACCACCTATCTTAGTATCTTCTGCATACTTACTTATCCAATTTTCCACCCCATCATCCAGATCATAGATGTACATGACAAACAACACAGATCCCTGAGGCACCCCACTGGTCACCGGCCTCCAACCTGACAATCAGCCATCCACCATTACTCTCTGACATCTCCCATTCAGCCACTGTTGAATCCATCTTGCTACTCCGCCATTAACACCCAAAGATTGAACCTTCTTAACCAACCTTCCATGGGGAACCTTGTCAAAGGCCTTACTGAAATCCATATAGACAACATCCACTGCTTTACCCTCATCAATTTCCCTAGTTACCGCTTCAAAACATTCAAGAAGGTTTGTCAAACATGACCTTCCAGGCACAAATCCATGTTGACTGTTCCTGATCAGACCCTGTTGATCCAGATGCTTATATATATTATCTCTAAGTATCCTTTCCATTAATTTGCCCACCACTGACGTCAAACTAATAGGTCTATAATTGCTGGGTTTATTCTTTGAACCCTTTTTAAACAATGGAACAACATGCGCAGTACGCCAATCCTCCGGCACTATTCCCGTTTCTAATGACATTTGAAATATTTCTGTCATAGCTCCTGCTATTTCTACACTAACTTCCCTCAATGTCCTAGGGAATATCCTGACAGGACCTGGAGACTTATCCACTTTTATATTTTTCAAAAGTGTCAGTACTTCCTCCTCTTTGAATCTCATAGTTTCCATAGCTACTCTACTTTTTTCCCTTACCTCACAGAGTTCAATATCCTTCTCCTTGGTGAATACCGAAGAAAAGAAATTGTTCAATATCTCCCCCATCTCTTTTGGCTCTGCAGATAGCTATCCATTCTGGTTCTCTAATGGTCCAATTTTATCCCTCGTTATCCTTTTGCTATTAATATAGCTGTAGAAACCTTTTAAAATGGAAACATTTTAAAATGGAAACCTTTGAAACAGCTAAGCAGATGCTTTACCTGGGGTACTTTATGGCTTGCATCGATTTAAAAGATGCATACTATACAGTTTCCATCACCGAATGACACAGGAAGTTCCTGAAATTTGTCTGGAAGGGACAGTTGTGGCAATACAAAGCCTTACCCAATGGGTTAACCACAGCCCCCAGACTATTTACCAAATTAGTAAAACCCATATTGGCACTCCGACAACAAAATTATATCGTCATGGCATATTTAGACGATATCCTTATTGTGGGACAGACCCTCCAATTGGCTACACTGGCAGTTACAGCGACCAAATCTTTATTCGAGACGTTGGGGTTTGTAACCCATCCAGACAAATCCAAACTGAACCACTCTCAAGTTATGGATTACCTGGGTTTCACCATTGACACAAACTTAATGATGATCACTATCCCGACCAACAAAGCTTTAGACATAAAAGAAGCGTGCTACAGCCTTGCTTGTGCCAGGGTACCGACTATCCGACAAATGGCAAAGGTAATTGGGAAATTGGTAGCTACATTCTCAGCTGCGCAATTCGGACCGTTACATTACCAAAATTTACAAAGAGCAAAGATCGCAGCATTAAAAGCAAATGCTGGGCACTTTGATAGACCAATACGGTTGCCAAATCCGGCTAGAGCTGAGCTACAATGGTGGATTGACAATATTAGTGAGTGTCACAGACCCATCATTGTTAGCAACCCATCCGTCGTGCTACAGACTGACGCAAGCGCACAAGGTTGGGGTGCAACTGACACCATGTCCAGTTGTGGTGGCAGATGGGACCCTCATGAGTCTACCCTCCTCCAGACACAAGGGATAAATTATCTGGAGATGTTAGGGGCTTTCCATGGACTGCGGCTCACTGTACTAACTCACGGCACTTACATGTCCGCTTCCAAATAGATAACACAACAGTGGTGGCTTATATCAATCATATAGGTGGTATCAGGTCATTCTCTTGTGACGAATTGGCAAACACAATCTGGTACTGGTGCATTGAGAGAAATATTTGGATCACAGCGACCTATTTACCAGGGAAGCTCAATACAGTGGCGGACACCAGGTCATGAGTGTTCAATCGAGTGGATGTTGAATCCCCAAATTTTTCCTGAAATTATAGCTCACTTTGGCACACCAGATATTGACCTCTTTGCGTCCAGGTTGAACCATCAGATACCAACGTATGTGTCTTGGGAACCAGACCCTGGGGCAGTAGCTATGGATGCTTTTTCTCTCCATTGGGGGAAATGGTTTTGCTACGCATTTCCCCCATTCTGCCTCATCAGTCGGGTATTGCAGAAAATTCAACTGGATTCTGCAACTGGCATTTTGATCATACCCGACTGGCCTACACAGCCATGGTACCCGATGGCCCTCCAAATTTTGAAACGTCCGTGGATTCAGTTTGGTAAAAATCCCACATTGATTACTAACCCCATTACAGGGGACAGTCACCCGTGCCATGGTCACCTAAACATGTTGGCCTGCAGGTTCTAAAGAGGCCGCTCGTCAAGGCCGGCATATCACCAAGAGCCATGGACTTCATCTCAACGTCATGCCGAGCATCAACCAGGAGGCAGTACCTCACCCAGGTCAGGAAGTGGGAGGCATTCTGCTCCCGTACCAACACGACCTACAACTCGGCAACGATCCCTGATGTCCTGGAATTCCTAGCGGGCCTTCATTACGAATGCGGGCCTTAGCTACAGTGCCATCAACAGCACCAGGAGTGCAATGTGCTCATACCTAGGCATAGGTATAGGCTCCAACCACCTGGTGTCTAAATTCATGAGGGGAGTGTTTAACACCAACCCTCCACGGCTCAGATACCTCATCACCTGGGACGTAGGGATCATTCTGACCCTACTGAGGAGCTGGTCTCCTATGACAGAGTTACCTCTCAAAAAGCTCACCCTCAAAGTGGTGATGCTGATGGCACTGACTACAGCTCAACGAGTCCAGGCATAACAGAAGCTGCGGCTGGATAGCATGGTCTCCACCCCTACACAGGTGACTTTCTTTGTCCAGGACCCATTGAAGCAGCACAGACCTGGAGCTCATGGGCTGCAGTTGGAGTTTTGGGCGTACCCCACTGATGCCACCCCCTGCATAGTCACCCATCTCTGCCTCTACATCCGCACTACATGAACCATCCGGAAGATGGAGCAGGGGCTCCTCATCAGCCACAAATCTCCACATCACCGGGTGACTGTGCAGACTATCGCAAGGTGGCTCAGGGCGGTGTTGGGTGCAGCAGGAGTAGGTACTAACATTTTTAAATCTCACTCTACCAGGGCTGCATCCACATCAGCGGCGAAGGCCATGGAGGTGCCTATGAACCACATCCTCGCCACCGCGGGCTGGGCTAGTGAAGCAATCTGCCAGCGGTTCTACAACAAACCGCTAGTCGCCCCCGCAACGTTCGCAGAAGCCGTGCTGGGAGCCGCTCAGTGAATGTTTGTCCCCGAGTTCGGGGTTTTTGTTTTGTTATTATTTGTGCAATATGCATTATTTTTCAGCTGTTCAGTCTGGAATGCATTAACAGCCTTCCTCCATCAGTATTGCGGCAGTGTGATAGCATGGACGATGTCCAGGGCATGAAATCACAGAGCTTTGAAATCTTCACGAAGTCACTCACGTGACTCCGAAATAAAATAGTAAGATTAAATGAGAACTTACCAAGTTCGAAGGTTAATCTTTATTTTATGAGGAGTTGCGGTGAGGGATTTCGTGCCCTCCGCTCCCACCCTCTATCATAAGGTCAACTGGTATGTTCTTAATCTTACTATTTCCAGTCATGGTGCGTTCTGTGATTCCACACCGCTGCTTTGAAGAATGTCGCGCATGCGTGCTGGCGGGGTCTTCATGAAATCCCTCACCACAACTCCTCATAAAATAAAGATCAACCTTCGAACTTGGTAAGTTCTCGTTTAATCTTACTATTTTACACCTTAAATGAGCACTGGAAAGAGATTCGGGAGAGCATAAAATTACAAAATGATGTTCTTCTGTGGATCGCAACCCGAAACGTCACCCATTCCTTCGCTCCGTAGATTGCTGCCTCACCCGCTGAGTTTCTCCAGCATTTTTGTCTACCTTCTTCACAGAAAGGTGCATTTACTTTAAATCTGTAAGTACATTTTTAAAGAAATGTATTGAAGAAACATTGCCTGTATTTCTGTGCGGACTCTCGTATTTTCAGATATTTCTGAGGTGCTGTATAGATAGTGAATTATCTTTAGAAGCAGAACCAGTGTCTTTCAGGCAAATGATTGTGTAATATGTGCATGGCTTGCTGTGACAGACGCAATGTTCTGAATGAATAATCAGTCGGCCTTTGTCAGTGCTGATTAAAAGTTCATCAGAACACAAGAAGGTCTTGGAGGGGAGGATGCTCTTCAAACTGCGGAGCATATAACCATATAACCATAAAACAATTACAGCACGGAAACAGGCCCTCTCGGCCCTTCCAGTCCGTGCCGACCATTTGTTTTCCCCTAGTCCCATCTACCTGCACTCAGACCATACCCCTCCATTCCCTTCCCGTCCATATACCTATCCACTTTACTTTTAAATGTTAAAATCGATCCTGCCTCCACCACTTCTGCTGGAAGCTCATTCCACACAGCCACCACCCTCTGAGTAAAGAAGTTCCCCCTCATGTTACCCCTAAACTTCTGTCCCTTAACTCTCATGTCATGCCCTCTTGTTTGAATCTTCCCTACCCTCAATGGGAAAAGCTTATCCACGTCAACTCTGTCTATCCCTTTCATCATTTTAAAGACCTCAATCAAGTCCCCCCTTAACCTTCTGCGCTCCAAAGAATAAAGACCTAACTTGTTCAACCTTTCTCTGTAACATAGTTGCTCGAACCCTGGCAACAGTCTAGTAAATCTCCTCTGTTATCTCTCTATTTTGTTGATATCCTTTCTATAATTAGGCGACCAAAATTGTACACCATACTCCAGAATTGGTCTTACCAATGCCTTGTATAATTTTAACATTACTTCCCTACTCCTATATTCAATGCTCTGATTTATAAAGGCCAGCACACCAAAAGCTTTCTTTACCACCCTATCTACATGCGATTCCACCTTCAGGGAACTATGCACAGTTATTCCTAGATCCCTCTGTTCCACAGCACTCCTCAATTCCCTACCATTTACCATGTCCTATTTTGATTTGTCCTGCCAAGATGTAGCACTTCACACTTATCAGCATTAAACTCCATCTGCCATCTTTCAGCCCACTTTTCCAAATGGCCCAAATCGCTCTGCAGACTTTGAAAGTCTACTTCATTATCCACAACACCACCTATCTTAGTATCATCTGCATACTTACTTATCCAATTTTCCACCCCATCATCCAGATCATTGATGTACATGACAAACAACAGTGGACCCAACACAGATCCCTGAGGCACCCCATTGGTCACCGGCTTCCAACCTGACAAACAGCCATCCACCATTACTCTCTGACATCTCCCATTCAGCCACTGTTGAATCCATCTTGCTACTCCGCCATTAACACCCAAAGATTGAACCTTCTTAACCAACCTTCCAGGCCTTACTGAAATCCATATAGACAACATCCACTGCTTTACCCTCATCAATTTCCTTAGTAACATCTTCAAAAAATTCGAGGTTTGTCAAACATGACCTTCCAGGCACAAATCCATGTTGACTGTTCCTAATCAGACCCTGTTTATCCAGATGCTTATATATATTATCTCTAAGTATCCTTTCCATTAATTTGCCCACCACTGACGTCAAACTAACAGGTCTATAATTGCTAGGTTTATTCTTTGAACCCTTTTTAAACAATGGAACAACATGCGCAGTACGCCAATCCTCCGGCACTATTCCCGTTTCTAATGACATTTGAAATATTTCTGTCATAGCTCCTGCTATTTCTACACTAACTTCCCTCAATGTCCTAGGGAATGTCCTGTCAGGACCTGGAGACTTATCCACTTTTATATTTTTCAAAAGTGTCAGTACTTCCTCCTCTTTGAATCTCATAGTTTCCATAGCTACTCTACTTTTTTCCCTTACCTCACAGAGTTCAATATCCTTCTCCTTGGTGAATACCGAAGAAAATAAATTGTTCAATATCTCCCCCATCTCTTTTGGCTCTGCAGATAGCTGTCCATTCTGGCTCTCTAATGGTCCAATTTTATCCCTCGTTATCCTTTTGCTAACAATATAGCTGTAGAAACCCTTTGGATTTACTTTCACCTTTCTTGCCAAAGCAACCTCATATCTTCTTTTAGCCTTTCTAATTTCTTTCTTAAGATTCTTTTTACATTCTTTATACTCCTCTAGCACCTCATTTACTCCATGCCTCCTATAATTATTGTAGATATCTCTCTTTTTTCAAAACAAGTGTCCAATTTCCCTTGAAAACCATGGCTCTTTCCAATTTTTACTATTTCCTTTCAACCGAACAGGGACATAAAGATTCTGTACTCTTACAATTTCCCCTTTAAATGTCCTCCATTTCTCTTCTACATCCTTCCCATAAAACAAAATGTCCCAATTCACTTCTTTTAAATCCGTACGCATTCCCTCAAAGTTAGCCTTTCTCCAATTAAAAATCTCAACCCTAGGTCCAGTTCTGACTCTCTCCATAATTAAATTGAAACTAATAGTATTGTGATCACTGGTCCCGAAGTGCTCACCAACGCATACCTCCGTCACCTGACCTGCCTCATTTCCCAACAGGTGGTCCAGCACTGCCCCTTCTCTGGTCGATACCTCTATGTATTGCTGCAAAAAACTATCCTGCACACATTTTACAAACTCCAAACCATCCAGCCCATTACAGAATGTGTTTCCCAGTCTATTTTTGGAAAATTGAAATCTCCCACAATCACTACCTTGTGCTTACTACTAATATCTGCTATCTCCTTACATATTTGCTGTTCCAATTCTCGCTCCCCATTTGGCGGTCTATAATACACCCCTAAAAGTGTTGCTACACCGTTCCCACTTCTCAGTTCCACCCAAATAGCCTCCCTAGACGAGCCCTCTAATCTATCCTGCCAAAGCACTGCTGTAATATCTTCTCTGACAAGCAATGCAACACCTCCACCTCTGGTCCCTCCAATTCTATCACACCTGAAGCAATGAAATCCTGGAATATTTAGTTTGCAATCACAGCCCTCCTGCAACCATGTTTCACTGATTGCCACAACATCATATTTCCAGGTGTCAATCCAGGCTCTAAATTCATCCACCTTTCTTACAATGCTCCTAGCATTAAAATATACACATTTTTATAAACCCACCATCCCTTATTCTATGTCTACTATCTTTTTCCTCTTTCTCACCTACATTTTGGGTCTGAGTACTTCCCTTCTCTGCCTCTTGCCCCACACCCTGTTCCAGAGCCCCCTCTACCCGAGTCCCTCCCCCCAGCCTTTCTAGTTTAAAGTCTCCCCAGTAGCCTTTGCAAATCTCCCTGTCAGGATATTGGTCCCCCTCGGATTCAAGTGCAACCCGTCCTCTGCGTACAGATCATGCCTTCCCCAAAAGAGGTCCCGGTGATCAAGAAACTTGAATCGCTGCCCACTGCACCAGTCCCTCAGCCACGCATTTATCCTCCACCTCATTCCATTCCTACTCTCACTGTCACGCGGCACAGGCAGTAATCCTGAAATTGTTACCCTTTTGGTCCTTCTCCTTAACTTTCCCCCCAACTTCCTAAGTTCTCCTTTCAGGACCTCTTTTCTTTTTCTGCCTATGTCATTGGTACCTATGTATACCACAACATCAGGCTCCTCTCCCTCCCTTTTCAGAATCTTTTGGACACGTTCCGACACGAGACCCTGGCACCAGGGAGGCAAACTACTATCCGGGTCTCCCGACTGCATCCACAGAATCGCCCATCTGACCCCCTAACTACAGAGTCCCCTATTACAATTGCCCTCCAATTTTTGCTACCCTTCTGAGCATCAGGGCCGGTCTCTGTGCCGGAGACCCGGCCGCTGTTGCTGCCCCCAGCTAGGCTGTCCCCTCCAATCGTACTCAAACACGAGTACCTATTTTCCAGGTGTACAGTCACAGGGGTACTCTCTAGCCCCTGCCTCTTGCCCTTCCTAACCGTGACCCACTTGTCTGCCTCCTGTGGTCTGGGAGTGACTACCTCCCTGTAGCTCCTCTCTATTACCTCCTCACTCTCCCTAACCAGATGGAGGTCATCGAGCTGCTGCTCCAGGTTCCTAACACAGTCCTTTAGGAGCCCCATCTCGACACACCTGGCGCAGATGTGGACGTCTGGAGGGCTATCAGATTCCCTGACCTCCCACATCTGACATCCACAACTGTACACTGCCCTGGCCTTCATACTCCCCCCTTACACAGGATACAATATCAACACAATACAAAGTACACAACAAACTGCTGGAATCTGATCGCCAATCAGTTGCTTACCCTAGTCCACTTCCCACCAATCAGCGGCTTCCTCAAAAAAAAACCCCCAAAAAAACACTTCTCCGAATGGAACGTTATGGATTTCGGTAAAAACAAGCCCCGCGCTGGATTTTAAACCTTACCGGTCGGGTGTCGCTCCTCCCCCTCCTTCTCTTCCAACGGCTCCTGTGGGCCTCTTGGACAATACAGCTCATCCCCTCCATGACACCAGGTCATCACAAATGGCCTCATTCTTCAGAGAACGGGGATTCCCCTCCCCCACTATTGATGAGGCTCGCACCAGGGTCTCCTTCATACCCCGCAACACTGCCCTCTCTCCCCATTTCCCCCACTCGCAAACAGGGCAGAGTCCCCCTGGTCCTCACCTTTCACCCACCAGCCGGCAAATACAACAGATAGTCCTCCGCCAGTTTCGCCACCTCCACGTGACCCCTCCACCCGCCACATCTTCCCATCTCCCCCCCTGTCTGCCTTCCGCAAAGACCGCTCCCTCCGCGACTCCCTTGTCAATTCTTCCCTCCCCTCCCGCTCTACTCCTTCCCCGGGCACTTTCCCTTGCAACCGCAAGAAATGCAACACTTGTCCCTTCACCTCCCCCCTCCACTCCTTTCAGGGGCCCAAGCAGTCCTTCCAGGTCCGACCTGCACCTCCTCCAACCTCATCTACTGCATCCGCTGCTCCAGATGCCAGATGATCTATATCGGTGAGACCAAGCGGAGGCTTGGCGATCGTTTCGCCGAACACCTCCGCTCGGTCCGCAAAAACCAACCCGACCTCCCGGTCGCTCAGCACTTCAACTCCCCCTCCCATTCCATATCCGACCTCTCGGTCCTGGGCCTCCTCCATGGCCAGAGTGAGCAACACCGCAAGTTGGAGGAACAGCACCTCATATTCCGCTGGGGAGTTTGCATCCTTTGGGCTTGAACATTGAATTTTCTCAATTCTGTTAACCCTTGCTGTCTCCTCCCCTCCCACCTCTCCCTCAGCCCTCTGGCCCTGGCATTCCCTCTATCTCTATCTCCCTCCCCCACCCTAGTCGCACTAGCTTCTCATTTTCACACCACAAACAGCTTACAATGGCTTGTTCCCTTTATCATCGATACTTTTTTGCATATCTTTCATTCATTGTTCTTTATCTCTCACATCACCATCTATATCTCCTCGTTTCCCTGATCCCTGACCAGTCTGAAGAAGGGTCTCGACCCGGAAACGTCGCCTATCTCCTTCGCTCCTTAGATGCTGCTGCAACCCGCTGAGTTTCTCCAGCTTTTTGTGTAACCCTCCATGACACACACTGGTCAACCTGAGGAGCACCTTCAGCAACAGACTGGTTCCACCAAGATGCAGCACAGAACGCCACAGGAGATCCTTCTTCCCTGTGGCTATCAAACTGTACAACTCCTCCCCCTTCTGTCGTGGGGTAGACTGACTCCCCCCCCATCCCCCCTCCCACCCCACCTTTCCCCTCCCCAATCTTTGCACATCTCCAATCCTTTCCACTCGTCACTTTAATTTCACATTTCATGTATCTTGTGTTTTATGACTGTTGGCAGACCAATGTCCCTCCTGGGATAAATAAAGTTCTATCGTATCGTATCGTAGTAAAACATTCCATCTCTTCTCGGTCGATGGATGAATTACACTTCTTCTAAATATACAGGTTTCATCTTTAAACTAAAAGACATTTCTCTGACAATTTTGCGCTCTCTCAGTATTCGATTGAACTGTTGACTGTGATTACAAGAGTCAAGAAAGGGCACAGAGTGCTGGAGTAACTCAGTGGGTCAGGCAGCATCTGTGGAGAACGTGGATAGGTGGCGTTTCACAGAGTGCTGGAGTGACTCAGCGGGTCAGGCAGCATCTGTGGAGAACATGGATAGGTAACTTTTTGGGTCAAGACCCAAGAAAGGGTGTTCTGTGAGAACCCTCTCTCACGGAGCTCCCTCTGTGAACCTCCTCAAGAGAGCCAAGAGTGTTTAAATGTCATCTGTACCAGCAACAAAACAATGGAATTATTACTTGTGGAGATAGACACAAAATACTGGAGTAATGCAGCATCTCTGGAGAGAAGGAATGGGAGACATTTCTCGTTGAGACCCATTTGCAGCTTAACACTCTTGTTAATCCAATAACACTCAAATAAATATATAATAATCAATAATACAATAAATAAATAACAGTAATATTAAGTAACCATTGGAGTGCAGAAACCAAAGTCCAAATTGCAACCAATTCCCATATTCTTCTACTGACTCTTTGAAGTCCTTGACAGGTCAATTTGGGGGGAATATTTGGGATGGCATTCAGCAGCTTGTGTCCATGGATGCAGAGGTCCCAGATGCTCAACGTAAACAGCACCACCAGATGTCCTAGATGTTGAGTTAGTGGTTAGGGTCATGTTGGTCGTTGGGAAGAAGTTGTTCTTGAGTCTGGAAGTCAATTTTTCAGACTCCTGTGATAGACACAAAATGCTGGAGTGACTCAGCGGGTCAGGCAGCATCTCTGGAGAGTTGGAATGGGCGACGCTTTGGGTCGAGACCCTTCTCCAGATATCGTTAGGGATAAGGGAAACGAGAGATATAGACGATGATGTGGAGAGATAAAGAACAATGAATGAAAGACATGCAAAAAAGTGACGATGATGTCGACAGACTCCTGTACCTTCTTCCCGATGGCAGGAGTGAAATAAGAGTGTGGCCAGGGTGGTGTGGGTCCTTGATGATGCTGGCTGCCTTCTGACTGCTCTCTCAAGTGAAAGTGAAGGTTCCTTTGGCATCATTTCAAAGAGTCAGAGAAATCTTGCAGAACCACATCTGATATCTCTCCTCAATCAACATCACAAAGAGAAATTAATTTGGCATCAATTGGAATTTTGTGGTGTGCAAACCTTCTGTGCCCTTTTGCATATTTCAAGGCGATTCACAGCTGGTGAAGCACATTTGATTCATTAATGTTGGACAAGTTGCAGTTAATTTCCACATCTCAAAATCCAGCAAATGGCAAAATATTGATGCAGGTGCTGGTTTATATCGAAGATGGACACAATCTGCTGGAGCAACTCAGTGGGTCAGGCAGTATCTCTTGTGCTAAAGAATCGTTTAGTTTAGTTTAGTTTATTGTCACGTGTACTGAGGTAAAGTGAAAAGCTGTTGTTGCGTGCTAACCAGTCTGCAGAAAGACAATACATGTTTACAATCGAGTCATTTACAGTGTCTAGATGCAGCATGATAAGGGAATAATGTTTAGTGCAAGGTAAAGCCAGCAAAGTCTGATGAAGGATAGTCTGAGGGTCACCAATGAGGTAGATTGCAGTTCAGCACAGCTCTCTGGTTGTGGTAGGATGGTTCAGTTGCCTGATAACAGCTGGGAAGAAACTGTCCCTGAATCTGGAGGAGTGCGTTTTCACACTTCTGTACCTTTTGCCTGATGGGAGGGGAGAAGAGGGAGTGGCCAGGATGTGACTCATCCTTAATTATTGCTGCTGGCCTTGTCGAGGCAGCGTGAGGTATAAATGGAATCAATAGAAGGGAGGTTGGTTTGTGTGGTCGGGTCTGAAGGAGGGTTCCGACCCGCAACGTCACCTATTCTTTTCTTCCAGAGTTGCGGGCAGACCTGCTGAGTTACTCCAGCAGTTTGTGTCTGTCTTTAGCAAAATAGTGATGACAAGTTAAGGTGGATGTTCCTTCATGGTGTTGGTTGGGGGACAGATGTTAGTTGTGGTATCGCAAGAGTGCCCATTTCATTGAGATTGTGAGGTGGTGCTGTATACATTGAGCTTCTGGGACCTCTGCATCCATGGACACAAGGTGCCCAATGCCATCCCAAATATTCCCCCAATTTGAGCTGTCAAGGACTTCAAAGAGTCCGTAAGGTAATGTCAACACCTCCTTGAAAACATTTAGAATTTTTACAAATTTATGAGTCAAGACTTTTTTCGTTTTGATATAAAGATGTTAAATTCAAAACTCACTTTCTGCGTGATGAATACAAGGCGCTTATTTTTTCTTTGACAAAATTGGGAAGAATCTGTCTGCTTCATTGTTAAAGCTGAACGGGGATTGTGCCAAAGACAGAAATGATTCATGTAATTGGGACAAAGACTTTGTATCAACAATGCGACTTCAATGATTTGGAAAGGGCAATGTGGAAATATTCCGTTTATAAAGAATGGAGAATGTGTGGGATTAGGATATGAATCATATGCTTATTCACAGTAGAGTACAGGAACAGGCTCTTCAGCCCACATCATGCCAAACATGATGCCAGGTTCAACTTATCTCCTCCAAAGGACCTGTCCCACTTGGCGATTTTTTTCGGCAACTGCCGGCAACATCAACTGACGTATCAGGTCACGTGATGCGGCGTGACGTGCCGGTGATGACGTATTTGTCCGGTGATGACAGTGAGGATGGTGTTTTTTCAAGTGTCGCATCATTTTTCTTGTCGCCGCTGGATTTTGAAATGTTCAAAATCTTTTGGCGACACTGATATGATGCCTGCAGTCGCCGAAAAAAAATCGGCTAGTGGGACAGACCCTTAACTGCACATGATCCATTTCCCCCCATTCCCTACATATTCACATGCCTCGCTAAACACCACTCCCGTATCTGCCTTTACCACCACCACCAGTGGTTATCTGTGTAAAAAAACCTGCCCCACACATCTTTAAACTTCGCCCCTTCTCAACTTAAAGCTATGCCCTCGAGTCCCTCTTCAGGATACTTTATTGTCACATGTACCGAGGTACAGCGAAAAGCTTTGTATCTGATATTTTCACTCTGGGGAAAAAAAGTTCTAAAGGGCCTGTCCCACTTACACGACTTTTTCAGCGACTGCCGGCACCCGTCATAGGGCGTTACAGGTCGCCAAAAACTTTCAACATGTTGAAATTTCCAGCGGCGACCAGAACAAGGTACGACTCTTTGGGCGACTACTCACGACCACACAGGCGTCACCCCGCGACATGTCGCCTGTTTGGTCGTGAGTCGTCTCCTAGTCAGCCAAAGAGTCGTAGCGTCTTGAATAGGTCGCCACTGAATTTTCAACATGTTGAACATCTTCGGCAACCTATAACGGGTGCCAGCAGTCGCCGAAAAAGTCGCGTAAGTGGGACAGGCTCTTAACTGTCTAGAGCTTCAAAGAGTCAGTAGGATAATGGCAAAGTTTCCTAGAAAATATGTAGAAATATATTATAAAATATTTTAATGTACGATCAGGTCCTCCCCCACTGACATCGACATCTTTGTTCAATGCTGTGTCCCACATGGTAAATTAGTACACCACACGCTGGATGTGGAGAGGATGTTTCCACCAGTGTGAGAGTCTAGGACTAGAGGGCAAAGCCTCAGAATTAAAGGACGTTCTTTTAGGAAAGAGATGGGGAGCAATTTCTTTAGTCAGAGGGTGGTGAATATGTGGAATTCTTTGCCACAGATGGCTGTGGAAGCCACGTTAGTCAATATTTTGAAGGCAGAGAAAGATAGATTCTTGATTAGTACGGGTGTCAGGGGTTATGGGGAGAAGGCAGGAGAATGGGGTTAGAAGGGAGAGATAGATCAGCCATGATTGAACGGCAGAGTAGACTTGATGGGCCGAATGGCCTAATTCTGCTCCTATTATGATCTTATGACTAATGGCTCTCTGAAATTCTCTTCTTCAAAAATTGGTGGATGTAATCTTTGTATGTCTAAAGCTTCTATTTAGTTAGACCAGTGAACAAAATACTGTATGCGGTATGTACCTTTGTTAGGTCCCTAAACATGGGCTCAACAAATTGATATGTTATTTGTGTCCCCGGCATGACCCCCGGCAAAGCCCCAAACGATCCCCAGGTTAAGAACCACTGAGTTAGACTGATGTCTGATCTTCAGTGAAATCTTTACTATTCAATGCCACTCTCCTAGAGCTGCAGAATGATTTAAAGGTTCAATGGCAAGGCATTAATGTGCAAAATCAGAGTTCTTAACAGGCTTTACACTGAGCCAGTTTTTGTAGGATTGCACAAACCAGTACTAATATACCTTTCGTGTTTTTTGTTGATATACGACTAATTTTCCCACGTCTCATTATTCCACACCAGACATCAGAAGAGAAAAATACTGCTATTGTCTATTTCCTGATTGGTCACAGAGTGCTGCATCGGTTACATGTATAGTGTACAGCAAACATGGGCTTGGCTCTCCGCTGCCTCCCAGTGCTTACAGTTGTCAATGGCAGGGAGGAATCACCGCACACAATGGATGCCCGCATGTATGAATAGCACCTTTAACCAATTATTGTCAAAAACTGTGCTCAAAATCCCATGACCACTTGTAACAGGCTCTGAGGTGAGACACATTAAAATGAAATACAAATATCTGAACAAAACTCAAACCATTACCTCCCCATTTTTAGATAATTGAACAGTTACAGCAAAACAGCGGTAGAGTTGCTGCCTCACAGTGGCACAGACCCGGGTTCGATCCTGACTACGGGTGCTGTCTGTACGGAGTTTGCATGTTCTCCCCATGACCTGCGTGAGTTTTCTCCGGATGCTCCAGTTTCCTCCCACACTCCAAAGACGTGCAGGTTTGTAGGTTAATTGGCTGTGTATAATTGCAAATTATCCCTAGCGTGTGTAGGATAGTGTTAATGTGCAGAGATCGCTGGACATAGAAATATGAAAAATAGGTGCAGGAGTAGGTCATTCGGCCCTTTGAGCCAGCACCGCCATTCAATATGATCATGGCTGATCATCCACAATCAGTGGCCCGTTCCTGCTTTTCCCTTGGACGGCATGGACACGGTAGAAGGGCCTGTTTCTGTGCTGTTTCTCTGAAATAAACTAAACTAAACTTAACTAAGCTGAACAGTACCGCACAAGAATAGGCTCCTTGGCCCACAACATACTTCTCCTCTCAACCTCTGGCATACTAGAGTAAACAATCCAAGTTTGTTCCCCCGCTCCCTGCAGCTCATCATCACCATCACCATCACCATCATCATGTTCATCATTGAAAGCATCAACGGGCGCGGTGCCGTACGACGCCGTGTACGACAGTGATCGCAACTTCTACTGAAGTGCGGACGGCCGTTGGCTCACTAGGAGCTCATCCGCCCTTTGACAGATCTTGTTTTTGGTCCTGCTGGGGGTCCACAGCCCCCTCCTCACCTGGCAAACCAGGTGGGGGAAGACGGTTTAGTCGCCGACTCTCCGACCGTGGAGCAGGGGTAGCACGGGGTTAGATGGCACCCGTGGCGGGGGGATCTCCCACCGACCTGACCTGAGCTAATACCTCTAATCCAGGGAGCGTTCTGCTAATCCTCCTCTGTATCCTCTCCAAAGCCTCCGCATCCTTCCTATAATGGGGCGACCCGCTCACAACGCTCCATAGATGCTGCTGCACCCGCTGAGTTCCTCCAGCACTTTTGTCTACCTGCTCACAATGCTCCAAGTTTCGCTGTGTCTTTGCCTGTCAGAATCACATGTTCCCACCTCCCACCCATAACATTCCACATTCACCTTATTCAATGGTTGACCTTGGTTTTGGATAGAAGGGGCCTTCATTTTTCATGCACCCTCGCGCACCTTTTCTCCCTATTTCCAATTAGGATTAGAAATGTCACAAAATCTCATGGATGATTAATTGCCAGGGCCATTAATCTAGGGAGATAAAATTTGTAAGGGATATATTTTGTTCAATTTCATTATCGGATAACAAGTATTTACAAAAAAAAAACAACTCCATGAGTCCAGCACTTTGTGCTTGGCTCAAGATTCTAGCGTCTGCAGTTTCTTGTCATAGAGTAATACAGGGAAACAGGCCCTTCGGCCCAACTTGGCCATGCCGACTAAGATGCCCCATCTATGCTAGTCCCACCTGCCCGCGTTTGTCCAATATCCCTCTAAAGCTTTCCTGTACACGTACCTGGAATGTTTTAAATGTTGTTCCAGCACCTGTTTATCAGGAGTACTATAAATGGATGGTGTTCATTATTGTCATTTGCTTAATTGCTATCATTATAGTTTTGACTTGAAGATGTTCAAGCCTTCTAACAGAATTCTTTTTTCTCAGTCCCTCCCTGGTCGGAGATGTGGCTTTTCTCCGAGCCGAGTTTTCGCACCTTCCTCGCGGCCTACGAACAGTCTGGAGCGGCGTTTCCTGTCGGGACCGGCCAGGACTTCAGTTTCGGTGGCGGCACAGCGCTGAGGCACCATCGTGGAGCGGGCGATGCCTTATCCGGGTCGCCATGCGGTAAGCTCCGGAGTGTTCTGACCGCTGACTCCAACATCGAGGAGCTGCGGTCCGTGGAGACTCCAGCCGCGGGCGGTGCTGAGATTTAAAAACCGCGGAGCCTGGGATCTCACGCCGAGGTTGCCAGAGTCGGAGCTCCGACCAGCGCAGCCCGTGGACTTCGGGAGCCGCAGTCTCCGGGGAGGAAGCGGCCACTCCACACTCCGAGCCGCTGAGAGTGTTTACCCGACGCCAGAGCTTCATCATCCGGCGAGAGGGCCTGAAGCATCGGGCAGCCCTAGCGGCGACTGCGGAGGCCTCAATAGGCCCAACTATGGGTGAACTGGGGATGGGACTGGACTTTTGCTGCCTTCCCGCCGCAGTGAGAACCCATTGTGCGGGATGTTTTTATGTTTATTGTTATATTCTTTAATGTTGTGTCTTATCTTTATTTGTGTGAAGCAATGGAAAGTCAGGTTTCACCAGACCAATTGGTGCATGTGATAATAAATGTCCTTTGTATTCCATTTGTCTGTCAAGCGCGCACACATACGCACCATGAACCTGTCTAACTATACCCACACATTATATATATAAATGAGCCTGTCTAAATATCTCCATACCTATATATATATATATCTATACAACACACACACACACACACCCATGAGTCTGTCAAACTCTATGTATACATAGAAAC
Source organism: Okamejei kenojei (assembly GCA_035221665.1). Lineage (NCBI taxonomy): Eukaryota > Metazoa > Chordata > Chondrichthyes > Rajiformes > Rajidae > Okamejei > Okamejei kenojei. The sequence goes on along the minus strand of CM069147.1, from coordinate 3,616,273 downwards.
ATAGAAAATAGGTGCAGTAGGAGGCCATTCGGCCCTTCGAGCCACCACCACCATTCATTGTGATCATGGCTGATCATCCACAATCAGTAACATGAGAATCCGCTATTGTCCCCATATCCCATGATTCCGCTAGCCCCAGAGGTCTATCTAACTCTCTTTTAAATTCATCCAGTGAATTGTCCTCCACTGTCTTCTGTGGCAGAATTCCACAAAATCACCTCTCTGGATGAAACGGTTTTTTCTCATTTCAGTTTTAATGTGAAAGTAGCTCTCTCCCCCCCCCCCCCCCCCCCCCGGGAAATACAGTATTTAAAAACATAAACACAAAATGTACTTACCACAGTGTACTTACACAAACTCCATTCTTCTCTCTTTGTTACCTAACATACACTTAAAATATTGACAAACCATATTTGAAAACCCCGCCAAGAAACAGCTGCTACTGCGCATGCGCCCTTATAGACCGATGGTGCATGCGCAGTGCTGCAAAGGCAGAATTTCTGCTGCCTTCAGCCCCGCTTGTCATTGACGGCCTCAGGCAGCGCTGACGGCACGTGAGCTGCACAGAGCGCTGCGGATGGAAGGCATTGAGAATTATGCCTACCTAAGAGATCGATCTCTTACATAGGCATAATTCTCCCATGCCTTTACTATTTATATTTAGTTATTACCATGTAATAATTTTAGTCAGGGTAGGCAGTGCCTACCTTGCCTACCCTGACCGCAACGTGCCTGATATAATACACACACACACACACATATATATACACACAACAACACACACACACACACACACATATGTCATGTGGGAATATAGAATATATATATATACACACACACACCACAATATATAATATATACACACACACACATATATATATATATATGTATATACACACACACACACACTATATATAATATATACACTACTACACTACACATACATAAATATATACACCACACACATATGTATATACACACAACACATATATATATATACACACACACACACATACATATATATAACACACCCACATATATATACACACACCCACACACACATATATATACACACACAACACATATATATATAACACACAATATATATACACACACACATATATATATATATATATATAAAAACACACAACACATATATCTATACAACACACACACATTCACACTAAAATATATACACACATCACACACACTCATATATACACACACCACATAAAATATATACACATATATACACATATATATACACACATATATATATTATACACACACCCAATACACATATATAATACACACATATATATATACAACACATATATATATACCTAAGAGATCGATCTCTTACATAGGCATAACTCTCCCATGCCTTTACTAATTTATATTAGTTATTACCATGTAATCAAATTTTAG
>CM069147.1:3607345-3609845 GCA_035221665.1 Okamejei kenojei | reverse complement strand
TAGCACACATATATAATATATACACACATATACATATAATATACACATACCCACATATATAAACCCACAACAAAACACATATACATACATATACACACATTACATACATATACCTACATATACATACACACAGCATATACAAATTATATACACATACACACAAATATATACACACACCACACACCTATACATACATATACACACATATACATACATAAACATACAAAAACCTACACACACATATACATTATATACACATACACACATATATAAAACACCCATACACATATACATACATATACACACAAATACACACATATACATACATGTACATACACACACAGACATATTATATCTACATACACAAACAGCATATACATAATACATAATACACACATATACAAATAAAAAATACATACACACACATATACATATATAAACAAATACACACATATATATACACACCCACAAACACATATACATACATTACACAACATATACATACATATACAAAGGTACATACACACACATAAACATACATATACATACACACACAAATATACACACTCACACACACACACACAAGCATGTCCACTCCATGTGCCCTCTCCCATGACCAGCCCGAGGCCCCGCCCTGCGGGTGACGGGCGCTGCCGCAGCGAGTGTGACGCCACATCCGCCCCGCCCCCGCCCGCCCGGCGCCGCTGAGCAGCTTCTCCTCCCCCCGCACGATGGCTCCGTGGCCGACACACAACGCTCTACGACATCCTGGGCGTCCACCGGCCGCCCCGCCACCGACAACGAGCTCAAGAAGTGGGTGGGTGGGCGGGGCCCGCTCCCCCGTCCCCGTGTGTGGGGGGCTGGGGGTGTGGTAATCCAGCCGGCGCCCCGGGCCCGGCGGCGGGGTCAACGCCTACCGGCTAGGCCCGCGGCGGCTGCGGATGCGGATGCGGCCCGGTCAACCGGTCACTCTCGGTCACCGGCGGCGGCGGCGGCGGCGGCGGGGGGGGGGGGGAGAGGGGGGGCGGAGAGGGGGGTGGAAGGAGAGGAGATGCCGCTCTCCACCCCCGCAGCGCTGCGAGGATCGGGGGCGCCGCTCAACCCGAACCGCGGCACCATTTTGATCGCTGTCACCTCACGTCCCCGTCCCCCTGTCCCTCCCCCCCCACGTCCCCGTTCCCCCACCCACGTCCCGTCCCCCCCCCCACGTCCCCGTCCCACCCACCCCCACTCCCGCCCCCCCCCCAGGGACGACTCCCCCGCCCCCCCCCCCCACGTCCCCGTCCCCGCCCCCAACTCCCCGTCCCCCCCCCCCACGTCCCCCGTCCCCCCCCCCACGTCCACCGTCCCCCCCCCCGCACGTCCCCCCCCCCCCACGTCCACGTCCCCGTCCCCCCCCCCCCCCCCCACGTCCACGTCCCCTTCCCCCCCCTCCCCCCTCCCCCCCCACGTCCCCTCCCCCCCCCACGTCCCCGTCCCCCCCCCACGTCCTGTTCCCCGTCCCCCCACCACGTCCCCGTCCCCGTCCCCCCCCCACCCCACGTCCCGTCCCCCCCCCCCCACGTTCCCGTCCCCCCCCCCCACGTCCCGTCCCCACCCCACCACGTCCCCGTTCCCCCGTCCCCCCCCCCACTCCCCATCCCCCCCCCACTTCCCCGTCCCCGTCCCCCCCCCCCCACGTCCCCGTCCCGCCGTCCCCCACTCCCCCCCCCCCCCCCCCCCCCCACGTCCCCGTCCCCCCCCCCCGTCCCCGTCCCCCCCACCCACGTCCCCGTCCCCTCCCCCCCCCCACGTACCCCCCCCCCCCCCACGTCCCCCCGGTCCCCCCCCCCACGTCCCCGACCCCCCCCCCGCCCCCACGTCCCCGTCCCCCCCCCCCCAACGTCCCCGTCTCCCCCCAACGTCCCCGTACCCCCCCCACCCACGTCCCCTGCCCCCACGTCCCGTCCCCCCCCCACCCCGCCCCCCCCCACGACCCCGTCACCCCGCCGCTGCCCCCCCCCCAACGTCCCCCCCCCCCCCCCACGTCCCCCCCGCCCCCCACGTCCCCGACTCCCCCCCCACTTCCCCTACCCCCCCCAACCTACCTCGTCCCCGTCCCCCCCCCACGTCTCCGCCCCCCCCCCCACGTCTCATCCCCCCCCACGTCCCCCGCACCCCCCCCACGTCGCCCTTCCCCCCCCCCCACCACGTCCCCCGTCCCCACCCCCAACGGTCTCCCTCCGTCACCCTCCCCCCCCACAACGTCTCCATCCCCCCCCACCGTCCCCGCTCCCCCCACCCCCACCTCCCCGTCCCCGTCCCCCCGTCCACGTCCCCACGTCCCCGTCCCCCCACTCCCCGTCCCCCCCCACCCCCACGTCCCCCGTCCCGCCACGTCCCCGTCCCCCCCCCCACGTCCCCGTTCCCCCCCCACTCCCCGTCCCCCCCCACGTCCCCCGCCCACACCCCCCCACCGTCCCCGTCCCCCCCAACGTCCCCCGCACCCCCCCCACGTCGC